>JAWPHD010003375.1:67500-219863 GCA_037043455.1 Cyrtodaria siliqua
TATGGTGACATTTGATATACATTTGAGTAAAGCTGCGACGAATTGTACAAGATGTTGCGATTGGATTAATTGACATTAATCGATCAATTAAATCATTATTCAAAGCACCTTGGAATGAAACGTCTGACAAAATACATTGTGTAATAAATATTTGGGAGCTGATGCAGTTTCGAAATGTTTGTGTCTGACACAGGGCCTTTTCCAGATATTTTGGGAAAAGGACCCTGCTCGGAATTGTGAAAATTTGCGACATTTTTTGATGAAATTGGGAAAACAACACAACTGAACACTATTAAATCACATATAAATTTAATACAAAGAAGACTCAACAACACCCTTTTCAAAGAGCAATCATTCTTTGTAAACATTGATGAAAAAAAAAGAATAGCAAAACATTAATTAATTTAGCTGTCAAGATTGACCTTTTTTAAATTTCTATAGAGTATTTTGAGATAGTTCTGCATTTTCAGCAGAAGGCGTTACACATATGTCTAAAGCATGTTTAGAAGCCACTCTGACAATGAATAGAATATGATGTCACACTTCCTATTTTATACGGACCTTACAAAATCACTCAATTTATACGGACTTAAAAAATAAGTTAAAGTATTTGATGTACCGTACTATTGTATATAGTCCAGGGAACAATGTGAACAGCCAAATGATCCAACACCTTTTTCCCAAACTCTTTTCGCGTAATATTTACAATTATGCGACATTGTTGTCGGTCGCGAAAACTGATGTCACGGGCGAAACTACGTCCTATAACGATAAAATTCGAGCAAACCAAAACGAATTACAATTTATTTCATGAGACCGAACAAATAAAAATACGGCTCTGTATTTGCCGATTTCTGAAATAATGCGACCCTATATTGCATTTACATGTTCTAGTAAATTGTGAAACAGATCCATATTTGATTTTCAGACGTTTCATGCAGTACATCACAAGTTTTTGCTTGTTTTCGTTGTCCGTTTTCAACGATATAAAAAATTAAAATCCATAATCCAAGCCTTCCTTCTCTTTGCCAGATGCATTTTACAAGGCGGCACTCACAACAGGTTTATGACCCGGGATTCTTTACATTTTTTTTATTATTTCATTTATATATTTATATAAAAATACTGACTAGTAATGTAACTGATTATAAATAATTATCACCCTGTGTGGTTGCTGGGGTAGAATACAACCACTACAAATTGTGCTTAAGCCATAGGGGAGTCCCGGAACCCTCCAAAACCCACGTCATGTTCATTTTGGCATTTTTTATCATGCAAGTTCAAGGTCTTTGTCATGACAACGTGTATGGAAACGTTGCTTCATTGTTAATGAAATGTGTACTATACAATTCGCATCAACTCTAAAGTTCTCGGGTTATACTGTTCTAGGCCCATTTCCCATATTTTATTTTGATATATAGAATTATAGAGAATGGGCCTTGCATGTTCATTCCTGTTCGGCGCTATATAACCTTTTATGTGTTGGTGCACCGTAAAAATCAGTTCAAATTCTAAAAATTTTTTTAATTAAAATAACATTAATTCAATATGAAGCATTTCCACTCGAATGGAAATGATCCATTACCGTAAAGTCAATAATAGCAACCGTCGTATAAATTGCATTTTTGCGCAAGAAAATATCCAGGAAATACCTATTGTATTTATGAGTTTCCAACATCCAAAAATAGAAAGTTTAACATTTCTCTCTAAACTTATTGAAGAATTATGGACAAAAATGACCTAAATGGAGAAATAGATGCACGCATTACCTTTGTAATTTAGATTTGGCCAACTTTTGAATTTCTATGCAAAATATCTTGGCTTAAGTAGGCCATTCATTTTTCGTAGCTGATTTCCACTCCAACAGTTCGTCATCAAACTCCGCATAACTTGTACGCGATTTTGCTCACTCGAAATAAAATACTAAAGAGTGGGTTTGTACCAACCCAGTAATCATGAACATTTGTAATAAAGTAATCCGATGAAGGCTTCACTGACGAATTTTAGATCCTAATGTTAAATCGGAACAACAGTTGTTCTTTGTGGCTTGTCAAAATTGCCATTCAATAACTAGTTTCCCTTGATTATTTAGGTTATCCAAAGGTCAAGGACACTATTACTAAAAATACAAATTGATTTTTATCTCGACTAATCCTCTGAAACTACTGGATGGATTTTCTTGGAACTTTACAGGGATGTTGCCCATGATGTCTAGCTGATCCTAGCAAAAGTTCACGTTGAAATCCAACATGGCCGCTAAAGCTAATAATAGATTAAAAAACAACAACTTTGTATCGACTACTTCTTAAAAACTATAAGTGATATTGACATGTGACTTTTACTAAAATGATCAGCATGACATGATGTTGGTCCTTGTCGAAAATCGTTTTGATTTGATGTTAAACATTGCTAGTGGCCATCTTTGTTTACATAGAGTTTCAGAGTAAAGACTTGTAGCGACTTCTTTGAAACTATTGGACGGATTTTTATGAAAATTCACAGGAATGTTGCTCTTGATGTCTAATTGATCCTAGCAGAATTTCAGGTCGGCCAGATATTCAAGATGGCCGCCACAGCTTAAAATAGTTTGTAGCGACTACTTCTTGAAAACTATAAATGATATTGAGATGGGGCTTTTTTCTAAAATGATCAGCATGACATGATGTTGATCCTTGCAAAAATTATTTTGATTCGACATTAAACATGACTGCCAGTGGCCATCTTTGTTTACATAAAGTTATATATAATAACAACTTTGCAGCGACTACTCCTCTGAAACAACCTGACGGATTTTCATGAAACTTTCCAGGAATGCTGATCTAGCTATCAAAACCTATCAGAAGAGCTTCAAGGTTATTGACCTGTAGTTGCTGAATAAATTTACTTTCCCTTAAGGAATTTTAATAAAACTTCACCACAAATGCATCTCATGGAAAGGAAGCTCGAGATTGTTATTTAGGTAGTTCGATTATAAGTCAAGGTCATTGTTGCTATTGGAAATTGGTTTCCACTCATTAACTTTAGTTTCCCTTGACGGATTTAAATAACAAAAAATCACCTCAAGGGAATTAAACGTGAGATTGTTATTCAGGTCATTTTTCCAAAGGTTACGGTCACTACAAATAAAATTTGGTTTCTGCTTAATAAATTCACCTTCCCATAAGGAATCTTAACGAAACATCACTTAAACGAATCTCCGATATTATTTAGGTAATTTGATTTTAGAGCAAGGTCACTGTCAGTGTACACGTGAAATTGATTACTACTAAGTAAATTGATTTTCCCTTGCAGAATTTCAAGGAAACTTCACCAAAAAAGTGTGGCTTGTGGACAGGAAGCTCAGGATTTATATTCAGGGTGTTTTGTCAAAAGGTCAAGCCTCAAGGTAATTTTAACTATAAATAAAAAATATTTTCCGCTCAATAAATTTGTAGCATGGTCAGTGAAAATTCCCTTTGTAATAGCACAGGTGTAAATCGTTAATTGGAAAATAACACCTGTCAGAATAATTGGTGTACTACAACTACCAGTTATTGGAAGTCAGATTTTGGCATGGAGCTGAAATGGACATGCTACAAAACAAATACAGTATGGTTTAAATGAGTTTCACACAACTTCCTAAAAATATGCAGCCCATTGAAAGGAAGCACTGGATTGTTATTCAGTCGGTTGGTCAAAGTTCATGGTTGCTGTTACTATAAATAAAAACCTTTTTTCCCTCAATAACTTTACTTTCCCTTGAGGGCTGTCTTATGAAATTTGGCAGGGTTGAGAAGTATCCATTGTTCAGTTTTAATATATGTGGATACACCTATAGGGTCTTGCTATTTGATGAATTTGGTCGTTTTCACTGGGTTTTATTTTAATCAAATGGAATTAATTCATAAGCATAACCTGCAGCTTCATCTGGTCGATTCAAAGGACATGCTTTAAGAGTTAAGATCAGTGCCCAGAATGGATGGTTATAATTATATAAATATACAGTATAAGTTGTGGTTTGTTTGAAGTAAAATTTGTTTAATCTAAATTTAACTTGGCTGATTAATTTATTTGTACGCTCTGTGCTGTTGGGAACATCTCTGTAGTGTAAGGAAGCATGCTTTTATTTCGAGAAAATAGATCCAGTTTCGAGTCCTGGCGGGGAACCAGGAAAACTTACTGAGCTGTATACGCTTTGTTCTGGGATAACCACAACATTAAAATACATACATGATAAAATTGTCCACTACACATTTATACTAGTGTTAAAACATATTTCCATAATATTTGAAATCAGACAAAACCTAAAGAAAAATATTATTAAACTACAATTCTGTTAATACAATTATTATTTAACTCATTGTTTTATTTATATAGTACTCAGGTCGGCAAACAAAGATTTTGTAACCTCCACCATTTTGGAGATATGTCACTTGACTGGTAATTAATTGGTCAAATTGCTAATATGTCATGCTAAAAATGATAATTCACTGCCTTTCAAACATATCCGTACTCCCCATGCTATAATACATGTATTATTATAGCTTTTCTTCTTATTTATATATATATATATATATTTATTTTTTTTGAAATAAATAAATTTAATCGTTAAAGCCTTATATACACAAAATCCTAATTTATCACTTCGATTTTGTTTTCGCTATTTAAAGACATCACACCAGAATCAAAAGATCACGGACATTTTACAGCTAGAGACGATCACAAACTTGTTTTGACATAATTTTATACAAGACTACAATGTGCAATGTTCATTTTACTGTTTGGAATAGAAACATTTAAATATGGCAGATTATAAAGGTAAAATCTGCAAATTCAATTTATTTTATTATAACAAATATGTATAGACTGAAATAATACACAATAAACAACATTACAATCATGACAAAATATCCTTTCTAGTCCCATGTATGGTATTTTCTCTAATTTAGGATACCGTATTTTACACATTCGGTGCCATGTATTGTCTTCCTGTCGCGCTAGTGCTTTCTTCTCCACGAACCGGTATTAATATTGTGCCACACTATGAGAACATCCATGACAAGTTTGAACCAGCATCCAGATGTAAAACAGATAAAAATTATGAGCCAAGTCGTATTATCATAACAGACCCTTTCGCATAACAGCTTTTATTACTGACAATCAAACGTTTTGACGTTTACAAAACTCCCCAGAATTACATTTTCATTATGGATTCTTATTTAGTGGAATCTTTTAATAACACACTAAACATTTTTTCACGACAAAAGGAAAGGTTCTTGTGGTGATATACAGTACATTTTAAAAACAAACTTAGCTGTGTGTCATTGGAATGAAAACATTTATAGTTTGGACAACGCACGTCGATCATCCTATGTATTTCGAAATCGAATTTGGTTAAGATGGGTCAGTTTATTGTTCAAAGACTGTATTTGGAGACCATTTTAGAAGACCCAATTAATGTAACTTTACACATAATTATTATTAAATTAACAATATAATATATGTTGTCTTAAACTTAACCAAAATCAATACTAAAAATATTGAAATTAAATTAGCGTAATTTGGAATTTAAAATATCAAGATATGGTTTGTATTTAAAGACTGCAATTATCCTATAAAATTGTCCTATAATAATTCTAGTATAATCGTTTAATTGGATATTCCAGTTTTGAATAAATACGTCCTCCGGACGTTGTTTAAAAACAGTGAGAAACAAGTCCCTATCACCAACTCCCTGAACTAGCCATACTTCATAATAACCCAGTGTTGATAACAAATGTCTAATTTGCGAGACCCAGTTTATTTTATTTATTTACCTTTCATCATCGTTTCTTAACATATTTTAACTATATTTGTGTTTTTTGTATCTCTAGTTGCACAACATTTTAACCAGTATTTTTTAATTATATAATACCTTTTATTTATGTAATTCAGTTTTCCAGTTTCACCGTAAATAAAGCTATTTTTGGTTGTTAATTTAACCCCCAATATACGTTACAAAAACCTAAATGTGTCCTTTCTACTTGTTACCTTTATTAAATCGCCATACTTCGGCCGAGTAATTTAATATAGGTGAGATTAGTTTATCAAATAAATCAAATGTATAATTAGGAGATAATTCGATAAATTTATTCAAATATTTATTTAACTGGAATATAGCTTTTAATGATTGTCCGGCCAACATTTTATCCGTTTCATTGAAAGCCCCACCTGAAGTGAACACAATCCCGAAGTATTTAAAACTGCTTACAAAATCTTATTTTGTTGGTAATAAAATTTACGAGCTTCCTCCTTTTCTAAATATCATGATATTTGTCTTTGCCGTATTAACAGTAAGTATCCATCTTTCACAATATTCTTTTAAATATGACAATACGATATGTTGAATAGTCTAACGCTAACACTAAAGGTAACAACTTTTCCTGTCAACGTTAAAGGTAACACATGTCTACGCTAAAGGTTACACCTTTTTTTCAACATCTACAGTTTAAATGAAAATTGAGTGAACAGGTTCTTGTTAGTTACTGCGGCACCTGATTCAAAACATTTTAGCTGAATACTTACACACTGGTCAATGTAAATTGTAAGGAGTGACGTCAGAAAATATCAAATATTTATTGTCATCTTTTTGTCTTATTTTTTATTATATAAGAGCAAAACAGATACTATATGAAACGTAACATAATCGAACGAAATAGTTTATTTTAGAAGGATTTGACCTATTCGAAAATTTAAGGGTACGCATGTTTTTTAAATTTGAAGATATTTGCAATTTGAATCTGAATTTTGTTTTGTCGTCATAAAAACAGGTTTTTAATATTAGTAATAACGTATCAAATAAAGCTATGTTTGAAGTTGTTAACAAAAGTATCACAGAGTGTTAGGCTAGTCATATGTCCGGACTTCAACTAGACGGGCGGTCAGATTATCCCGATCTGGCCTTGAATTCACCAACCATTCTTGAGAATATTCTTAGACCTAAACCCAAGTATGCAAATTTCAATCACAAATATTTCTAAAAGTTTAAAGGATAAATGTTCATAACAAGCTGCAATTTATACATATGATAAAAACAAATCAATTGCTACTTCATACTATTGTTTATCTTTGAAGGTTATGGGAATATTTGTGAACGAAATTTGAGTACTTGAGCTCAAGTCTAAGAATAGTTTGAAGAATGGTTGGTGAATTCCAGGCCTGATCAATCGGTTTGTCACGCCAGCTATACGGGATCCTAGCTTCTGGTTTAATTCACATCTCTCTCAATCCCTCTCGTTTAACATCTTATTCCCTTTTTATTTTGCCCTCTTTAAACATAATGTAGAAAGGATCCTTTATGGCGGTGGCGCTAGGGCTAATCATGTATTTCTGAACGCTATATGGCTATACTCATGCCACTTTTAAGCGGAACATAAGTGCGGCTCTTCGACTTTTTAGTTAAGGGTCTATGTCTGCTGGGTGGTATGGGGGGGGGGGGGGGGTGAGTGGGGGGGGGGGGTTGGGGGTCTGATGCGTTAGTTTTATGTGAGTATACTCTTCACGTATTCTCGGCATTTGTCTGTCGGATATCCACAGCAAATGGCCCCTTGTTGGACTCCGATGTGGGTGGGAAGCGTGAAGAGTGAATACCAATTCCCCATTATGGGACGAAAAAACGCACACACTACCGATACTCCATCAACTTCAATTTCTGGTTCTAAACGTTCTAGAAATGGACCAGGACCTAAGTCAGACTCTGAGTCTGACTCTGACACTGGTATTTCACATCTGAATTGGCCCCGATTCCTTAATGTTATCTCATTGGATGAATCTATTACAAATCTCTCTCTTTCGCTATCTCTAAGGCCTTACTCGGCATTGCCGGTGAGCCGAGGAGTGTTAAGAAACTTTATTGGGTCCGTATGATCCTTTCCAGGTTTGGGGACTGGAATAACGATAAAAATCAAAAACTCCTTGTCGAGTGTGAACGTAAATCACACTCTGACAATCTTCTTAAAATCAGATATTTTGTCAATATCCCTGTTGAGGTGATATCTCATATCTCCCTCAACGCCTCAAAAGGTGTGGTACGCTCTAGGGAACTGGAGCACTGCACCGTTGAGGAAATGACACTTAACCTCAAATCACAAGGTGTGACTGAAGTAGTTCGTTTGAATACAAGGCGGAGTGGCATTCTCATTCCTACTAATACATTCGTGCTTACTTTCAGCACACCAACTCTTCCTAAAACGATTAAAACGGGATATATTATTCTAACAGTAGACCCTTTTATCCCAAACCCTCTCATATGTTTCACTTGCCAACATTTTGGGCATCATAGAGAAAGATGCAAGAGAATCGCCGTTTGCGCGCGCTGTAGCTAACAGGGTCACAGCGATTTCTCTAACTGCAAAAATCCCGCCTCTTGCGTTAATTGCAAGGGGCCCCACGGGGATTTCTCGAAAGACTGTCCGAAATGGAAACACGAGAGAGAAATTCAGAAAATCAAAATAGAAAGAAATATCTCTTTCCCAAAGCTAGAAAACTTGTCGAAAGCCTTACTCCGCCCACTCCATCTGGCAAATCGTACGCCGATGCGAGTTGGGTTGAGAAACCAGCTACCAGGTCTATCGCGGCTCAGACCGTGTTAACCTGGCCAATAGACTCCGACAAGTTTGCTACTGTTCCACTCTCTGTTCAGAAATCCTCTAAAACATCTTCAGCCTCTCAAACTGTGGACCTCTTAAATAAGCCTCCTGTAGCCCCCAAATCTCTTGTGGCTTCCAAGCCTAAAACTCCTTCAACTATATCCTCAACAACTCCTACATCTACTGCATCTACTTCATCTATTTCGAAATCGACGGACTCTGATGTAACCAAGAGTCCATTAAACCCGACGAACTCTTCCAAAGGTTCGTCAAATCCGACGAACTCTCCTAAGAGTTCGTCACCAAGCAGAACTGCTGCCACGGACGTGACAGCAAGGAAAACGAAAACTCCCGGGTTAGGGAAGCAGACAAAAGGATCTGGTGATCCGATTGTACTGCACAACAGATTTGGAGACTTGAGATGGAGGTTGATGATCCAGCACGTCTGGAACTCCCAAAATCTCCAAAGTCTCCAAGGTCTGCCAACCACAAAGGTCGTAAACCCGTATTCCGCCTTAGTGACATCAAAATCAAATAAGGTCATTGAATGGAATTGTCGAGGTTTAAAACCTAATGATGATGAAATCAGCTTACTTTTAAATAAACACAACCCTGTTGCATTTTGTCTTCAAGAAATTTTCTTGAAGACTAGTGATAAGATATCTTTTAAAAACTCTTCATTGTATAACTGTATTTGTGATACAGGTGATACAGCTTCTGGAGGAGTTTCGACTCTTGTGAATCGAAACATTCCTGACAGAACTGTTGCGTTAAAAACTGGTTTGCAAGCTGTTGCGGTCAGTGTTACGATGCACAGAGTTATAACAATATGCTTCTTATATTTACCGCCCAGTTCGTCACTAGACCTTAAAGATCTAAATCACCTAGTTGCACAACTACCATCACCTTTTATACTCTTGGGTGATTTCAATGCACACAACTACATTTGTGGTTGTAAGGATATTAACGATAAAGGCAAGAAAGTTGAGGATTTTTTAGCCAAAAATAACTTCTGTCTTTTTAATGATAATCCAGCTACAGGTCCTCATTCTCCATTGATTTAACAATATGCGATCCCACGCTATTGATGGATTTCTCGTGGAGTGTTGGTGACGACCTATGTGGAAGTGACCACTTCCCCTTATTTCTTGAAAATATCGGCCCTCCAGTTCTCGAAAAAACACAAAGATGGAAACTTCGCAAAGCTGATTGGGATACGTTTCAATCTCTTTGTGAGGAACAATTAAAGCCTTCCGTTTTCGAGGATGTCGAATACGCAACTGCTCTTTTTTACTAAAACTCTTCATGATATAGGTGATCAAACTATTCCAAAAACCTCGGCAAATCCAAAACGCCCACATAAACCATGGTACGATGATGACTGCAAAAAGGCAGTCAGCGATCGTAAAGCTGCATTGAATGCTTTTAACTTGCGGCCAACTCAAATAATTTAGATACTTTCAGAATTTTTCGTGCGAAAGCCCGTCGTACTATTAAGGATAGCAAGAGGAAATCCTGGAGATCTTATGTCTCTATATTGAACTCTCGTTCATCTCTTAAAGCTACACAATCCCGATAAAAGGCACACTAGAACTGAACAAATGTAACGGTCATTACGCATGTTGTTCTAAGTGATTACTGTATACGTGTGGGCTCATATATACAACATGCGCACTACCCAAATTCACTGAATATTAATGAGATAAGGCGGTACTGTATGAGACGCTTCAGGTACTTTGTGAATCGACCACTGGTCTTATATCGGGTATAAAAGCGGATTTTAGCAGACGGTATTTTACCACCGAACTGATGAGACCAATCTTCAGTAGAAAGACCTAATAGGAAATACAAGTCATTATAAATTGAAAAGGAAGCTAAAGATGTACTTACTCAAACAACCGTATAAGTCCATATTTATATATAATCCAAAACAATACCTATAATTAAACGTAGCGGCCTTTTAGCAAAGACCCTTTCCAACTATCGCGTTGCATCAAAGAAACTATTATATACAAATAATCCTCCATTTTTATTTGTGTGTGTGTGCAGTGTATATTGACACAAAACACAAGGGAGACATTGTTTATCGAAATTGGAATATTGGTAGAGGCTCGTAACTAATGGTAAAGATGGAGATATAGTATTTGTTATGTGAAGTTATGCATGCATGGTTTACACATATTAGTAGATTATAAATCAACATAGTGTTAATGAATTCCTCTTAATTTATGCATGAATTGAACTTTTGAAATTGAAAATAAAATGGATGGAGAGACACAGAGAGACACAGAGACAGAGAGAGACATAGAGAGTCAAAAAGAGGGAGAAGGAAAGAGAGAAAGAGAGAGAGACACACACAGAGAAAAAGAGATACAGATAAAGAGAGCGAGAGGGAGGGATGAATGGAGGGAGAGAGAGAGGGAAATAGTGAGAAAATGGGAGAGAGAGTGGGGGAAGGAAGGAGTGGGGTGGAAGGCATTGAGAGAGAGAAAGTTTCTATATAGTCTTATAAACATAGGCGTAAGAGCCGGAGGACTCCACACTCCAATTTCGGGGTGGGCCCCAATATTGTTGTTTTCACGAAACAAAAAAAATGCAACACAAATGTATGAATTGGCAATCTGAACATTAACATTCTGATTGCTATTATTTCAAAATCAAAGAAAATTTGAAAGATGTCAGCTTCCGTCTGTATGACAGGGTAAGTGTTAACTAAAAACCGAAAGTTTTAGTATAACAATTAAGTTCAGATACTAGTAATTAACCTTTCCTAAGTTTATTGATTTGTAAAGTAATTTTAAATGTAAACAGGCCCGTAACCAGCCCTGAAATATAACCGAGTCATATCCCTTATGTTGGTGTCCGGTGGCATTAACCTCCCTCTCCACCCTAGATTTTGTTTTAATTTCCTTCAATGTGTTGCATTTCCCCCAGGGTCCTTATATACTAGTATATAGTTGTTTTTATGTAAAGTATGTACATTCCCAAAATTCAACCAAGGCAAATACCTCTGTGTGCCCCAGTGTAGCTACGGACCTTGAAAAGCAATGGTTTATATTCACGGTGGATAGACGTAACGGACACTGGCTGCTCAAAACAGCGTTACCTTGATCCTGGTACTCATGTAAAGGACCAGGGCGGGTAAAAACACGTAAACTGACAGAAAAATATTTAATATTACTTTACAATAAGACACTTTTTAAAAATGATCGCACCCACGGAACACTAGATGCATTTGTGTGTCTGAATTCATGAAGAACGGGTTATAAAAACAGTGTTTTAGATGTGAAAGAACGCGCACTGTTTACACACCGACGCGTGAAAGTACGTCTAGTTCCAAGACAATTGTGTTTATTTCAAAAATGGTGACTGCTATTGGCATATGCTATGTCTGGAATTATGTATGTTCAGCCATAACATCCATTGGACGTATTTAATACATAATAATCTCTATCGATTGCCAGATTGTGCATTGCAAAGTAACGGATCCTGGTTGCTCATGGCACCGGATCCTGTTTGCTTCTGACACAGGATCCTAGTCGGTAGTTGCAAACATACATCTTAAAAAACGACTAGATATGTCCCCCTGTTCGAAATATCTCGGTCTGATATCAGCGGTGGAAGATAAAGCTTCGACATTTTCAATTGGGTGGGGTTTGTGCGTGGGTCAACTTATGGAAAAAAAACAATGTGCTGAGATATTTTAAAGATTTTCACATTTAACGAGTTTTCACCTTCCAAACATCGGCGAGGAACTCGTACACTTCAAGGGGGATGGCGTGGTCTACTTGATAGCACGTTGCATTTGACCCGGATGAAGCCTTATCGCCGCAAGTCAATTTCTTCTGTGTATTATTGAGTAAAACATGTGCCTTTATTCTCGTCCGAACCGGAGTCTATCCTTAGAACAATTTGCTAATCACAGGAAAATATATTCGTAAGTAAGATTAGGGCAGCTTCTCGGAGTTTTATGTATCCTTCCTTTCTTTTGGGCGACCGGCTAAAAATATTCAATATAATGTCTTGAAAAACAATTAAACAACATTCAGCTAAATGTTATGTGATAACCTTTTCAAATCATAGGATGACTCCGATGAGGGTGCTCCTCTCGAAATCCGCTAGTGCTAAAACAAAAGTGGCAGCATTCTCAATAAAACTTTCTCTAGAATTATATTATATGTATAAAATAATGAAAACTTGCGAATTCAAAGTTTACCATTGGTAAATGCCTATTTAAAACTTGTAATTGACATTTTCAGTAAGTATTCGGAGATTATAAACGAAAAGCTCAGCTTTTCTATAGGAGGTGTTCAATGAATTACTTTATACAATTATATTAATTTGTGAATAAATGTACATTAAGAGTTATTTTAAACAAAATATCTAAATAAAAAAACGTTTTCTTATTTGTTGCGTACAACAACGGTGGCCTCTCTATACGACATGTCAGCCTACATTATGCCAACACTCATGTATATAATAGTAGTTGTTCATATTGCTGCATTTGTATTACTTGTAATATTTGATTTTTTATTCATTGATGTGTTTTGTTTTTAAGTATCATTTATGATCAAACAATTGTTACCTGTTAGGGGCTTAACTAGGGCGTTGCTAGTGTGGTCCTGCGGCAAACTTCATGAACTTGTTTATTCCCAGATACGCTGTGGTTCGTTTTTTCCCACTATTTTATATCTTATTTGACGCTGAGATGTTGATGATATAGTCTGAATCACTTTATCCACTCGCCCCTACTTTTTCGTTTGTTTGTTGTTGTTTTTTGTTTTTTTGTGTATTTTTTTTTTTTTTAATTTTCGGATTTTTGCAGACAGTGTGTACACAGCTGCGTGCTCTAAGATAATGCCTTTTGAATAAACTTTTTTTTTAAATATTGAATGTTGTTTAACGGCCCAGCAACACAGTTTAGGTTATTTAGAGCCGCTCCAGAGAGAGAGGAAGGATACATAGATTCTTTAACGTGCTCGGAGGATAGACCGATACACAGGACCGCCCGGTTTACGTCCCCATCCGACGGACGAGGCTAAGGGAAAGTGTCTTGCCCAAGAACATACCGACGAAACTCAGTGGCACCACGGAGGATTGAACCCGGGGCCTCCGGTTACAAATATAAAAACTGTTTGAGGTCATTGTAGTGTAAAACGGTGACAAACACCGTCATGCAGCGCGCTGCGGGGAAAGTAAGTTTGGTTAATGTCTATTGCGGGCCCATAGTTTATTTTAGGGTACTGTCGACGAAAGACAGGTCGTGAAGAGAGAATTATCTCAAGGCGCAAATGTATATACACGAACGTAGGTCCGGAGTACATTTGTTTAGTATTGTACCTTGTACGACAAATACGCATTTAGCCAAACTCACCACCAGATTCTATCACTATAACAAGATCACACCCTCTACATTCAATATAGGGCTGTTCTTTTTTTATTTTCCATCATGCTCTCGCATGAATGATTTAAGTACCGGTGGTCCAGAGTGGTGAGGCACTGTTTCAAGTTCACCGCTACGGTCGTGGTTACGAATCCAGCACGTTCCCAGATTTCATGAGGCATGCAGTACTTGTCCTACTTATGAAAATGGGGATGGTCTGCCTCCCCCAAGAAAAAATCGACCATCACAAATAACCTAAAATGTGCTGAAGATGACTTAAAACACCATGCAACCAATGATGCTTTTTTATTGTTTGTTTCGGTGGAGCTAAAGTCCCGATCGTCGTTTTCTCTTTAATCTGAAGGTATATAGAAAACAATCTATCAACCAGGATCCGGTGCCAAAGATACAGATTGTGTCCGTTGCCAGAATCTCAAGCATTTTTTACAAAGCAACCAGGGTCCGGTGCTCTGAAATTTAGACATGGTGTAATTATTTGCAGATTATCTTTATTGAACAACAGCAGCTGCAAACCAGTTTGGGATTACATTAAATCAGTCAGAGAGAACATATGGAAGTTTGGCTTTTTAAAGTCATCAACTTTGTATCGACCGGTTAAGAGTAAATATTTCAGCTTGTTAGGAATTATTCTGCATTTGTTGTACATAAAGAAAATGTATTTCGAAGGATATGATATTCAAAAGTTCCGTCGCATAAAGTTTTTTCTTATACATACGATACTGTATCTGTATGTTCGAACTTTTTGACACCAGTGTCCATTTTCTTTCTGTTTTTACCAACCAGGGTCCGTTACAAGTGCAACCAGAATCAAGGCAACGCAGTTTTGAGCAACCAGGGTCAGTTACGTCTATCCACCGTGATATTCGCGATTGAGCATATTTATGTAAAATAACTTAATTAATACGACATTGTTAATCGGCCTCCGTAGTGCAGTAGGTTAACGCGCTGTCTGAGTATGATTTCGCCGTTGCGGACGGGGTTCTAGCCCAGACCTTAGCACTTTTTAAATCATTTTTTTTTTATGAATTTTCTTTTTTATGAAGAGTAGTATTCAAATGCCTTTCAAATTCGTCAGATTTAAATATTAACAAACATATGCATAATAGCACGCACACAAGTACGGTTTACGCGCGCACCCACAAAAGCTCGCACGCAATCCTTTTATTACGAATTGTGACTCTTATAATTTTCCCAAGAAGCTCCGGAATTGAAAAGTGTAACTGAAGGATAGACGGATAGGCGACCTTCATGTGTATACCCCTTCCTCACATCCTGAAAACTACGATTTGCGAGAAATAATATTGCTGGTCTTTTTCCAACAAAAGAAAATTCCATAAATATAACTTAATTCGAACAATATCCTTCAAGTGTCTCATTGTAAACAATAATTTCTCCCTGTCCCGAGTCAACACTTGAGCATGTATTTCACGTTACATACTATTGGCTACCAATACACGCTCTCTGTATATGTATACATGTATAATACGTGTATGATTTTGGATTATTTCAAGGATATTATAGGAAATAAGTATATACAATATATGGAACATATGTGGAATACGCGGGTAAGTGTTTATAATTCTCTACATAGTGATGTATTTACCTTATGCCTTACGCATTTTACTTGTTCCCTTTCATTCAACATTACAAACATGTATATAGTTACACTGCACGCCATTGAATATCCTCATCGAGTTGAATAGTCTGTAGTTATCGGATATCTGAGCAAATTGCTATATAAACGTTTAGGCTTATAGACCCGTAATCGCTGGATGGTACAATTTCAAAGTTACCGAAGCGTTTATCACGCCTATTATGCAAATGCCTCGATATACGCTATGACAATATACCAGCCTAAACAATGTAGACAACACAACCAGCAAAGAACTTCATCTATAGGCGTTCTTATGTTTAAAAAAACTTGAAATTGTATTATTTTATCGGGATTGTGTAGCTTTAAGAAGACGTGGGACATGGTCCGGAAAATAAACGGTAAAGGTAATTCTAGTTGTGTAAATCATCTTAAAACTGATAATGAAGATGTTACATCTGTCACAGATATTACAAACACTTTAGCAAAAACTTTTTCTAAAAACTCTTCTTCTGAAAATGGTCAACCAAATTTTCTAAAAAATAAGAAATTAAAAGAACAGAAGAAGTTGAATTTCAAGTCGAAAAATTTGGAGAAATACAATAAACTGTTCACTCTCAAAGAACTTGGAGAATCCCTTAAAAAGGCTCATGAGACATCAGCTGGTCCTGATGATATCCATTATCAATTATTAAAACATTTACCTGAAACCTGTCTCTCTACACTTCTTGATATATTTAATAAGGTTTGGGTGACCGGAAACTTCCCCGATTCTTGGCGGGAAGCAATCGTTATTCCAGTCCCCAAACCTGGAAAGGATCATACGGACCCAATAAATTATCGCCCTATTGCTTTAACGAGTTGTATGTGTAAAACCAAGGAACGAATGATTAATGCGAGACTCGTTTGGTACCTGGAATCCAACAAGCTGATAACAAAGTATCAAAGTGGATTCCGGCGCCAACGAGGCACAACAGACAATCTCATTCGAGTTGAATCATTTATTAGTGAAGCTTTCGTAAAGATACAACATCTAGTCGCCGTATCTTTTGACTTGGAGAAAGCTTATGATACTGCATGGAAGTACGGTCTCATGAATGATCTTTATGACCTTGGTCTTAGAGGCCGATTACCAATTTGTATAGAGAATTTCTTAGATGATAAAAAGTTTCGTGTCTGAATGGGTTCAACCTTCTCTGACATTCATGAACAGGAGATGGTTGTGCCACAGGGCAGCATACTCTCTGTCACCCTTTTTAATATAAAAATTAACAGTATAGTTAAATGCATCAATCCTGGTGTGGATTGCTCTCTATATGTTGACGACTTTGTTATATGTTATAGTGCAAAAAACATGAACACAACTGTAACAATGTCTGAAAAAACTTCAGACCTGGTCGGATGAAAATGGTTTTAAATTTTCTAAATATAAAACTAATTGTATGCACATTTGTCAACTACGTAAACATCATGAAGACCCTCATCTAACACTTGATGGGTCACCAATACCAGTAGTGGATGAAACAAAATTCCTTGGTCTTATTTTCGACCGTAAATTGACGTTTATACCACACCTTAAATACTTGAAGGCCAAGTGCCTTAAAGCTCTTAATTTACTTAAAGTTGTTGCAAACACTAATTGGGGGAGCAGAACATAAAGTACCTTTACAACTTTATAGATCTCTTATCAGATCCAAACTGGACTACGGCTCAATAGTATATGGATCGACTCGCAAATCATACTTGCAGATGCTCGATCCTATACATAATCAAGGATTACGACTCGCCTTAGGTGCCTTTCGTACATCACCAGCCGAAAGTCTATACGTTGAAGCTAATAAACCATCACTGTCTCATAGACGGGACAAATTAGCCCTTCAATATGCCATTAAATTAAAATCTAACCCTTCAAACCCAACTTTCGATAATGTTTTTAATCCTAGTTATGAACTCTTTTTGATCGAAAACCGAAGGCCATTCGACCATTTGGTCTTCGTATTAAACCAAAGTTTAGAGACACTAAAATCGACCTAAATTTGATTGCCAAGTACAAAGTACCACAAATTCCACCGTGGACTTTGGAAACACCAACAATTATTTTCGATCTTTGTAATAGTAACAAAAATCCAGTACAGACCCTACTGTCTTTCAAAGCAAATTTAATGAAATTAAATCGAAATACAGTAACTTACAACATATATACACAGATGGTTTTAAAGATGGAGATAAAGTAGCTGCAGCAGCTGTTGTTCACAAACACAGCATAAAGAGCCGCCTGCCTGACAAGGCCTCTATCTTTTCAGCTGAACTTAAGGCAATTGAACCTGCCTTAAATTATATTCAGGAATCTGATGATGACCATTTTGTAATCTTTTCTTATTCCCTTTCATCTCTTCAAGCACTGGGTAATATGAAACATGATAACCCAGGTGTGCTTCAACTTTTAGAAAAGTACAATTCTCTTATAGTTGATAATGTTATTATTTTTTTGCTGGCTTCCAAGCCATGTAGGAATACGTGGTAATGATAGAGCTGATAGTGCTGTTAAAGCAGCATTAGGTTTACATATATCTAATGCCAAATTACCTTTTACTGATTTTACTGAAGTTGTATTAACACATATATTCGTAACTATTGGCAAGCCGCTTGGGATTTGTCAGTTAACAATAAATTCCATTCAATTAAACCGTTACTCGGAGAATGGCGTTCTTCTAGTAGACCCATTCGTCGAGAGGAAGTTGTCCTAGCCCGGTGCAGGATAGGTCATACACGTTATACTCATTCATATTTATTGCAAGGTGAGCAATTACCAGAATGTACACCCTGCTTTGCACCGTTAACGGTCAAACAAATTTTGTTGGAATGTGTATACTTTGATCCTATGCGTCAAAAGTACTACAATCTTAATACTATGACCGAGGTATTTAATACTATAGATTTTAGTCTTGTTTTAGAATTCCTGAAGGAAGTCCGACTATATAAATCATTATAATACCGAGCAGAGCTCGGCCGGCGCAGCCGGCCGACGATGATCGGCTAATGGTAACACATGTGCAAATGTTGAAATCGTACGGGTGGCTGGGCAAAAAAACTGTGTCGCACCGGAAGCGCCGCCATTGATGAAATTGTGTTCGGCAATTTCGGATTTTTTCCTCAAATCATCCGGGGGATCAGTCTGTCTCACTTGGACGATTGTCTCTTTTCGTAGTTTGATAAACGCTTATTCGAGTATTCGTACTAGCTCGGCTAATCCCGTCATTCTTCGGGATATTGACGCGTAGTTACGAATGAAGCGATATTTATGAACTGCATTAAAAAAATGTTAGCAATTGTTTTATTATTTGTTATTGATTGTTAAAATTAAACTAACCTTCATTAAATCAATGTTTATATCTCCATTTTCAACAAAGAAAAATACAATCGTGAAAACTCGACCAATCCCGTCATTTTTCGGGATCACGACCTGAATGTGTGACGTAATTGTGTCGTCTGCGTTTTGTTGGTAAACAGAGAGCTGTCAAAACCGTCAGAATCTATTTTAATTTGCGTATAGAAATATCTATTTCTTGAATTCAGTTTGAATTCAGTGTAAGTCAGAGCTACACTGTTTTTCTGTTTAATAATAGTCCAATCTTCCACCTGAGTTCAGCTCTCTTTAGGCTAGCAATAGCATCTGAACATTGCTACGCAAAACCACAGAAACAGTCCAATGACACTGAAAATTGTAGCATGCACCAAGATCACAGTTACTTCAATCCTCATATACCAAACCCCCTATCAGATTTATCATCCCTTCAAGCTTGTCCCACCTATATTGACCATGCTCCATTCAACAAATACAATGTGCCCGGTGATGGTGACTGCTTTTTTCATTGCCTAAGTCTAAGTATCACTGGAACACTAAATATGTCCAGACAATATAGGAGAGATATATGCTCTTATATTGCTGATAACTGGGATGACATGCAGGAGCTGGTCCAAATTTACCACAGTCCTGACATGACTAAACTTCAATATGAGAGGGAAATGATACATGGTCATGGGTGGGCCACATCTTGTGAGATTGAAACCGCATCTTCCGTTTTAGGCTACAACATCAATGTACACATGATTTTTACACTTCAAAATGGTGCAGAGCAATATCACATGTATTCTTTTTCAACCAATGAAGCAGAATTTTCATGTACAACCATTGACTTGCTTTTGAGCAATGAACATTTTCAAGTTCTAAGAGTGATCGATAATTTTGATCAATCAAACTATGACGCTGATAGTAGTAAAAGTAAAAAGCGAAAATCACCCACCGAAAACACACATGGCAAAAAGAGCAAACATACTTCAGAAAATTATACTGAACCAAATAAGGACTCAAATCCCAATGCTAATTTAACCAATGACATCCAATCTTTATGTAGGAAACTAGGAATCAATTACGAAAAATCTCTTGAAAACGAAACACAATCAGAATTAAAGAAAAGGGAAATGAGAAATAAACGAAAAATCAGGTATATAACCAAAAAACATCAAATAGTTGTAAATGACATACCAGAAGCTGCGCCATTACAGAAGGATGAAAAATTCAACCATGCTATGGATGCTATACGTGCCTTTGAAATTGAACAAATGTCGTACACTTTTTCTAAATGTGACATTTGTCTAGAAAGAAAAATTGAAATGAAAATGTTTAATGAAACTATTTGTAGTCGCTGCCAAAAAGATATGTCGGATACAAAACTATTCTCTCTGGAAAACAATATGAACCCAGGAAAGGTGCCTCTTCAGCTGAAAGACCTTTCAGTGATTGAACAGCAGTTAATAGCTAGAATATCACCTTGTATCAATGTACATATGCTCAAGCATGGAGGCATTGCCTCCAAAGGTCACTGTGTCACCTTTCCCCAGGAAGTTAACGAACCAGCCAAATTATTTCCTCGTCTGCCAGAAGAAATAAATATTATAAAAGTCAGAAAAAAAGGTTCTGGAGACACGTCTAAGGACTTTAAAGTTCGAAGATACACAGTTCAAGCTGCATTGGAGTGGCTTAAAAACAACAACAAAGTGTATTCTGATATTGTAATTAGCCAGGAGAGATTAAATAAGTTGCCAGAAAATGGTGAAATTACAAATATTCACACTGTTGAATATCAAGCAGATATAAACCATCAAAATGACCTTGGTCCAGCTCAAAATCAAACAGATCCAGGAGATATAGAAGGAGAATCACACTCGAGTGTTCTATTACCAGATAGCTCAGTAAATATTAAGCAAACAATTAATAACCGTGTACATGAGACTTTGAATGGGGCAAATGCTGAAATAACACGGGATAAAAAGGGCACACTTATCATTCCATGGCCAACAAGAGGCAACATTCCTTTATCAGAATTCACAACTCAACATTTTTTTACTCTTGCATTTCCAACTCTTTTTCCGTACGGAACTGGTGATTTTCACATTAATCGACCTCGAACTGTGTCATCTATGTCTGAATGGGCTGAACACTTGTTGTGGTTTGAAGATGGACGCTTTGCAAAGCACCCATATTTCAAGTTTGTCGTTCATAACATGATCATGCGCAAGAGGGCTTTAGAACAAGGCAGTTTTATTATGAACCAGAAAATAGGTGATGACCATATCACACTTTCTGACTTGAAAGATAAAATAAAAACTGGCGACCAGTCGATAGCAAACAAAATTTTATACTATAGTGCCAATTTGCGTGGCACATCACAATACTGGACGCAGAGATCTCGTGAACTTCGTTCACTTATCCAGTATCAAATAAATGAAGAAAAGGGTTTGCCATCTTTTTTTGCCACAGCAAGCTGTGCAGAATATCACTTTAAACCTCTGCATAGACTCTTAAAGTCATATATCAAAGCCACTACTGGAAAAGATGTCAAGCTGGACAGAAATGAGTTATTTCCAGTTCTTCAGCAACACACTCATATAATCTCACATTATTTTGACTTGCGAACAACATCCTATTTTCAAAGGGTCATGGGCCCGGTGTTCGGCGTTGATGCCTTCTGGTATCGCCAGGAATTTGCAAAATCAAGAGGGATGATCCATTGGCACGGGCTGTGTTGGCGGAAAGATAGAGAGCCACACAATCTTATCTACAAAGCTGTTGAAGAAGGCCTATCCGATGAAATATGTGCAGAGCGTTTGGCAAAGTGGGCTTCATCAGATATTGGGCTTTCGGCTATGCACCCTGCTGGACTAGATGAGAACGGAAATCCAAAGAGGGATTTTTGGCCACCACCAGAGGGCACTGCACCAGCTCCAGATGAGGAGAAAAATCCACTGCTTAAACTGTTGATGGATGCCTGTTCAACACAAGATACATTGTTAGATGACTACCTTATGTTGTCAAACAGAGTAAACATACATAGATGTTCTGACTACTGTCTTCGAACACCAAAGTCAAAGAAATCTTCTGAGAAGACATGCCGCATGGAGTTTGGTACCAAGTCAAATCCTGGGAAACAAATCCGTGACTCTCCTTCATTTGTTAAAGACCGAAATGGTTCTCTCCGCTTAGAAATGCCAAGGGACCATCCCATGCTTGTCCAAAATTCAAGATACCATACACAAGGCTGGAGGGCAAATGGAGACATTTCTGTTATTCTTTCAAAGAGTGATCCGGATAATCCATCAGTAGATGAAATTATTGCAACTGAAAGATACATCACAGGATATGCATGCAAAGGAAATGAGCCAACAGGTGCAATGGCAGACCTTTTTCATGACATGGTCAACTGTGCAGATGAAAACGTCGCAACTGGAAAATCACTTTGCACAAAGCTTTTGATGAATACAGTCAAACGAGATGTTTCTGCTATGGAAGCGTCATATGAACTATCCTCGTTGCCCCTATATAGAAGTAGTCATAACTTTCAATCAGTAAGCCTTTCTGGTTGCAGAGTTTTGGAGCAGTCTGGGAAAACTCTAACAAAAAACACAGCTTTGGACAAATACATCAACCGTGGTGAAGATGATACAACATCTTTTTATCAATATGTTTGCAGTCGTGGTAAAGTGCCCGTTATAACCTCTTTTACGAAAGCATCATGGCCACTTGAAGAAAATTACTGCAGAACAATGCTTTTGCTACACTGGCCGAACTGGCGTAAAATAGAAGATGTTAAACATGAAATGTCTACATGGACTGACAAGATGACTGAGTTTTTAAACACAAACATTTGTCCAAACTTTGTAAAAGCCGACGTTGAAAAGGCCAAGAAACAATATGCAGATGTATGCAATGATGAGGACAGCTGCTCATCTCAAGAAGAAGATGCAGATAATGAAGCACCAGAATGGATGGACTTAATAAGACCAAACCCAGATTTTTGCGATGCATCAGATTTCCATTACGATGATGGTGGACCAGATTATGATTGGTCAATGCAGTCCCTCAGCTATCCAATGCAGAGATGCCATGACTGGATGGACCATCTGAATAAGACCTTTGAAGAAACCAATGATGAGCTGACCTTTCCAGATGTTGACTTGAACACAATGAACATAGAACAACAATTTGTGTTTGATATAGCACTGCTCACCCTTTCCAATTACATCAACAATAAAAACGAGTTTGAACCACTTCGTCTGATTGTCAGTGGTACTGCAGGTACAGGGAAATCATTTCTTATAAAATGTCTAGTTAAGGCTATTCGGAATTTGTTTCAGTCAAACAAATCTGTTCAAGTTGTGTGCCCTACAGGTAACAGTGCAAATCTTATATCTGGTGTAACACTTCACAGTTTCTTCAAAATACCAACAATGAAACGTGGAAAAGAAATGTCCCCACCAGACGGTTCCATAGGTGAAACACTCCAAAGCAACTGCGATGGCCTTGAAGTTTTACTTGTAGATGAAAGATCACTGATCGGAGTGAACACTCTTGGTTGGATGGAATTTATGTGCAAACATGGGGTGAAGGGCGCTTCAAATTCTGAGAAATCTTGGGGTGGATTGCCGGTTGTGATCTTGTTTGGTGATGATGTTCAGTTACCACCTGTGTTGGATTCTCCTGTTTACAAAAACAAAAGCACCTCACAAGCAGCTATACATGGCGTATTGGTATGGCAAGAGTTTCAACAGGCTGTCACACTTACTAAAATTGTAAGACAAAATTCTGAAGAACAAGAATTCAGGGATGTTCTTATGGCCATACGGGAATATAAAGCTACATCTACTCAAGCCATATGGCTGCAACAGTTCCAGTGGAATAACCTGCAGCACTCACATGGCAGTGATCTATTACATCGCATGAGTGACAAAGGTCTTTTTGTCTTTCCATCCCATGAAGAGGAGTGGCAACACAACAAACTTAAACTTTTAGAAGCTAATTCTAGCAATCCTATTGCTAAGATAAATTCTGTTTGTCGTGGACCCCACTCAAAGAATACAGGCACAGACAAATCTGGTGGTCTCCAAACAACTTTGTTTCTGTGCAAAAGTGCCAAGGTCATGCTATCTGTCAACTTATCTGTCCCGTATGGCCTCTTCAATGGCGCTAGTGGAATTGTTATGGATATACTCTATGACATTAATAACAAACCACCAGACTGCTTACCAAAGGTAGTTTTGGTTGAATTCAAATCTTACACAGGTCCAGCATTTATACCTGAGAAACCTAAAATTGTACCTATTGTACCTGTTGAGCGTAGGCTTGACTGCCCTTGCCATTGCTGTCGCAGAAAACAAATACCGTTGCGCCTAGGATGGGCCTCGACAATACATCGATGCCAAGGTATGACTATTGGAGAAGGTGAGATAAGCCGATACATCGTCATCAACCCTGGGACTAGAAACTTCGAATCTCGGACCCCTGGAGCTCTATTTGTCGCTTTATCGAGAGCAAAGTCATCTGGAAAAAGCCACAAAGACCCAGATTTTGCCTGGCATCCATCCGTACTTGTCAATCAAGACAGGATTTGTTACAGAGCCAATACCCCTACTGTTCAGGCAAGAAAAACAGAAATTGAGAGAATTGCTAAGTTGACAAATCAGACGAAGGAAAAGTTCAAAAACATCCTTAAACCAACTGAGGAATGAATAACTGATTTGACAACCACCAACGAGCCTGAAGCATTACAAAACAGTGAGAATAAGTCTAATTTGAATCTGGTGGGTGGTATGTCAACTACTAACCGATTCTAAAGACTTTTATACTCATTCTGTTACATAATTTCATGTAAAAAGGGCACTTGTTTTGAAACGAACAATAATTAACCATTTCCAACAACAGTTCTAAATAACATTACCAGTATTTAAAATATGCATGATGCCAGTGTATTCGGTGGGTGAAATGACAATCGCGTAACCATTTATTAAAGGGATACACACCAATCTTCACTTCATATGTTATTGGAATGAGGTGGGTATTAAATTTCAACGTTTCAACTACTAGCCGATTTTTATGACATTTACCCATCTGTTAATATGTTCATGTAAGAAAGGCACACAATTTTGAAACGAAAAATAATTAACCATTTACAAAAACGTTTTACATCTTACAAATGTGTGTGTGTGCTCGCGCGCGTGCGTGTGTGTGTGGGTTATATGAGGAAAGACAATGTTTTTAATTATTTTTTGCATTATACCTTAAATGCATGGGGGTATGTATTTTTCTGAAGTAGACTACAAGTCAGGCTACTGGCAAGTTTTTTTTTCTCTAATTATTTAACGGGGGTGGGGGGTGTTTATACAAGGGTATACATGATGACAGTAGTGATAACCAACAGTTGGCAAAAACGATGTGTGTTTGGTGGTATGTCAACTACTAAACCTTTTCATGTCAACTTCCGTAATCATTGTTATAATCGCCAGGAGCAATTATATAATTCATTTTTAAAAGTTAGAGGTAGACAATATCGGAGGCAATACTGACGTCACTAACCAAGTAATTATCAAATTATCAAATATAAAAAATTGGCCTATTCAGATCAAAATTACATGTCGGGCTATTGTAAGAGAATTGGCGCATATAAGAATAATTACGGTATTAAAAAAGGTTTTCATAATCAAAACCTTTTTTCCCTTTCAGATGAATCATCTTATAATTGGAATGGATTCAAGAGGGGCTCGACTGAAAGAGTTCCTCTCATCATGCCATCATGACCTTAAAGATTGTGATTTGCACACATTTGCCATTCCAGGTGGTAAATTTGGTGCCATTGTTAATGCTGTGAAAAGGCAAATAACTGAAATCAAAATGAAAAATGCCACCAACGGTATAAAAAATAAAATAACAGTAACAATTGCAGCAGGCATCTGTAATTTAACAGAAAAAATCACACATTCTGGCGGAGTCGAAATTCATTATCTTTCTCATGAGGGAAAAACAAAGTCCATACTTGATGAATTATCTACCCTTTATCAATATATGCAGTCTATACATGTTAGCTGCAAAGTTGCTCATATACCCCCTGTGTCACTTGGAAAATATTCAGATTTTAACAAGTCCAGGGGTAAATTAAAATTTAGCAGATACAGTAACGAGGAAATCCAAGAACAACAAAACCACTTAGAAAATGATATACACTACATCAATAATCATATTTCACATTTAAATGAGACATTTAAAAAACATTCTATAAGATGGGATAGAGACCTACTCATATGTAAATCAAAAAAAAGAGGTCGTAATGGGAAAGGTAAAATAACAACATCAAAAATATCATACAAAAGTCTGTATGATGGTGTACACCCAAACAATGAACTTGCAAATAAATGGTACAGCTTCCTATGCAAATCTATTGCAAAGGACATTTTTAATGAAAACTACATCTCTGACAATGAGTCGGAATGTGAAATGGAAACTTGGGACTTCAAAAGATCAAAGAGTTATAACTATTAACTCTTCATCCGTTAAGCACGACTGTAATAGCCCTTGCGTCCATTGTAAACCCATATCAGCCTGCGAGTTACATCGCAGGCCGATCAGGGTTTACAATGTCTGGCTGCTGATCAGTAATTTTCCTGAAACACCCGTTTGTCACATAAATGGAATGGTCTTAATTCAGAAAAGTCCATTATATATATGTAGTGGGTTAAGGGTTAAATGTCGAAATATGATTGGTTATGGTATTTTAACTTGTCCCACAATCGTTTCTATATTTTAAATATGACATGTAATATGTTAAACGGTGGGTGACATGACAGTCGCTAACTGTACATAATACATACAAAAATCAGAACAATGGACCTGTAGAAACAACGGCACTCAAACGCAATAGCACCGTAGGCCTGCACTGTAAATGTAAGAACAATAAATTCGTTCAAAATACCATGATTAACATAAAAAAAAAAGTACCTGAAGCAAGAAGGTAATAATGAAAATACATTACTGATTTTGTGTGCGTGCTATTCGATGCACTGTCATATTGTCATGTATAATTTCTATAATTTTATAAAGCTACGAAATGGAACATATAATACATCATAGCAGTTCCATTAGGTCATTAACTATTGGCTGATCTTGGTCTAGAGACACACTCAGACATACTAGTATACTACTGTTTTAAATATATTATTGTATAAAAAAGGAATGACAGTGTATTATCTAATTTAGTTTTTTCTGTTTCTTTTAATAAATACTGGCCCGTGTGGTTCCCGGGTGCCCCCGCTTGGTCACGGGGCAAAGAATAGTGCCACTGCAGATCCCTTTGGAGGGGTAGAATCCCCCCAAATCCATGTTCATTTTATCATTTTTTGTTCATGTTCATTAAAGGTCTTCATCATGATCCCTGCATTGTTTCAGGTGCTATCTCGCTCGCATCAAAAGAGCAGTAGCAGAAAAACAATAACGTGGCTCCAGCGTAAATTGAGTTTCTACGATAGAATTTGCAGCAACTCTGCAGTTCAGGGTGAGAAGGTTCTAGGCCCATTTTCCATATTTGATCTCGATGTACATGGAAGATGAGCCTGGCATGTTCATGCCTTTTAGGCGCCATATAACCTTTTCATGTGTTGGTGCGCCTTAAAACCCCAGTTCAATAATAAATACTGAAAAGTATTTTTTTTCTTTACATTATTATTAGGCTTATTAATTTCTGTGCATAAACACATGGCATAGTTCTAGTTGCTTTTTTTTCAGTAAGATAATTTGTTACACAGTAATAAGGGATATATATAACATATATATGGTGTTAAAATTGAGGAGAGAGCTTATGTATTCGCTTCTGCCACATAGGGAATTTACTCTGTATTATGATGTCAGAAACACTATTAAACACAAGTTGTGTATCCAAAATTAGTACCGTAGTTCAATTAATATCAATTTAGAGTTGAACAAGGAAATACTCCATATTCTTGAAATACAGTAGAATATTCTCCATTTATAGCGATGGTGCATCTAGGGGATTCTTAATTAGTACCATTTATTACAAAAATCTAAAATATACTCCTATGTCATAAATACTGCTATTATTTTTTATTGAGTGCTATTTATTACTTTCAAGGAACATGATTTTCTTTTTAAATCTTTATCCACTTAACTTTACAAATGTCTTGGCCATTGCTTGGTCAGCTGATTTTGATGACGCATTATCAAAACTATGAACACTCAGTTCATTTACGTATATGTTTGGTGTTTTTTAAGTTGACTGTTTATGTGATTCATCCACATTTTCAATAGTTTTGGTTAAAAAAACATGTAGCTTTATTTCTCAGACCATTTCAATGAAACTTCAATCAGCCAATGTCCATCCAACAGGGGTAGCGTGCACGTCGCGATGGATGCGCAAGTTATCATTATTACACATATAGACAATAGTGATAACTTGGCTGATGACCCCTGGTACGCTAACCATTTCTTGTATAATTCAGAAATATTTCAGGATTTGATATGCTGTCATTGACAAGAAACTCAAGACGGGTAAGTCATTTAACAATACTAATAACCACATAACAACAACAATATAGAATAATTATTAAGAGTAAAATGAGACCGGATATCGTGTAAGTATTAATTTTAAGACTAAGAGCTCTGCTCGGTCTTAGGCTGTGCCTAAAATTCATATTATGTTCTTGTATATATTTGCTTCTTTATATAACCGTTTTCGGGCATTTGTTGATTTACGTATATAGTTTATATTACTACCATATCATCCCTTATTTGTAAATAGTTTTATTTTTTATATATTTACATTATTTTTTAATTAATCCTTAAGGGGGGAGGGGGAAAACAATTTAATTTACTGTCGGAATATAAAACAACATATCCTGGTCATCGGAATATCTGTTTTCAGTATTCTTGTTTTATTGACCCTTTGAAAAAGATGAATCGAAAAAGACGTCTCTGTCGACGTCGCGTCATGAAGATAACGATGTCGACGGTTATTTGTATTGAAAATACATTAAACATAGAGGTGATATATCAACAGTTTTTTGTTTAATAATAATGCTCTCCATATTAATCGTGATAGAAACCTGTTAGACGGGCTGTACATGTTATTCAAAATAAATTGCTGGAGATTTTAGCAAATCGTCAATTTAACTAGTAAAGGTTGTTCGCTACCGTCATACCGAAGTCCTGAACATTATAGTACATATATTGTAGTTAGCGTCGCAAAACGAAGTCGCACGTACCTTACAAACAAATTCATATTTTACAATATTATGATAATTAGTATGGTAACATGACGAAATGGTGCTGCAAAAGCCAAAATAATGCCGAGATCAGCGAGGTGTATAACAAGTTGTCTGTCCCTCGCGAAGACATATTTTCGCGCATTAATATCTATATCATCCAGGTAACACAAGTCAGCGCCTCAACTCAGTGTGCATTAAAATGTTTGACTGAAAGTGTTTTAAATACCACTGTCTACTTTGCAAAGGGGCTGGCGTGCACTTGTGGATAGCACAGTGGATTTGAAATCCGGAGGACTCGGGTTCAAACCTCACCGGCACCACTGTGTTTTGTTGGCGTGTTCTTTCCATTCGTCGGATGGGGACGTAAACCCTGCGGTCCTCTGAGTACGTAAGAGAACCATAGGAATCCATAAGAAGTCTTTGGTAACGGAAGGGCAGGTAACACGGGCGGTCCTCTGAATACTTAAGAGAACCACAGGAATCCATGAGAAGTCTTTGGCAACGGATGGGGATGTAAACCGGGTGGTCCTCTGAGTACGTAAGAGAACCATAGGAATCCATAAGAAGTCTGGTTACGGATGGGCACGTAAGAGAACCATAGGAATATTGGTAACAGATGGGGACGTACGTAAACCGGGCGGTTCTCTGAGTACGTAAGAGAACCGTAGGAATCCGAAGAAGTATTTAGTAAGAGTATAGAGAGCTCCCACGGATTCATTTGTATTTTAGGCATTCCCCTCTCTCTTGGTCATCTCCGAATAACCTTTAATGTCAACATTTAATCCATACTTCACATGCTTAGTAACCTAGAACATGTGTTCATGGGACACCGATGCCCGCTATAGTGCTGGCGGTCGATAGCAGAGGATATGACTAAGTAATATTGGCAAATAGTTCAAATTGTGATAACAGCATGACATTTTGTAGAATAATTCCTTAGTGTGTCCTGGTCATGTCAAGAACCTAAGCCACCATAATTTTTCCTTTTTATGTTCTCCGAAGGGAGAGCATATATAGTTGCCGCCTTGTCCAATTGTCCGTCCGTCCGTACGGATATCTTGTCCGGAGCATAACTCTAAAACTAATTACGGGACTGCAATTAAACTTCATACAATGATAGAGGGCAATGATAGAGGGCAATGAGAACCATAACTCTATCTTCATTCAAATTAGAGCTATTGTTCATTGTAAGTTAATACTTACAATGGTTGTCCGGAGCATAACTAAAAAAACACTAATGGGACTGCAATGCAACGTCACACATTGATAATGAAAGAAAGTGCAGAGCACAAGCACCATAACTATTACTCATTCAAACTATAGTTATTGCCCTTTGTAATGTTATACTTATAATTCTTGTGCAGAGAATATCTCAAAAATTACTAATGGAACTGCAATGAAGCTTCATACAATGACAGGGAGCATTTATAGCTCCGTGTCTTTATCTGTCCGTCCGTCCGTCCGTCTGTCTGTTTGAATGGTGTTTTACGTCAATTTTAGCGCATGTTAGGCAATACATGACGGTCGATTGTTTTCTGGTAAAGGCAGATCACCCCGTTTGTCCTGAATAGAACCAATACTGTATACCTCCCGCCATTTGAAGAAAAAATGTCCAGAAGTTGTCGTGTCGTATTAATACAGCTTGGTGTCCACATCGAGTTTATCTGCCATTGTTAATATTTGTTTGCTAAACATTTATCAGTATATGTTCGCAGGCGACTAAAACTTTCCCCAAACGTACACGTTGTGCAATCTCAAAAGCCATTTCGGTAATAACGACTCTTAAGATAAAGATTATATTGATTTTAAGCAGTATTGTTATATTGTCTTTCTCATACTTGAACTATTGATTTAAACAATATGTTTTTATAAATACATGCAAAGATTTAAATACCAAACATATGCAAAAAAAACTCGGTCAAGAATCATCTGTCGTCTCATTTCTAACCCACACACCTTTCTCAGATCCTCACATTATTTCATATTGTATTGTGTTTTCTTCCGTCTCAAACAATATTGTAGGGAAAAAATATCTCACGTGTTCACGTGTTTATTGCTGAAAGAATAGCGTAAAACAGTAACATGCAGGTGGGAAGGGGTTGTAAGGCCCCAAATATTTCAGACGGTTTAACATTTCATAAGGCGCCAATATTATTGTGTCAGGTGATATCTGTCATGCAACTCTATACTATTGAGTTAAGATTTAATTGCACCATACTTGCAATCCGATATATACCGAATGCAGTTATTATCCCCAAATATGTTCAGAATGTTTAAGGTTATTGCTGTCATCATTCTGTCTACCACGCACACGTTTTGGTTCTGATTATGTCTTATTTTTTACGAGAACGTTAATGGATATATATATTATATATATCACATATCTTACGGTGTGGGAGTGGAATAACATCATTCTAAGGTTTATAGTCCATCTACCATTTGAGCCCCAGGGAAGAATCCTCCGTTGACTCGGCATTATGTTTGGACTGTAAAACTTTTGCTTTCGAATTTTGAATATAGTGCAAAGTTTCTGAATTGCCTGCCAAAGATATAACCATAGTACTTGCGGTTAATTTAACCTAATTTTCACGTTCTAAGGTTATGAGTGATTGTTGGTGGTTGTTCTTAGCTGTTTTTAATTTACTTTTGGTGAGCGTGTGGGTGTATGCCCTTGGGTCCGTTACTGCTGTACTTGTTATAATAGGGATGGCCGGGGTAGAAGATCGAGGGTTGATGAGGGGTACGCAAACTGTCTTGCTTGTTGCATATGTTTCGTATGTTATTTTATAGAGGCCTTGGGTTCATGCGGGATACGTGTACTGACTAGCTTTGTGCCTGTCATTGTACCGTATGTCCTTAGAGAGCTGGGACCTTTGGCATACGCATACTGCCCGTCGACATCGTTATCTTCATGACGCATACTGCCTGGTTTGTTACCAGACATTGTATCGTATTTATATTTCATTAACGGCTGTGGGTTTACTTATGGGCCCAAGCGTCAACAGTTGCTTACCAAGGGTGTGTGTTGCGATTTTGGGTATGTTTTTATAATCTTGGGGCACGAGGAAGGAATGTCTAGACTTGGTTAGTTTGGATTGATTCAGGGTAGACTCGGAGCTATTCTGTCTTCTCAGGTTGGAGCCATACTGTAGGTTGAATCTCTGATGCGTTGTAGTTTTCGTAGAGTCTTGAAGTTGCCCCGACGCACGTGTGCCACTCACTTAAGGTGAGTGACAAATTGTGCCCCTGGGCCGTCGATCGCGGTATCGTAGGTAGGTCGTAGATCTTCGTTTTCTGGTCCCTCAATTGATGGAACAGTCGGCGATGATGGTCCGGCCTCCCTCTTCAAGACATCTTGGCGCATTGTACTATATTGTTAGTGAGATTCTAACCTATTGGTGATTGACCATACATTTTACTGGTTTGTCGACTTATTCACACAACGGCCCTATTTTAGATTATTATATTTACAAGGTTTTTTTGGCATAGCCTTTATTGGTATTCTTACAGTTTAAAATACTGGTATATTAATGTTTTTTATTTACAAGCGTATCAATATGCTGATTTGGTCAATCTCCTCTAGGTATACATTGCTTACATAATTGTTAGGTTAGCTTTTTACTTACATATTTTGCCTGCCATCTCTGGGTTATAAAGGGGTTGTATCTTTTTACTACATATTTTCCCTTGATTTACTTTACTTCTCACTATTATTTATAGTTGGGCTCCCTTTGTGAGCTTGCTATGTTATTTATACTACTGGTTGTACTGCCTTGGTTTACTGGTTATTTACATATAAAATACCTGCATATTGATAATCTTACTACTAGTGCCTGCACCACAACAAACATCTCCAAATTTTTAACTTCTTGTCTTACTGCCGTTAAAGATCACGTTAAACTATACTGTGATAAAACTTATGAAAACTCTGGGATTAATTTATTTTGGTCTATAAAAATTTCAGGAGACGTTCTTGATAAAAATTTCAATAAAGGTCAAGTTTCATCAATAAGCACTTATGACTTCTCTACACTATATACAACCTTACCACATCACCTTATTAAAGACAAGCTAATTTCTCTTATTCAAAAAACATTCGCTAGAGAAAATACTACATTTTTGGCATGTAATAATATTAAAGCGTTTTTTACTAACGGTAGTTTAGACAATTATACTATGTGGACTTGCTATGAAGTTTGTGAAGCACTCATCTCCTATTAGATAATATTTTCGTCAGGTATGGATCTACCGTTTATAGACAAATTGTTGGTATCCCTATGGGTACGAACTGTGCACCATTTGTCGCAGATTTATTTTTATTTTGCTATGAAAGAGATTTCATATTGAGTCTTTCACCAGATACCCAGGCAGATGTTATTGAAGCCTTTAATGACACCTTTCGGTATCTGGATGACATATTGAACATTGGCAACCCTTTCTTTCCAACTATGGTTAATAATATTTATCCTAAAGAACTTCAGCTTAACAAAGCTAATATATCTGATAATAAAGCTTCTTTTCTTGATTTAGATCTCTCGATTGAAAATGGTGAAATAATTAGCAAAATCTATGACAAGAGAGATGATTTTAATTTTGACATTGTTAATTATCCCCATTTGGGTGGGGATGTTCCCCGAGCAACTTCTTATGGGGTGTATGTAGCTCAACTTATTCTTTTTTAAGAGCTTGTACTCGAGTTGAGGACTTTAATATTCGTAATCTTTGTATAACTAAAAGCTACTCAATCAGGGTTACCGTTACCATAAACTTCGTAAAACTTTTGCAAAATATTATTATCGTAACCCTGATCTTCTTTCCAAATATAAAAGTAATTTAAGGACTCTTCTGCGACAAGGACTATCACAACCTGACTTCTATGGTGATGTGATTTATAAACTTCGAAAGATCACTTTCATTCTATCTTTGTTAAACTTGTTAAAAAGTTTATCAAAAGAGGTTATGACCCTATCATTTTGCAACGTACTGCATGCTTGGTGGTGGACCCTTTTACAGTTCGCCACTATGGTTTCCTCTTTAATTGTACGATGACGGACAGGCTGTGGACCCTATGATGACGCCTACCTAAAGCCCATTGGGACGGTGGCGTATGATGTTTGTCTATGATCTTTCTTGTCGTGCCCTTAATGGTTTATTCTCTTGTTGCTCTGGCTTCTGCCAAGTCATTGAGTACCTTCATTGTGGCTTTCTAGGCTATTGTTTTTTTGTATTATATTTACACGAGCATATTTGTGTTTTACTTATATTGCCTATTGATGCTGCCTTGATGGTTAGAGATTGGATCATGGCGGGGATTTCTTTATTTACACTGTCCTGTTTTAATGGGATGACAGTAGGGTAAGTTTGAGGTTTGGTGCACCCTAGAACCGGTTTAAACCCCCAGTGGCCTACTTTGCCACTGACCGTTCCAAGGCGGTAACCCTATTGTCAACCTTTTTGTGTTTGTGATGTCGTTTGCATTTATTCTTACTTTTGCCTTCTTGTTTGTCTGTTTGCATGTTTGTTTCTGTGCTTTGTGGTTGACTGTCCTCCTTGAATGCTACTTTCCCTGTCCGATCTTTTTATATTTCTTTCTATTGGCTATTTATCTTTCTCTATTTTCTTCATGTTTACTATTACATTTCCCTTATAATTATTATAGCCTAACGCGGACCAGATGGAAAGCATTTTGTTTACCATGCACAGATAGACAAAAATACGGATATGGTTACCTCTACGCATACATATACATAATTAACTGATCTTGGATATATACATATTCACCTAATATTAAACATGTGTGATAAATAGATCTAACATTCGTTCTCATTAATTATTGAATTTATTAAACTCGTTAACAAAAATGATATAATGCTCGGCAAGAGCCTCGCATTATATAATTTTGCCAACTCGTTTAATAAATTCAATAATGAATGAGTACTCATGTAAGATCCTCTATATATATGATGATATCAAAGTGAGTTATCAGCCCTTTAATCTGCAAAAAATACATATGTTGACATTTTTACTACCATATAGCACTTCCATTTTTCATCTAATATACCAAATAGACTATGTATTTAATAATCAGATCTTGGACAAGTTATTCAATCATGCATATCAGATAGTAACAAAGTGAGTTATCTGCTCTTGAATTAGCAAACATGGCATAAACTGGCCTTGTTACCTCTATAGCCTTTCCATTTTACATCAATAATTTATTAACTTTTTTTTTTCCTTTTTTTTTTTTACAGATTGTGTATAATATTAAGACCTTCGATAAGTTGTTCTTCAATCATGAATATATAATGGTCTTAAGGGAATTATTCGTCCTTGAATTGAAAAAGAAGAAGACAAAGTTAGGTTTTGTTACCACTATAGCACTTCCATTTTCCATCCAATCTTAACAAACAAATTACAGAATGTGTATACAAATAATATCTTGGACAAGTTCTTCAGTGGCCTTTCAGTTGGTGAAGTTCTCAATATTTGGTAAAATACACTGGAAACCTGGGGTCGTTAGTTCAAAGAAACTGTTACCCATCTAGATGCAATGTACAGCTAGACCGTTTTCACATAAAGTATACTCAAACTATGAGACTTAACCAAAGAACAGCAACAAAACTGCCAAACACACCAAACTTAGAAATGCATGCTGTACTGGAGACAACAAACAATGAATCTTGCAGGCAAATCCTGGCCGTGTAGTTTCCGTAATCGTCGTGCAGCAAAGCGAACTGGCTATCATACAAATAGACGTTTCGGGAGATGTAATATAGAACTTGGGCGTCACAGTGCAAGAGGAACTCGTGGTTTTCAAGTTCAATTTGCTCGCAAACAAACAAACGTGTGATGAACATTGGAGAGTATTGTGGCGTGAAATCTCTTTTAAAGACTAGGCTGTATATCTTGTCGTTCAAAGCAGCGTTTGGAAGGCACTTGTCAATATCTGAAATGTGAACTGGAATGAAGGCATTCGTGACGTTGCCAGCAATTACAATGTACTTCAAATAATTGAATTCAGCTAGTGATTGAGACATGTTGATCGTTTCATTACCTATAAAAAACGTCCATAGCTTATCGGCCAGTGAGAGTTGTATTTCCATCAGTAATTGTTCGGGATTTACGGAGAATGGTTCGTATGACAATCGTACAATGATGTCCTTTGCAGCATTTGGCGAATTGTATGCTTTGTTGCATATTTGATCTATTTTCCATTTTTTTCCCCACGAGTTTTTAACCAAATTAACTTTAAGTTCTTCTTGATAGGCGGTGCTTTGTAACTTTTCCATAAGCGTGGCCATTATACTTGTCCCAGAAATGGGAATTAATTTGAGGCACAAGATATACATTGTCTGGTAGATGGTCTTGCTGATAAACACACACGAACCTTTGACGTTTACCCTGCCTGTGGGACAATGCACTTGTCGACACTCGCTCTGAAAGAATATGGGTATATTTGTGTGAACATGTCATTATTACATAACAATATATGAACACAAGTCGAAACGCGCATAACGGCTGCTTTACAAGCACATGACTCATGACTCACACATTCTACATTAAATCATTTTTAAACATAATCATTTTAACAATGTTATAGCAAAAATGCAATATTGTGATATATGCAGTTGGTCAGATATATACATTTAAAGGGGATGTTGAGGAGATGAATTTATATATGTTTTCATCGAAGCTTGCTTTCAATCCTGTCCATGTATTATTTGACATATTGATCACCACTTGTTTTGAAAAAATATTTGTTTAAACCAAAGGGGCTGACTGTTCCAATATTCGTGAACAATTTTCATTTAAAACAGCGCTAAAAGTAGAAAAAGATGAACTAGTTACCAAAACATCACTCAAAGGTGATAATTTGCAATAAAAAACGCAACGAAACTTAAAAATTAATGCAGGCGACCATCTTGAAATGATGAAGTCATCATGCCCTTTTACCATATATCGTCCCATGAACGCAATAACTCAGTAAGCGACATAATTTCAGAAAATCACTGTTTTGCATAAATGGATCTCTCATATTGAGATACATGTTCTATCAAAAGATTAGAGTTGATTTGGCACTTTTCGGGATTTTATTTCATTAGATGCACAACTCACTATCTGCAGTCGTGAAAAAGTTTAATGCAACAACTCAATAAGTGCACTTACGGAGTTGTTGCGTTGAACTTTTCAGCGCACAAAGTCACTATGATTTAATTATTATCATTAACTCATTTAAACATATTTTTACCTTAAATATCATAAAAGAGTTTTCATAGTAAAGGTATATTACACTTAAATCTAACGCAGTGTCTGTATATGTACAATTGTTAAGAAAAAAACATTTTTTTTGTCTCTCCTGAACAATTTACCAAAGTGCACTTAAAGTGCCAGTTACATTGGCCTTACGACTTCTTACGGAGTTATTGTGTTGATGGGACGATATGACGTTTTGATAAATATAATTTAAAGCATTTAAATACACTTCATACACATGAATGTAATATTATAAATTGAGGATGCAATGTATACATTTTACACTTTCAATGGTTTCGTTTAATACAATTGTTTTTAATTTGTTTTTGCTTTAAACAATATTCATCTATATATTTTATTTATTTATTTATTGATGTATTTATTTAAATATATCAATTTAAAGTGATAGCATATATAAACCGCGCATACTCAAACCCATATAGCTGTTGAAGGATAGCAAACATTCAATATACCTTTCCTTTAAGTGGTATACATGCTAGTTTTTCATACAAATGGGCAGTACTTGTTGGTGAATTTTGCAGTTGAGCAACCACGTTTAGATCCAGGAGAACACTTAAGGTAAATGACCGACCTCCTCTTCTCTCACGCTGGTCAGTACAGACACTACCTGCGTAAAAGTTGGGTACGTTACACATGTAACAAAATACGTTAGCATATACTCCTCGTGTTGTGAAGTATGGGGAGTAAAACCCACTCGTACATGCTTCTTCGATTTCATTTTTCGTGAGCTCGACTCCTTCAGGTATTGTGAACATAGAATTGCAATAGTGAATGACGCCATTATAACACCGTTCTTGCTTTAGCTGTTCTTTAAACATCTGGTATTCAAAATACACGTAACATTCCCTTTCAGAAAAGGCTGGAAGACCCATGAATGTTTGCGCAGAAATACCCATGATAGAGTCTTTCCTCAAACAGCTTTGGACAACAGGCAATACCTCGGCGTCGGTTGCTCCATGACACTCAGCACAGCTTATGTTCTTGTACAGTTTTCCATTGGAGAAGGCCGGTAAAAGGCTTCCCCACGGAGCTACGTTGATGGATCCGCACTCCTCAGCCGCTAAGTCTTGTTTCGCTCCAACGCATCCTCCGAGAGGATTTTTATCGACCACATAGAAGGATTTATATAAAGAAATACTGTTCATGTCAACCGGTGTAAAGAGATGTGTACACGTTTGGAAGGATCTGCCGACAGACTGATAATGATTTACCTCCGGAAAACAGCAGTTGCTTTCCTTGCCACACGTTGCGTTGTTGCAGGAACAATCTAAAACAAGAGTAAAAACGAATAGTCAAATGTACATTTACCGTTTCAAAAAAACAACAAAAAACGTTTGAGGTTAATAACACTAAATAACCGGATGTGCTCGCATGGTGCAGTTAAAAAGTGGTTGTGTACTAAAGAGTGCCAATTTATTTTTCTTTTGAATTTTTTTAGAGCAGTTTGCTGTTTATATTTTGGCTGTAACTGTATTCTGGACATGTTGTTGATATTTGAAAAATGCATCTCATCATGCTTTTGACGATTTTAGGTATACATTTTGCAATTGCAACGGGTAGAAATAATATAGACCTTTGACCTGGTAAGACACAGCTGAAAAAACTTTCTTGGAAGATATTTAACACCCTATTTCCTTGTTGATGTTTAATAGCAGACATGTTTCTTCACATGATAAAGTAATCATTCCAGACTTCTAACGAGGTTTACCATCCACACTTTACATGGAAGGGGCATGGGGAACCATTTACGCTGTTTTTACCTTGAACAGTCCGATATTATCCCTGCGCATCCCTCCTCATTCACCGTCACTACCCCATGCCCCACGAGGTTTTATTTTTCGAGTTACAAAACGCGATTTGCGAGTAACAAAAAGCTAGTTGCGAGTTACAAGCAAAAAATGCGAGTTGCGAGTTAAAAGCCAAAAATGCTAATTGCGAGTTACAAAAAAAATATATAATAAAATTAAGTTACAAAAAGTAATATAATAAATCATTTCAGTAGGTAGACATGTAGTCTCTTAGAATGTTTATAATATACTATCGTATATCGCGCATGTTGACCAGTTTCTCGCGTTAGATCGCGCTTTCTCACGAGATGAATATCTTCCTGGAGGTGGTCTTTTGATTGTAGTTACGCTGTGCGTCTTGTGACTAGTATATGATACATTTTGCAACAATCCACTCTCCTGATTTTCTGTAAGGTGTCAGACCAGTCAGGAAGGACTTTCGGGTCGTAGGGTGCTAAAATAGTTCCATGAAAAAAACAAAAGTTTCTAGTTTGCATGTGTTTTTCCCAAGATTAGTTTTTATTCCATTGTTAAATCTAACCTGATGTTAAAGTATTATGTCTGTTGACATTAATAGTAAGTATTTTATTGTGTTTGTCTGGACTATTTCTTTGGAGAGTATGAGTACAGAGGGTATGTAGAGATGTGGTTTTGACAGACGTTTGTTTCAAAATATGCATAGTGTGAATGAATGACGTGAAATGTTGAAAAACTGAATCGGTGTTTTATTCCAGATATGGGACCGTTTGCGAGCAAAATGTGTTTAATTCACAGAATTAAAGAGAATTAAAGTGTATTTAAGCGAACGAATATTGTGGAAATTGTGACTGATCCCCCAAAATAGCCTATTTTGCATTATGTTCAATGGGCTAATTTTCTAAGGTCTGACACCGTCAGACAGGTTAAACGATTATACGTACATGCGTCGAAATCAGCAACTATTTAAACGGTTTGATTAATTGTTCCAAGCAGGCGCTTTACACCCGAGTATGAGTGGTGTATACTGTCTCGGAGTGTCGTTCCACAGGATTTCCGTTTTGTAAAAATGGATTGAATAAATCAATGCAATCTAAGTCGAAGTGAGTTGCAAGATTTGCGATGTGTTCATTATAGTAACGGACGTCAGCATCACCCAGCGGGCATAGTTCGCAAAGAACTATTTGGCATGCTGGATTACTTTTCAGTATGTCCTCAATAAGTTTACTATATCGTTCAATAAAGGAATCAGGGTCTTTACCATTAGCAGCGTCGTTACCCCCAATGTGTATAACAACTGTTTTGAAGATCTTCATGTTATACACTGACATTTCACGTGATAGTGAATCTATTCCAGCACCACCTATTGCATGTTTTATAACACCATTCTTTATTCCTTTTGGATTAACTCGTGCAACATGGAGGAGCCAATTCGTAGTGTTTTCTGATTTAAAGAGACACATGTACACTTTTTTATTTATTAAAGACTCACGGCGTCCGGCTGGTTTTTCTGCATAACTTGCATTTGTTCAATCATTAATATTAATTATAAGAATAATATTAAGCAATTTGTTTTTTCATATTATTATTTTTTGGATAGTATTGAACCAACAATATATTAAGCCTTATAATATAATAAGAAGAAATAGTGAATATGTAAAATTTGATTTATTTAAATATAACTAGGGTAAAGGTAAACATGATACTGCATATATAAATCGAGACTCCCATTTCAAACACGTCAAGATTGCCGTGTGTACCTTTAAGTAGGACATCGTTGGTGACCGATTGTTTGTGAGAACCGGAATCTGTTCTGGCGGAGGTGTCAATTGAACACTCCTCGATTGTACACTCATCGTATATTTCTGTTTCGGTTCTTCTTGTGACCGCACTCTGCTGTGGTACAACTTGTGCAAGGGGCGATATAGTGACCACTGGCTTTACTGATTCAGTACGTGCACGTGGCTGTTCGTGATTTGACGAGCTTTTAAACTTGTCAAAAACTCCTTGCGATTTGGTTAGGATTTTCTTGTCAACATCAGTTTTAAGATTTAGAATATCTAGTTTAATTTCGGAAAGTGAAGCTTTGTTTTCTTGGCTAAGACATTTTTGGTGGTTATTGAAGGCTGTTATTCTATCTTCTAACTGTGGAATTTGGAATTTAGCCGGAAGATATTAAACTTGTTTGGATATGTTTTCAGTAGACTGCTGTACATTACATGAAAATCATTGCAGCATTTGTTGTATCATGTTTGGCATATTTCTTCATCCTTCACAGGTTTATTTTCCTGTTCCTTATTAGGTTTGTCTTTTTGAAAGTTCTCTTTGCTTTTACGTGTTTGTTTCAATGTTTTCTTTTTTTTTCCGGATTTTTTTTTGAAGCTGTGATTTTAGTTCGGTGATGCTATCATCCAAGTGGTTGTCCATTGTTGTGTCGTATGTTGAGTTCATTGTATTCTCAAATGCATCATGGAAGGCGTTGTATGTTTCGTCAAGTTGTTGTGTTACAGTTGATTTCACAGTAATTCCAAATGCATCATCGAAGACGTTGATGATATGTTCAGGTTGTAACTCCCACCATGTTCGGAGTCTTGGTTTTGATCGCTTCTTATGTCTTCTATTCCGCCTTTAACGTCAACACTACTAGTTTTTCGAATTTCTTGTATTTCTTTGTCAGTTTTCATTCCTTTTCAAAGATTTGGTACGAAAATGTTCTGAAAACGGAGTTACGTCGAATTATGAAAGCTTTATAGATGTTTAGAGCGTATACTTTAGTATATATTTAATTATATTTCATTATTTTTAACACTGCGTAAACAAGTCGTTTACATCCGCCGGACGTGACGTCATACATCATAAATAATGAATTGATTTTAGTTAATTTATTTTTTGTAACTCGCAACTCGCGTTTTCGGCTTGTAACTTGGAACTCGCATTTTCTAAGTTATTGTAAGCTTGTAACTCGCAACTCGCATTTTCAGCTTGTAACTCGCATCTCGCATTTTCGACTTGGAACTCGAAACTCGCTTTTTTCAGCTTGTAACTCGCAACTCGCTTTTTGTAACTCGCAAAAACGCCCCCCCCCACCAACCCCCTCCCCCCCACCCCCACCCCCACACAACCTACCTCCCCACCCACCCCTAACGACTAACAGCTTGATGAAATGCCTTGTAACTTGAATTAAATAGTTTTGAAAGTTGGGTATATTATGAAAGATCCTCGATATGGGTTACTCCAGGCTTTTCTAGGGTTCTAAGAATTATATTTTATTAACAAACAATGATATTTTCTATTCTAAAGGACCTAATCACAATAAATGAGCCTAAAAACAAGGATATTCATTGTGTATAGTAAAATATGCTATATTAGATTACGCACTAGGGTATAATTAAATAGTGTATGCCCAGTTCCATTGAAAATAGTAAAGAATTCCAATTTTAGACCTAAACAAAACGGTGCTACAAAATATTTTGATTGATATGGCATTTTTATCATGAATTCGAACATATTAAAAGAAACCTAGAAAAAAACTGATGTTCCCTTTTTAAAAACTACAGATTCGATAAACTATTCAAGCCGGGTTTCGATCTCACACAATATAAACCAGCTGGCAAGATTTCATTTGTCGGGACATGTTATTTAATGAACCAAATACACTAATTGTGAAACGAAATAAAATAGCTAGTTTACACTCATCTCAAAATCGCCGAATTGGATTTTTACATATTTCAAATGTATTTTGATTTATTTAACGGCTTCTTTTAACTGACGCCTACATGAACTAAACAAAGAATGCCCAATCCATGTTAGTTTTTTATTTCATTTAGTTGAGCCACAGGTTCTCGCAGTATAATTTTCTAGCCTTCTATTACAATTAACAAACTTGACATAAGTTTAATTATGGTGTTGTTTTTGCGGTAGCGGTGCGTGGGATGTTTGTTTTTTGGCGAAAACGGTTTACCGTTTTTCAGCCATATGATATCGCTCAGAGACCGGATACATCGTTTTAGCGCACCACGCGGATGTTACCATATTTTTCAAGATCAGACCTATTAGTACAAGAAAATGTTCGAGATATTGCGATGTACAGTTTCCCACTTAACAGCGTGCGATCGTGAACGCTCGGCCAATCCCGTCATTCTTCGGGATCCCGCCTCGTGTGTATCACGGCGCTTCGGTATGTTCAAAATATTAACATTCTGTTAGCCGGAAGGCAACGGCACAGAAAATAGTGCAATGTTGCTATGTAAACAATGGCCGCTAGCCACACGTGTTGATGTATAATTTGCGTTGAGTGTTTGTTTTTTACAATGCAGATGAAAGTTTTATCACTGCTTTCATGTAAATAAACTATTGATGGAGCAATCGGCTGAATAACATTGCAACATTTGGATGATAACTTTGATTTTGAATGCAAATTTGTTTTGGCGGAAATCTAAGGCGCGATGACGTAACCAATATGGAAACCTGCGTATTACATTCGAGTAATGCTGCGAAGCAGTGTACGAGAAGTTGCGAATGAACAGCGTGTTACGGTCCTTTGCGCTTCGAATGATAATGCAAAATCAGATTTCCATGAGGACAAGTAACATTTGCTGGTATAAAATCAACATTAAAACAGACATGGTATTGTTTATTTTATAAATCATCATAAACATTACATCATTATTCGCCTTATAATCTGAAGCGTCAATCACTAGGTGCACTTCCGGTTTTTGGATATATTCTATAATGCGGCGCTTTTGATTATTAAAATGCGGCGCTTTTAGAAATCTTCAGTAATATGGCAGAGAATCATGTTCATAGAACGGTATCTTATATGAATTTTAAAACTATGTTAATATAGTTTATTTATAAGAAAATAAAACATTAATTTAATAATCATGTCTTTTTTTAAATATTTATTACAATAATTTACATATTCGAGTTCTGTTTATTTATAACAAAACTCATTAAAATACCATTTATAATTTAATAAGAAGCGAAAACGGAGTATGAAATAAAACCTTAATTTCGGCTTAAAAAGTTTGCATTTGTAAAATTAAAACATATAATAGGTAATTTGAAACAGGTTATCGCATTTTTCAGTAAAACAAATATTTTTAAACGTGTTTTATTGTCAAAATATCCGTTATAAAATCCTGCTAATATAAGCTTTCCCATTGCTTAAAGGAATTAAGACAGGACCACGTAATGATATTTGATATTTGAGGACATGTTTTGTGAGATCTTCAACTTGAGAATTATTTGAGAACTTTAGTTGAGAACTGTAATAGTTTGTAACATGTGTTTGGAATCTTAAATTTGAGAACTATCTGAGAACTTTATTGGAGAACTGTAATAGTTTGTAACATGTGTTTGGAATCTTAAATTTGAGAACTATCTCTGTTTGAGATCTGTAATAGTTTACTGAGACTATTGAACTTGAGTTTAGAAATGTTAGAACATGTATTCAAATAATTGAAAATATGGGATGTCTGACCATGAGAGTATCATACTGTATAGTTAGCTTGAACTATTTGAGAACTATTTGAGAACTATTTGAGAGCTTTATTTTTTAACTTGACTATATTTGAGAACTTAAATAGTTTGTTAAGACTATTGGACTTGAGATATATTTAGAAAAGTGAGTAACATATAACACGAATCATTTCGCCAATAACAATCATAAAACTTCATACAATCTTTAATCTTAACTATAGGAACAGCTCAAAACGATTTGCTTACTAATTTGTTCGCCATTCAGTACGCAGTACTTTGATTTCATTTCTCAGCCTGCAGCCGATTTTCAGAGATAATTTTTTAATTGTACCCGGAAGTGCCGATACTGTTAGACTCATCGGCCTGTTTGACACTGACCGTTTCAAGGCTGTACCCCTGTTGTCAACCATTTTATATTGCGGTGTCGCATATTTTGCTTTCATGTTTACCTGGTAATTACTGATTGTTTAGAATGCGTATTTTGGTGAACTGTGTTCTGTGAATGCAGTCCTGTTCGACTTTTAATTAACTTCATGATAACTGAAAGTAAAGTATTCTGAAATCTTTGATATGCCTAAAATGGGAATCCGCAAAGATCGCTCAATAACTTAACATTAATGTTATAATCCAATCTTGTTGAAACTTTGGACAATGTTTTTGCGATGTCCGGTCAATAACTTTAACACAGAAACATTTAAAAACTACTTTTAATATGAAACTGAAGCACTTGAGCGTCGATTCACAGTACATCGCCTCTGTAGACAAAACAACGGAAGCGTATTTTGTTGACTAGTTGAGTTGTTAATTGGTATGTTTGCCTGAATATCATATAACTAGGTAATGCATTTAATGATGCATGACACATTGTTTGATGACCTAAATGTGTTGTCATACACACCAAGACATAGTTAACTAGTTTGCATTAGAATACTACTGCCTAACATATTTATATATAAGTTTATTCAGATAATTCCAATGGGTCACGAGATCCGTGGGGATAAAACAAATACATATAAACTTGACAGCGATAGTGAAATTAAATAATGTTTGTGTGTTGTTGTTTTTTTGCTTTCACAGCAAATATGCAGATAAGCAGATATAAAGTCGAACAGGAAATGTAGAATTCAAGGACCACAGTCACGCACAGAAACAAACAGAAAGAAACAATAATTACGCAGATGAATAAAAGGCAAGATATGACATCACAAACATAAAATGGGTAACAATAGGGCTACCTCCTTGGAACGGTCAGTAGCAGAAAAAGGCCGCTCATTGAATCGGTTATGTTTTGCTGAACATATTTATAATGTTATTATACGTTGAGCCAATGATAAAACGATAATGAAAGCACGTTAGTTTGCATTTACAAAGCAAGCAATATTTATCATACGCTAACATACAGGGTAACCAATGATTTCTTTTTAAAGAGTACCGCACACGACCTGCATAAAGGAAGACCGCATGCATGATGTTTGTTTGAATGATGTTTTACGGCAGTTTAGCGCATTTATTCTATATATGACAGTCGATTTTTGTTTGTGGTAGAGGCAGACCAGTCCGTTTTTCCTGGGTAGAACCAGTACTGTATACCTCCCGCCATCCGTAAGAATCGACACTTTCTCATGAACAAGTTAAGTGGGTTCGAACCCGCAGCGATGAGAGATCAAATCTCATTTTTTTCTCTTATATGTACGACAGAAATGATATAATAATATCACTTTACGCAGAATATAGGTTTCTTAAATTTGAGTCCATTTGCATACTCATGTTGTGAAAAATGAAAAACATTATACAGTAACAATGTTCAGTAAAACTACAATAACAAAAACAGGGAGTAGCATAAAATAGGCCATAGTAGGACTTTTTAAATAATATATATAGACATTTTAAGTAAATATAGAAATATTTAAAAAAAATATCATTGCATGTTAAACGTAGTTTTCCTTAATTTGAGACCATTTGTAAACTTTTCTTAAAAGAAACGACAATTTCTCTACAGTTACAAATGAAAAAAAACGCATACGTGAAATTTCGACTACTTTCTGTCGGAAAGCATAAATTGGGATATCTGGTTTATTACACTCTGGTTGTACCGTAAAGCATTCAAAGCAAGCAATAACAAGAGAATTAACAAGGGAATTAACATGGGAATAACAAGGGAATAACAAGGGAATATTAAGGGAATAACAAGGGAATAACAAGGGAATTACCATGCTCGAGCTTAGACAATGATTAGTATACTGTAATGGAATTATTTGCGATCCAAAGGAAATAATATTATATATATTTCGTTAATGTCGACTTCCTTCAGGGAACCTTGTTTGATTTAGAAAATGAAAAGGTGTTTAACAAACTACTGTCCAAATGTCAGACGAATATTAAACGTCGTCCATCTGTTCGCTAAAATATTCTTGTTAATGTAACTATTGTTGAAATTTCACCAATTTTGGTAAAAATCTCACAATAAATACATGTTCTTTTTGATAATGTCGAGTTTTCGCTCATTGTGACTAGAGCTGTAGTTTGTGCGGTTCACTAAATAATTTCCCATAGTCGACTATAACAGCTGTCAGCTGGTTACTAATTAACCGACATGCAAGTACAATGTCCAACTCTTATTTCCAATCAATTTCAATGGCAAATAATTATAAACATATCAACTGCTACCTTTCCCATAAGCAAAAACACCTATTAAGGGTTTCTATTACCATACATGATAGAACTGCAGTAGAAAGTGATCAAAATCTCATTTCGGGTTAATTATACAACAGATGAAATACAACGTGTTTGGCAAAATCTTCAGGGTTTTGGAAATATTTTGAAAAAGAACTTGTCTAGGGCAAGCGGATTTTCAAAAGTCATTTGCCCTGCCCACATATTTAATATTTAAGAACACTTGCCCTAAAATTGACGTTGTACGATTATTTGTATGATGCGTGTTAAATGGGACCGACACATAATTTGGGCCTTATAATTAATTATAATTAATTGGAAAAGAAGGGAAGAAGGTATTTTATTGTATTCGTTTAATAATACATTGTATTCATTTATATGAAAATCTAAAACTCTTGCGTTTTCTTCTTTATGTTGATTAAATATTTGTATTAAATGATGAGTTTGACAGTACACAAACTCATTTTATTTCATGGACGTAAAAACATATGGAGCCAGCACACCCATTATCCCACTCTATTATGTGATGACCTTATTAGAAATATTCAGTTGCCCCCCACCTCCCTATCTGTAATGGTCCTACACATTTATATTTGAACTAAAAAGTAATAGAAGAAAGCAAGAGGCATGCACAGTTTCTTTCCTAAGAGTTGTTTAAAAAGCAGTTGTAGTAGGCTTATTTATCAAAAGTGAAAGTTCAGGACCTTAGGAAAAGGTTTCGTGATTTTATTTTGGAATCGCTAAAACACATGACATCCTCATATCACTAAGTTTTGGAACTTATTTGTGTAGATGCACTTCCATATACGTTTAATTACAAAATATATATCAATGAAATACACTTAATACCTCATCAATTCAAATTGATACAGGTGCTTCGAGTAAAAAAAATAAAATATTTATTCTTTAGGAAAAAATCCTCGGCTAGATTATCTAAAGAAAATCATAATGCCACGCGGGTCTGTCAATCATTCTTTTGACACATTAATTAAATAGAAGAAGAAGAAGATAATTGTTTATTAAAGTGTCACAAATCATCATATAGCATACACAACGTTCAGTACAACATATTAAAATATATGAGATTTTGGGCCGATATCGGCCTATGAGACACTAATTTATACAAATCAATGCATGTATATTAAAAAGACAGCTAAAACACAAAACATATTACATAAAACATACAACATGTAAAACATGCACAACGAAAAGTTAGCATTAGCTTAAGAAAATTTAATTCGACTTTGTTTAATCGAGATGCAAGTTATATTAAGATTCTTTCTATTTTTAAGAGTTTACAACTAACTGTTCGTTAAGGCAGGTTCAATTAAATGCCGATTGTGTGTTATTTTGGGTCTTATAAAATCTAGATAACACTCATTCTTAAGAAAAATCAAACATTATGTAGTTTAAAAATAGTTTAAAATATACTATCTTAGAATTTGCAAACATTAAAATAAAATAGTTAGATTATTATGGTACTTCTCCTTCTGTTCATTTTACATAGCGTTGAAGATATCTTAAATTGAAGTTTTTCATTTTTCATAAGAAAACTCAATTTTTCTGATGGCAGAAAAGTATAAAACGAAGTTTCGATAAGCGAAGCCGCTTGGAAAAGTTCATACCGGATATCATCATACAATGTACAATTTATTAAAAAATGAGTTTCATCTTCCACTCACTTAAGTTACAGTATTGGCAAATTCTTTCGTTAAAAGGAGTTTTTGGACGAATGTACCTTCCAGTTTCTACAGCTAAAGGTAAATTACAGCATCTGAATTTGGATAACGTTTTCCGTTGGCCCCTTGATAAGTTCATTTTAACATATAATTCCGTTTTAAATATAAACTTATATGTTCTATAAGTTCTTAACTTGTTTCCATTTGTAAATATGTAAATTGTAAGTAAGTAAGTAAGTAAATTGTTTATTATAGTGACATGTGTACAAGCACCAACATAATATTCAAATATATAACATGGATATTACACCCGGTCCAATGGACCTATAAGTCACCTTTTCAAATTTTTCATATATTAAACGTGATATACTAAAGATATATACAAAAGTATGTTATTTACAAATCTACGTTCCGGATATCATAATTATATCAATTTAAGTTAAATATAAAATGCGAGAATATGAAACACAAGTATGATTATTATAAATGGCAGTAAGATTAAATGTCAAGCCTTCATCCTCTCGATTTGTGTCAACTGAGTTAATGACACGTATTTTATAGCATAATTATAATAACTTGGTATGAACTGCATTATATATATAAGTAAAGTGTTTAACTTCCATACATGGTATTTCGTCTTCTGAGGAATGCTTTCACTAAATATTTAGCAACTTTTCTAGGAAAGTTCTTAACTAGATATATGAGTTTGTCAGGTTCGTTCATAATGAATTGCAAATTATTTAATTGTTTATAAAATACATCTTCTTTTATATCATTATAGAAAGAACATTTAACTAAAACAATGGATCTCATTCTCAATTTGAGTGTCATTGCAAAATCTGCAACGTCTTCGTTCAGGAGGCTCTCCAACGTAACGCCTAGTCTCTACCCTTAATGGTAGAATACCACACCTAAATTGAGCAAGCATCGATCGTTCATGTCTGCTCAAATTTAACAGTGTATATTGTTCACTTTAAATGTTACATATGTTCTTAATTTAGGCAACTGTCTTATGTCAGTTTTCCAAATATCCGAATAATATTCAAGAATTTTATTTTTTATTGTTTTAATATTTACTAATGTTGTTTTTTTCAAAATGGTCAACACCATTTAGTTTTAACATAACGGATTTTAAATCACTGCACCATTTATTTTAAATCACTGCACCAATTAGTTCGACATCGTGCGTAATCCAATGCGAAAACACGTTTTGTAAGTCCATTATCCTCAAACGTTCCAATAGCGAAATATCGTTAAATTAATAAAGATAGATAGATAGATAGATACTTTTATTGACTTAAACTATTACAGTTTTTCATCATTACAAATATATGATAATTATAATATACACACACGTGACAGATATTAACATTGCAAATACAACAAAATAATCACTACGTATATTTTTTTGTTTCATACATATTTAAACAATCAAAAACATACACATATTATGGTATGTCAATGCTAAACGAGGATGTTCTAAAATAAGATATCTAGTGTCTTTTTTTTAGTCTGTTAAAATGGATGTAGATAGCCTTAATACAAGTGCATTGTAAATGAATTTACTTAAACTAAGAATAACCTTTTTGTTTAATGACTGCAACAATTCCACAAATTTAAACATGCTTGGTCTAGTTGTGTAATATTTAAGAATGTATTTGTTTCTAATGTTAGAGTAAGTAGTACAGATCAAAATAAAATGGTACTCGTCTTCAATATCGTAAGTGTTACAAATTTCCCACACTCTTTCGTTTCTCTCTGTTCTCCCTCTTGAGTATCTCCCTGTTTCTATTCTTAAACAATGAGCGGATAACCTTATTCTTGTTATACAACTTCTTAATTGTTTGGAGCATAATGTTTCTAGATATGTTTCAAAATCAAAATTCTCTTTCACCACCTCATATAGCGTTAAAACCCTACTGCCTTCTATATCAGATCTCCATTGTTGCATGAAATTATCTGTTTAAATATTAAAGGAAATAGTTTAAAACTAACACTCGTGGGATTATCCCAGACATTATTAAAACCGTTACTGTTTAGGATAAACCTTATATTAGTTAGCCAATTCTTCGCGCCCTTATTACAGTTAGATAACAAATCCTTATATATTGTTTCTAGTATAATGTTCTCTGTAGACAATAGTTTATACCAATATTTGATCATTTTTACATATCTATTAATGTATAAGGGGTAACGAGAGAGCTCTCCGTAAATACCAGCATTGTTTGTGGTTAGTTTAACACCTAAAATAATTTTACAAAATTTTAACTGTATTCTCTCAATATCTTTTGATTTTGTAATCCTCCATATTTCACTTCTATAATTTAATATTGATGCCACATAAGCATCGAAAAGCTGAAGAGATAATTTTGGTTTCAATTCATATTTTCGTATATTAACCAAGAGTATATTCATTGCTTTTAAGGCTTTTCCACAAAGACATTGTTGGTTTAACGAAAAGGAGCCAGTATAATTAAAAAACACACCTAAATAATTAAAATCATCGACGACATCTAATAAGCTTCCATTAATACCACCTTTCAGATTCTTTAATTCTACCCCTTTTACGGAATACAACTTTTTTTGTCTTTTCAGTATTAACTTCAAGACCCAAGGATTCACAGTATTCATAGAGTCTATTAAGGCTTTGCTGAAGTTCATCTGGGCTTGATCCCAGTACAGCCATATCATCAGCAAAAAGCAACAGTATTAAAGTGATATCATTAAGAGATAAACCACCATCTATTCTGTTTAATAAGAACAATTCTAAATCTTCTATGAATATAGAAAACGTAATCGGTGAGACAATATCACATTGCTTTAGACCGATAGAAATTTCAAAAAATTCGGAGTAAGAACCACAGGACTTAACACATGCTTTAACTGTATCATACATGGATATAATTATCCTAAGCATTTTCCCGTTGACACCACATTTATATAGTTTTAACCACAACGCGTTTCTGTAGACAGAATCAAACGCTTTTTTCAAATCTACAAATGCGCAATAAAGTCTTTTTTTGTCGTTTAGAATTTTGTTTATAATGCTGTGCAAAATAAATATTGCATCTGTTGTTGACCTCCCTTTTCTAAACCCAAATTGAGCATCAGATATAATATTATTATTTTCGCACCATTTGTCCATCCGCGTATTCAAGATGCTTGTAAATATTTTACTCATACAACTAATTAATGTAATTCCCCTGTAATTGTTAACAGAGTTAATATCGCCTTTTTTATGTAGAGGAATCATAAAACCCTTAGACCAGCTTTCCGGAAAGCAACCTGTACAGAAAATAATATTAAAAATATCAGTAATATGACCCGATAATATATCACAACTAGCAATGTAAATAAAGTGTTTTCTGTACTTGATCGTAATTAAACACCTCGATAAGTTGTGCTACTGTGTTGTTTTAAAACGGTGTGAAGTGCGCGTGCGGGTAAGTTATTTGTTTATTGAAATAACGACACTGATTAAGCTGCCTGTGGCGAGAATGTTGATTGTACCGAAAGTTGTTAATAATCTCTTGCGGCGAAAAACAGTGGGCAGTTTTGTTTAATTATCAAATTCTGATTTGGCGAGTTGGCGAGACTACACAAGAGCAGATGGGAGCATTTTGAACCCTGTCGATGATGGCGACATAAAATATAATTATTAACATACTTTTTTTTTTAATTTCGATCACCAAAGTGGTGGTCCGTTTATTCTCCCCGTCATAGGTGCACGAGGGTCGGGGAGGACCATCCCTCTGTGCACCTTACAATATATTATGCATACAATTATATACAATATAACAGTGAAAAAAAATCATATATAATGTGTAGAAAAGTTATTAATTGGGGATTTTTTCTTTTTTATCTATTCTTGAGGTCATGAGTGGGTGATCTTTAATTACAAAAACATTGTGATTGTTAAATATCAATTGATAGTTGTATACCATATCTTAAATATAATTACCTTTCATTGTTAGTTCTATTTAGTTTAAAGACAATGTGTTCTTTTTTATCTTTTGTAAGGGGAGATAACTTGTAAGACATTGTCTTGTTCATAATAGAACTGTTACCATCTTTTGTCTGTAATTAGTATTTGTTCCATCGGATTTAGAATGAGGGTAGAGTGGCAGTCTGAGCAAGCTTCATAAAATAAAATTTGCAGGGCGAATGCCAGTTAAATATTTAAATACTCAGCTTATCTGTAGTTCTTGCATTATAAATTTATCTCCCATTCATGACCTAGTAATAAATACAATTTTTTTACAAATGTATTGAATAATATATGACTATGTTTATGTATGGTTTAAAGCATATTGGCATGAGATATGTACATATTTTACTTGTATTACAATTGTATGCTAAACTTTACATCATGATGTAGATTACCAAGGGGTAATAACAAGCATCGACTTATCAAATAAAGCGATCGAAGAATGACTAGTTTTAAAACTGCAAATGCTTGTCATACCTCTTGTTACATAAACGTGTTCCATAAGTTATGAAAAAATTTAGAAAAAGTTTTTTGGCAGAAAAAGATGACATGTTTCATACTCGAAAGAAGACACATATCTATAAAGTTGAGTAACTTGACATTTGGACAAATAAAATAGAATACGGAAGGGTAAACAGTAGATGTATTTTATGATATTTATAGCAATTTATAGCAATTGCTATAGTAGCAAATAGTAGTTATGGTTCGGCGACAATATTTTCATATCGGTTCCATATTTTATGAATGTATATATCTTTTGAGTTTGTATAAGCAATGAATTTTTCAGTTTTATGAACTGATTTTAAATAGTAAATAAAGTTGAGGCAGGATGGTGCAGAATTATTTTGTTTTTGAAAGAATATATGGTATTTTCCTAAAATTAGAATTTTATTAAGGATATTATCAAATTTAGTATTTCCTAATATAATATCTGAGTCTGACCAGTTAGTCACTATGCTAGTACATGTGCTGTTAATTAATGTAGATAAGTCTGACCAAAAAAACTTTGAAACCTCACAGTCATAAAATAGATGTTTAATTGTTTCTACCGCTTTATTACAAAGAGTACATTTATCAGAATGGGAAATGTTCATTTTTTTTAGTAAATAATTGGTACCTAGAATCCTATGGTTTATCCTATACTGGAACCATTGGAGTTTTACATCCTGATTTATTTTAAATGTTGCAGCAAAAATGTTATTCCAATTTAGGTATTTATTATTAAATTCTTCATTCCATTTTATTATCGCTGATGGGGTTATATTTTTTATAAGAATTGCATCATAAATTGATCTGCTACCTTTAATATCTTTTAAAATGTTTGATAGATGGAACGGGATTATAGGATTTGTACCTTTGCAAGGAAAAAGTGAGAACTAGTATGAACATAGCAGCCTTTTAATTGATGCTACAACACCTTCATATTCTAGAAAATTTGTTTTTAATTCATAGGTTTCTTTAAAGACTTTAAATGATAAAAAATTACCGCTTATATCAAGCAAGTCATTGATGAAAAACATGCCTTTCGAGAACCAATGGTGCAAACAAATAGTTGAGCCTCCGACCTTTAAATCTTCGTTGTACCATAACGGAACACCATGAAACTGATGCCATGAGGTTGGTGAAAAATTATGCAAATAATATTTATAACTTTCAAATACATCTTTCCAGAAAGGGTTATCCAATGTTTTTAAATTGTTATTTATATAGTCTATGCCAAATAATGTAAAATCTTTTATCCATGGGTTCATGTCTTGAACAATGCTTAAGTAGTTATTTTCGCTTTTCAAAAGACGTCCTTATCCAGGTGATTTTTAAAGACTTAAAAAAGCAGTCAATATCAATCATTCTTAAACCACCTCGCGTTTTATCTTGATATATAACTTGACGTTTGACTTTATCTTTTTTACCACCCCACAAAAAGTTGAAAAATAATGATTTTAGTTCATTTATTACACTTTGATGGGGGTTAGGTATTGATGAAATTAAATGATTTATTTTTGAAGTGGCTAGACTCTTTATTACGGTGATTTTACCTATTGGTGAGAGGATCCTTTTTGACCAGCTACTCAAGAGTTTCTTTATATCTTCAATTTTGCTTTTATAATTAATAGTACATATTGTGTCTAGGTCTACAGAGAATTTAATTCCTAAAAGAGTAAAGGAGTCATGTTCCCAACATAGTTCATATTCTCTGCAAATTTTCACATTACATCTTTTTCTACAGCCTATCCAAATAACCTTAGTTTTATCTAAGTTCATATGAGGGCCGGAGACTCTTGCATAAAATGTTAAAGTTTTAAGAGCGTGTCTTAGAGATTTTTCTGAACCATCCAGTATTAATGTAGTGTCATCTGCATATTGCGAAAGTATATGTTCTTTGGAACCTATTCTTAAACCTTTTATATTTATATTATTCCTTATCAAGACGGCCAGTATTTCTGAACACAGAATGAATATATATGACGACAGCCTCGATGTATAGAAAACCAGTCTGAGAGGTGGCCATTTACTATGACACATGATTCAATATTGGTGTAAAATACTTTTATCCATCTTTTAAAAATCGGACCAAATTTATAGAAATCAAGTACTTCAAAAATAAAGTCCCAAGCAAGTGAATCAAAAGCTTTTTCAAAGTCGATCAAAAGGAGCAGTCCAGGTAGACTGTATTTTTCAGCATAAAACATAATATCATATACCAGTCTGGTATTTTCTCCTATATATCGCCCAGCTAAGAAGCCAGTTTGATCTGTATGAATTAATGATTGTAAAACAAGTTTTAGTCTTCTAGCTATACATGCAGATGCTAACTTATAAGACACATTTAAAAGAGATATTGGACGCCAGTTCTTTAGATATAATTTATCTTTGTCTCCTTTTGGAATGCATGTAATTACACCCTGTCTTTGTGAAATTGATAACTGCCCAGTAATAAAACCGTAATTAATTGACCGTAGAACAAATTGACCGATAACTGACCAGAAAAAATTGTATAACTCTACTGTAAAACCAGAATTTCCTGGGCTCTTGTCATTTGACATTTGTTTCAAACTTTGAAGTATCTCCTCATATGTAATATCTGATTCAAGTGTTTGCTTAGTGTTATCATCTAACTTAGGGATTTTACAGTTTGAAAATAAATCATTTAGGTCAACTGCCTCAGTCGGATGATGAGAATATAGTTTTTTATAAAAATTCTTTGTTTCATTTATAATACCGTGCTGAGATTTAATAATAGTATTGCCTTTAGACATAAGACTTGACATACACTTTGAAGTAAAATTCTTATTTTCTAGATTACAAAAATACTTTGACATTTTCTCTCCCTCTTGAATCCACTTTGCTCTTGATCTTATTTTAATACCCTCCATCTTTTTTTCTCTTATCTCATAAAGTTCTTAATATTAATATCTTTCTCTAATGTATCTATATCTGCTATAAGGTTTTGCTCACGTTTATCTTCTTTTTTTTTTACATGCAATTATTAACATACTTACTATAAAAAACGCATTTTTCAAATCGCAAATGTGAACCAGAACGAATTCAACGGCGGCCATCGCAAATACCCACGTTTTCTTCACACAGGTCAATTCCCATTAACCCTGTTTCCATTTTACATGTAAATGTTTCGATCGTTCTTTGATACTCAGATCAGAAATAGTACTATTTATGCTTTTCTGTATACATGTAGGACACTGTTAATGAATGACCCATATCCCAGTGTCCCATGGTGACACTGGAGCAAATTATAATGATATTCCCAAAATCGTTACATTTTATTGGGGAAAGAAAAATAGATATTTGACCGAATTTACCTCTCCTCCCCTGCCCTCAACCCCCGCACACCCAGCGTCACTACCCCCACCTCGGCACACATCTAAGGTGGAAACACTGAAATTGTTTGATATGCTTTGTATTTTCAGAGGAGTATACTTGTATATTTGCCAAGTTTAAAAAAACCAAACAGTATGACACTGCAATAGAATTTTGTGTATATTGGCCCTTATGACGCCCCCCCCCCCCCACACACACCACCATCACCACCCACCACCCCACCCCACACACACATACAGGAGAAACACATATTATACACTGTAATCCCTTCATCAAAATGTTCGTTTGAGGTATAGCTAAAAAAAGAAGAAGACCATTCCCCCCACCACCCACCCCCTCCAACCCCATGGAAGACGTCCGAGTTTTAAATAATACATCATTTGCAAATTAGTTTGGAAATTAGAGAAACATGTAAAAATTGAGATGTACAACGATGCATCATTGTTCAAGTATGGTGGTAGTGTTTATTTATCATCCAAAGGTCAGAATATCAGACTTTTGGGAAAGAGTGTCCGATCATGATTTTGGAGGGGTACGCACTTTTAAATACTTTATTATCTGTCAGAGAGGGAATATCTGGTAATAGAGTTGATGCACATATTGATAACCAGGTTTTGCTTAATGCATGGAATCGGGGGGGGGGGGGGGGGGGGGGGGGGCGTTGCGTCACACTTGAGGTTTATAATAGCGTGCGTTGCGTCATACTTGAGGTTTATAATAGCGTAAATGAGTCTCCATTGCCCTTCCATAGTAAAGTTAGAATGATGACAACCTGTTACAAAATTCAAACCTCGTTATAATTCTGGTAAACTTACTTTATCATGCAAATAAACATGTCTGCTATTAAACATCAACAAGAAATAAGGGGGTTAAATACCTTCTAAGAAACATTTCTTCAGTTGTATACTTACACCGGGTCAAAGGTCAACGCAATTTTTACCCCTTGCAATTTCATACCCTGTCTAATTTTACTTCTCAAATTTATATAAAAAACTGTCAAAAACATGATGAGCTGAATTTTCAAATGTCAACAACATGTCCAGAATACAGTTACAGCCAAAAAATAACAGGAAACTGCACTAAAAAGATTTTTAAAGAAAAAAGAATTAGCACTCTTTAATACAGAACTATTTTCGACTGCACCAGGCGAGCACATCCGGCTGATTTAGTGGAATGTAACCTTGACAACGATGTGGTTTTGAATTTGTTTTACACTCCATCCAAAGATAACTTAGCTGATACGCCATCCAGAATTATAAAGAAAAGTGATTCTACACTTTCTAAAAAGGCATGTGGTGTCATTCAGGAAATGTACGGGGGTGACCAGGGTCACACAATTGACTTAATGGCACTTGATTCCAACAGCATGAAGGACAGACATGAAAATTCACTAATTATTTTACCCCCCTCCAGACCCCCAGGTCAATTTGTTCTGTCAGTCAGTCTCAAAGTATGAAAAGTATTATGTTTTCCCTCCATTTTCCCTCGTGCTGCCGGTCATAACCTTTATCTTAGAAAATCAGCTTTCATGCACAGTAATTGTTCCAGCGGATTGTGTTACCCCTGTATGGATGCCTTCTGTGGCCCCATTTATAGTTGATGGGTTCATTTTACGACATAGCGGTCAAAAAGATGTGATTTGTTTGCCTTCGAAGAATGGGTTCACCTACGATAAGGTGGGATTAGGTAATAACTTATGGGCGATGCGCTTGTTAGGAGAGGAAAATAGGGATAGTAATGTGGCATGTGTTCCATATGGAAAACTTGTTCTGCTGCACAATCCGTCGATCTCGAGTAATTGTCATTTTCTTTGCGTTGGGGATTCTATGATTACCTTTTTGTTGGAAGTAAAGGCATTCAATAATCCAATGGTTCATGTGTTTGCTGCGGGTGGTGATTTAGTGCACACAGTTCAAAAGCATTTAGTCAATTCAATTCAATTTCAATTTTTATTAAGGCATAAACATTTTACAATGTCCATTGCCATCAGCACTGAGGCGGTAATACATACAAGACATACTAAATACGAATACACACGTATATTAAAACATGTTCTGGAGAAGAGCATGAGAAATATTTAGATATGAGTAAACAAATTTAAGGATAAACATGTATATATTATTGACAGTAAGGCTAGCAATCCTCTATCCACCTAAGGTAATTCGTATTCATGTAGGTGTGCATAACCTGAGTAAGACATATTTGTATCAAAGTGAGTTTGAGCAAATTAAAATGTTTTATATCTGACTGGGTGTGTTGTTTTGCAAATGAAATGCAACTTAAAGGGTTACATGTCAGGGCCAATTAACTTACAAAGAACTGCCATGTGGTAGGCAAGCAATAATTGGTATATTAACAGCTTATCTCCATGATATCTTGTGTCCACTTAAAGGTTGTCAGAAAACAAGACCTGAAAATCCAATTAATCAATACTCCATCAGGTGCTTACAGTACAGGGTACACAATGACTCCGACTCTCGCTTTTGCATATCTTGTGGCACGCAACAGTACCCTGGGAAAATGTGTGAAAAATCCCACTTGAATACAAATCTCCAAAGCGAAATCGACGCCAGAATCGAGTATTTAGATATTATTGTCGACTCATCTAAGTTATTCTAAGCAAAAATGTAAATTAAAGGGGAAATTATCCATTTTTCTGCACGATTTAAATCCACAACAGAATCTGATGAATGCACTACCGGAGGATCTCCGGAGATTTATAGTCTTTAAAGAGGCAAACAGCCGAACACATTTACATGAGTCTACATGTGTTTTCAAGGGTATGACTGGTCGACGAGATTGCGAATGCAAGATTGTTATGGCAGCAAAATCGGTAGATAGTCTCATTGGAAAGCTTAGAGCGACATGTAGGGACATTGGTCGATCTAGAGACTGGAACCCTGTGTTTTGCACTGGTGATCCTGCATCATAAATACTGTTAAAAAAGCATCTCAAGGCCGTCAACCTTGAGCAGGCAACCAATGATGTTGTAATAAAACAATCAGTCCCATTAATGTTCGATAAATTGGGAAGGCTGTGCAGACATCTTTCATATCAATTGTCCGTGTAAAAAGATCCCATTACAACGTTTTTATTGCACAGAGATAGGGCTTATTTTTTCATTACTTTGCCATTCAGGAGACAGGACTGGAGATTTAGGACTTCTATCATGCAATCGCAGTTTTGATCTGCCAAGCGCTCAAGGTATTTGTATCTCGCATACGACTGGAAAGACTGCTTCACTAGATCATCGTAAAAATGTAATTGTTTTAAAATCAGAGAACTCAGACATATGATCAGTTTTGCATCATTTTTTTTCAAAGATTTGGTACGAAAATGTTCTGAAAACTGAGTTCCGTCGAATTATGAAAGCTTTATAGATATTTAGAGCGTATACTTTAGTATATATTTAATTATATTCATTATTTTTTACTCATGATGTATGACGTCATGTCCGGCGGATGTAAACACATGCGGACACAATTCAAGGTCTTCTATAAACTGAGAAAACAATAACGGTGAGATTACCTCCCCTTGTCTTAGACCAATTAAACATTCGAAAAAATCGAAGAATGAATTACAGCTTCGCACACACGATTTAACTTTCCTGTACATATCTTTTATAACTCTTTAACATTTTACCGTTTATACCAAGTTTAAAATAATTTAAACCAAAAAACGTTTTTATATATACTAGCACATGCCTTAGGCACAGTACAGTCGTTTAACTTATGTATAACTGCCTGTAATACAAAGATAGCGTCAACTGTGGAACGACCTGCACTAAAGCCAAACTGCGCGCCCGACAATATACTATTCTCTTCACACGACTGACTTAATCTTTTGTTAAGTATACCTGTAAATAATTTCGTTAAACAGCTTGCAAGTTTTATTCCTCTATAATTATTTACATCATCGGGGTCGTTTTTCAGCTTTTACATAGTGAACTACTATTGTATCGCTTGCTACCTCAGAAAATGACTTAAAAAATGTTGCCAAACTAATACTTTCTGTACTAATTTTCTTTTTTCGACAAAACAGTTTGAAAAAATATTTCCTTGTTTGAACTCAGTTATGTATATTACTTAATAATAATAATAATAATAATAATAATTATAATTATTATAATAATAATAATACCAAATATATCTTGTTTTACCCAGGATACAACCAGTCTGACATATGGTCCTCAAACAAAACATATTTCTGTATGAACACACATTTGTTGAAACAACGTTATATACGGCTTAATAGTTATGGTTGAGACAATGTTATATATGACTTAATAGTTATGGTTGAGACAACGTTATATATGGCTTAATAGTTATGGTTGAAACACCGTTATATATGACTTAATAGTTATGGTTGAGACAACGTTATATATGACTTAATAGTTATGGTTGGGACAACGTTATATATGGCTTAATAGTTATGGTTGAATCAACGTTATATATGGCTTAATAGTTATGGTTGGGACAACGTTATATATGACTTAATAGTTATGGTTGGGACAACGTTATATATGACTTAATAGGTATGGATGAGACACCGTTATATATGACTTAATAGTTATGGTTGAGACAACGTTATATACGGCTTAATAGTTATGGTTGTGACAAAGTTATATATGGCTTAATAGTTATGGATTAGACACCGTTATATATGACTTAATAATTATGGTTGAGACACCGTTATATACGGCTTAATAGTTATGGTTGTGACAACGTTATATACGGCTTAATAGTTATGGTTGGGACAACGTTATATACGGCTTAATAGTTATGGTTGAAACAACGTTATATACGGCTTAATAGTTATGGTTGGGACAACGTTATATAAGCCTTAATAGTTATGGTTGAGACAATGTTATATACGGCTTAATAGTTATGGTTGAAACAACGTTATATACGACTTAATAGTTATGTTGAAACAACGTTATATACGGCTTAATAGTTATGGTTGAAACAACGTTATATACGGCTTAATAGTTATGTTGAAACAACGTTATATATGGCTTAATAGTTATGGATGAGACAACGTTATATATGACTTAATAGTTATGGTTGAGACACCGTTATATATGACTTAATAGTTATGGTTGAGACACCGTTATATATGACTTTTTTTTTTTTTAATTTCGATCACCAAAGTGGTGGTCCGTTTATTCTCCCCGTCATAGGTGCACGAGGGTCGGGGAGGACCATCCCTCTGTGCACCTTACAATATATTATGCATACAATTATATACAATATAACAGTGAAAAAAAATCATATATAATGTGTAGAAAAGTTATTAATTGGGGATTTTTTCTTTTTTTATCTATTCTTGAGGTCATGAGTGGGTGATCTTTAATTACAAAAACATTGTGATTGTTAAATATCAATTGATAGTTGTATACCATATCTTAAATATAATTACCTTTCATTGTTAGTTCTATTTAGTTTAAAGACAATGTGTTCTTTTTTATCTTTTGTAAGGGGAGATAACTTGTAAGACATTGTCTTGTTCATAATAGAACTATTACCATCTTTTGTCTGTAATTAGTATTTGTTCCATCGGATTTAGAATGAGGGTAGAGTGGCAGTCTGAGCAAGCTTCATAAAATAAAATTTGCAGGGCGAATGCCAGTTAAATATTTAAATACTCAGCTTATCTGTAGTTCTTGCATTACAAATGTATCTACCATTCATGACCTAGTAATAAATACAAAGTTTTTACAAATGTATTGAATAATATATGACTATGTTTATGTATGGTTTAAAGCATATTGGCATGAGATATGTACATATTTTACTTGTATTACAATTGTATGCTAAACTTTACATCATGATGTAGATTACCAAGGGGTAATAACAAGCATCGACTTATCAAATAAAGCGATCGAAGAATGACTAGTTTTAAAACTGCAAATGCCTGTCATACCTCTTGTTACATAAACGTGTTCCATAAGTTATGAAAAAATTTAGAAAAAGTTTTTTGGCAGAAAAAGATGACATGTTTCATACTCGAAAGAAGACACATATCTATAAAGTTGAGTAACTTGACATTTGGACAAATAAAATAGAATACGGAAGGGTAAACAGTAGATGTAGTTTATGATATTTATAGCAATTTATAGCAATTGCTATAGTAGCAAATAGTAGTTATGGTTCGGCGACAATATTTTCATATCGGTTCCATATTTTATGAAAGTATATATCTTTTGAGTTTGTATAAGCAATGAATTTTTCAGTTTTATAAACTGATTTTAAATAGTAAATAAAGTTGAGGCAGGATGGTGCAGAATTATTTTGTTTTTGAAAGAATATATGGTATTTTCCTAAAATTAGAATTTTATTAAGGATATTATCAAATTTAGTATTTCCTAATATAATATCTGAGTCTGACCAGTTAGTCACTATGCTAGTACATGTGCTGTTAATTAAAGTAGATAAGTCTGACCAAAATAACTTTGAAACCTCACAGTCATAAAATAGATGTTTAATTGTTTCTACCGCTTTATTACAAAGAGTACATTTATCAGAATGAGAAATGTTCATTTTTTTAAGTAAATAATTGGTACCTAGAATCCTATGGTTTATCCTATACTGGAACCATTGGAGTTTTACATCCTGATTTATTTTAAATGTTGCAGCAAAAATGTTATTCCAATTTAGGTATTTATTATTAAATTCTTCATTCCATTTTTTTATCGCTGATGGGGTTATATTTTTTATAAGAATTGCATCATAAATTGATCTGCTACCTTTAATATCTTTTAAAATGTTTGATAGATGGAACGGGATTATAGGATTTGTACCTTTGCAAGGAAAAAGTGAGAACTTGTATGAACATAGCAGCCTTTTAATTGATGCTACAACACCTTCATATTCTAGAGAATTTGTTTTTAATTCATAGGTTTCTTTAAAGACTTTAAATGATAAAAATTTACCGCTTATATCAAGCAAGTCATTGATGAAAAAAATGCCTTTCGAGAACCAATGGTGCAAACAAATAGTTGAGCCTCCGACCTTTAAATCTTCGTTGTACCATAATTGAACACCATGAAACTGATGCCATGAGGTTGGTGAAAAATTATGCAAATAATATTTATAACTTTCAAATACATCTTTCCAGAAAGGGTTATCCAATGTTTTTAAATTGTTATTTATATAGTCTATGCCAAATAATGTAAAATCTTTTATCCATGGGTTCATGTCTTGAACAATGCTTAAGTAGTTATTTTTTGCTTTTCAAAAGACGTCTTATCCAGGTGATTTTTAAAGACTTAAAAAAGCAGTCAATATCAATCATTCTTAAACCACCTCGCTTTTTATCTTGATATATAACTTGACGTTTGACTTTATCTTTTTTACCACCCCACAAAAAGTTGAAAAATAATGATTTTAGTTCATTTATTACACTTTGATGGGGGTTAGGTATTGATGAAATTAAATGATTTATTTTTGAAGTGGCTAGACTCTTTATTACGGTGATTTTACCTATTGGTGAGAGGATCCTTTTTGACCAGCTACTCAAGAGTTTCTTTATATCTTCAATTTTGCTTTTATAATTAATAGTACATATTGTGTCTAGATCTACAGAGAATTTAATTCCTAAAAGAGTAAAGGAGTCATGTTCCCAACATAGTTCATATTCTCTGCAAATTTTCACATTACATCTTTTTCTACAGCCTATCCAAATAACCTTAGTTTTATCTAAGTTCATATGAAGGCCGGAGACTCTTGCATAAAATGTTAAAGTTTTAAGAGCGTGTCTTAGAGATTTTTCTGAACCATCCAGTATTAATGTAGTGTCATCTGCATATTGCGAAAGTATATGTTCTTTGGAACCTATTCTTAAACCTTTTATATTTATATTATTCCTTATCAAGACAGCCAGTATTTCTGAACACAGAATGAATATATATGGAGAGAGTGGGTCGCCCTGACGACAGCCTCGATGTATAGAAAACCAGTCGGAGAGGTGGCCATTTACTATAACACATGATTCAATATTGGTGTAAAATACTTTTATCCATCTTTTAAAAATTGGACCAAATTTATAGAAATCAAGTACTTCAAAAATAAAGTCCCAAGCAAGTGAATCAAAAGCTTTTTCAAAGTCGATCAAAAGGAGCAGTCCAGGTAGACTGTATTTTTCAGCATAAAACATAATATCATATACCAGTCTGGTATTTTCTCCTATATATCGCCCAGCTAAGAAGCCAGTTTGATCTTTATGAATTAATGATTGTAAAACAAGTTTTAGGTTTCTAGCTATACATGCAGATGCTAACTTATAAGACACATTTAAAAGAGATATTGGACGCCAGTTTTTTAGATATAATTTATCTTTGTCTCCTTTTGGAATGCATGTAATTACACCCTGTCTTTGTGAAATTGATAACTGCCCAGTAATAAAACCGTAATTAATTGACCGTAGAACAAATTGACCGATATCTGACCAGAAAAAATTGTAGAACTCTACTGTAAAACCAGAATTTCCTGGGCTCTTGTCATTTGACATTTGTTTCAAACTTTGAAGTATCTCCTCATATGTAATATCTGATTCAAGTGTTTGCTTAGTGTTATCATCTAACTTAGGGATTTTACAGTTTGAAAATAAATCATTTAGGTCAACTGCCTCAGTCGGATGATGAGAATATAGTTTTTTATAAAAATTCTTTGTTTCATTTATAATACCGTGCTGAGATTTAATAATAGTATTGCCTTTAGACATAAGACTTGACATACACTTTGAAGTAAAATTCTTATTTTCTAGATTACAAAAATACTTTGACATTTTCTCTCCCTCTTGAATCCACTTTGCTCTTGATCTTATTTTAATACCCTCCATCTTTTTTTCTCTTATCTCATAAAGTTCTTTTCTTTTACTTTCAAGTAATGAATGATTAATATTAATATCTTTCTCTAATGTATCTATATCTGCTATAAGGTTTTGCTCACGTTTATCTTCTGTTTTTTTTTACATGCGAAGAATATGCTATAGTTTTTCCTCTTATTTCCATTAACAGTACATCAAAGAAGAGTTGATCATTTATATTTAAGATAAGATCTTTATCGGAAACACAACTTATATTAGGATCTTTTACATATTGCTGTTTAGTCTTTTTTATAGTTTCTTTAATTTCATGTACATATTTTTCATCTTTTAAAAGAGAGTTATTCATTTTCCAATAAGAACGTCCTTTAACAAATTTACCAAATTCAAATGATAATATAACCAGACTATGATCTGTTCTATATCCTGGTAAAATATTTGTTTCGTCAATATCAGTAATTAGTTTGTCCGAAATTAAAAAATAATCTAGGCGTGCTTTTTTATTTGAGTTTTTTTTTAACCAGGTAAATTGTCTATTTTCCAAATGTTGATCCCGCCAACAATCTATTAAGTTGAATTCACTTATAATATTTAAAACTTCATCCCTTGCTTTTGGGTTATTAATATTAACATAATCGTGGCAATCTATATCTGGATTTAAAACCAAATTAAAATCTCCTGCTATTATGGTAAGGCAGTCTGTATTTGAAATGTCATTATGTATTTCCTTATAAAAGTTAGGGTCGTCTTTATTTGGTCCGTATATATTTATCAATCTCATTCTTTTTTCAAAAATAGTTATATCTAGTATTATCTTATTTCCATCGTTACCAGAAAATTTAGAATGTAATTTATATTCAAAAGTATTATTAAAAAGAATTGCCACACCTCTAGACTGGCTTAAAAAATTATTAAAAAAACATTCATATCCCCATTCTGTACGTATATATTTTTCATCTCTTTCAGTAAAATGGGTGTCTTGTAGGAAATAGATAGAATATTTCTTACTTTTAAGGTAATGCAGGGTATCAGTCCTTTTTTTTTTATCACTTAGACCTTGGACATTCATAGATGCAAATGTTACCCGATCAGCCATAATTAAACTTTATATGCGAATCCTTATATTTTGTAGGAACACTGGCTGTCCTGATATTTATGAAAATATTCTGAACCATTTTGATATAAACACTATCTTCATATCATGTTTAGCCTTCCAGTTTCCATCATAGCAACTCAAAAATAGCATGTCCAGACAAAAATAAGCCAAGAAAGTGCTTATTTCAAGAAGAAAAAAACAAGTTACAAAAGAAAAGAAAAAAAAAATACACAAGGAAAAATATATACAGAAGGAAAAAGGGCCAAAAAGTGATCTCTCACAGACTATTTTTTTTTCCCCCCGAACTACACATGTTCTGTACATACAAAAATAATATAACATGACAAATACTTTTTGTCACTAATGCTGTATTTCCTGGACATTTTAATTGTGAATAAGCATGTATTTAATACGAATATAAGTATAGACTGTTCTGCTTTTTGGCTTTTGTGCAAGTAACAATATTAAACTTGTAACTGTCTATTAGTAGTACCTGCACCACTGCCTATCTATGACACACCAGAGCACACTCACACCTGACTGGACTGTATACCCATTTGTCTATTACAAGAGAAGATATGCACATTACTAACATATTTTCTAAAAAAATAAAGTAAGTGTAACTATTATCATGCTTATAATTATGATAAGAACATTTATCTCATGTATCTTTGTAATTCGTTGTCTAAACTTTGTTCTTTTATATTTAATCAGCACACTTCAGCAGTTAAATATCCCTTCTTAAAAAGAAAAATGTTTAAGAAGGGTGTTATGTCAAAAGTTTACTTAACATAATTCTAGTGGTTCGTTTGTACCTTGCATGAGAGATTGAATGCTTGGTAATATATATATATACATGTATATCCTTTGTTTTAGTCCTTGACGAAACGAAAACCAAGGAGTCTAAAGGATTATTTAATTTATTTTGTTTTCTGTTACCTCCATCTTATGTAGATGATTTGTAAGTACCATACCAACTTTGTCTTGGTGATTACAGTCCAGTCAGATAGCTATGTTCCATGCTGTCTTCCATTAATCAATGCTATATCTTATCTGCATATGACCTAATAGTTATGGTTTAAACAACGTTATATATGGCTTAATAGTTATGGATGAAACAACGTTATATATGGCTTAATAGTTATGGATGAGACACCGTTATATATGACTTAATAGTTATGGTTGAGACACCGTTATATATGACTTAATAGTTATGGATGAGACACCGTTATATATGACTTAATAGTTATGGTTGTGACACCGTTATACCTTAATAGTTATGGTTGAAACAACGTTATATATGGCTTAATAGTTATGGATGAAACAACGTTATATATGGCTTAATAGTTATGGTTGAGACACCGTTATATATGACTTAATAGTTATGGTTGAGACACCGTTATATATGACTTAATAGTTATGGTTGAGACACCGTTATATATGACTTAATAGTTATGGATGAGACAACGTTATATATGACTTAATAGTTATGGTTGAGACACCGTTATATATGACTTAATAGTTATGGTTGAGACACCGTTATATATGACTTAATAGTTATGGATGTAACAACGTTAGTCATCAATCAAAATGAGATTACAATATGATTTATTTTTGTATTTATCGTAGATGATTTGTAAGTACCATACCAACTTTGTCTTGGTGATTACAGTCCAGTCAGATAGCTATGTTCCATGCTGTCTTCCATTAATCAATGCTATATCTTATCTGCATATGACCTAATAGTTATGGTTTAAACAACGTTATATATGGCTTAATAGTTATGGATGAGACAACGTTATATATGACTTAATAGTTATGGATGAGACAACGTTATATATGGCCTAATAGTTATGGTTGAAACAACGTTATATATGGCTTAATAGTTATGGATGAGACACCGTTATATATGACTTAATAGTTATGGTTGAGACACCGTTATACCTTAATAGTTATGGTTGAAACAACGTTATATATGGCTTAATAGTTATGAATGAGACACCGTTATATATGACTTAATAGTTATGGTTGAGACAACGTTATATACGGCTTATTAGTTATGGTTGAGACACCGTTATATACGACTTAATAGTTATGGTTGAGACACCGTTATATATGACTTAATAGTTATGGTTGAGACACCGTTATATATGACTTAATAGTTATGGATGTAACAACGTTAGTCATCAATCAAAATGAGATTACAATATGATTTATTTTTGTATTTATCGTATTCGGCGATTTCCAAATTTCTCCTTTCTTGCTGTTTTTAAAACATGTCTAGAAACGTTATGATATATTAAAACAACAATGTATACTTTGTGCTGAGATGAATACAAATATGAGCTTAAACATATGATTAATATCAGTTTACACTGATAATAAAAAAATGTTGTATAGTCCAACTCTAGTACTAATAAGAAATTAGTAAATACATAACATTTTATAAAAGATAAAATAAAAATTGCTTTACCTTTGCAGCATGGAATTACATTGCCATTCGGAAGTTTGATATCGTTCGAATTGTTCCAAAAGCACACGTTTGCTCCGGGACAATAGTCGCCAGTATTGTTTGGTAAACGTGACCATGGAGACTCGTCTGTGCTGTTCGGTAAATTTGGCAGGAGAGTCTTTTGAAGTGCCGATATACTTGTATGCTTACTTGCCATTGATGTCTCTTCTGGAATTGCTGTATTTCGCGGAGTGTTGGATACGAATGAATTCTCTGGAACTGCTGTATTTTCCGGTAAACCGGAAACTGTCATCTCGGTCGTCCCTACATTGTTTGGTGAACTTGTAGCCGCCTCTACCTCTTCGGATGTCCCTTTATTTCTTTGTGTACTTGAAACAGCATCAGCTTCCTCGGTCGACCTAATTTTGCTCGAAGAAGTTGACAATGGTGCCTCCTGTGGGATACCATGCCCAAACAATACAAGCACGATAAGTACAAAGGCTTTCTTGTGCGTTGTTTTACGGTACCGTATCATTGTTTTATCATATGCTCTACAATAGAGAAATTCTTATCTAGTATCCGTGTGAGTTGTCCGTGAAAATAAACCAAAAGTATTTTCACTATCTATTAATTTATTCCTTTAAACCTTTGTCGACTTTTGTGCAGATTATGAATCTGTGTGCGTTTTTATGCCTATATATTCATGTTGTTAAGGCTCCGCCTTTTTTAGTTATTGGTTTTCTTGTAAACTCTACTTGTCATGGAAATATTTACATTTCCCACCAGTAGTGAATGGAATACTAGTCTATAAACTAATAATTTATTTATGTAAATATTTTGTGAATATGTGAAATATTGTGGATTTTAACAAATGTTTGAAATATTTTAAAACGGACCGAGAGTTCTGCGTTCAACATTCGAACCCAGTTCTGCATTCTGCGTTCGACATTCAACACAAAGTCCTGCTTTCTGCACTCGATCCCATAGTTGCGTTCTACATTGGTACCCAGTTCTGCGTTCAACAATCGAACCAGTTCTGCATTCAATATTTGAAATCTGTTTTCTGGTAAAACATTCTAACCCAGTTCTGCATTGAACATTGGTACCCAGTTCTGCATTCAACATTTGAAACCAATTCTGCGTTAAACATATGATCCCAGTTCTGCGTTCAATATTGTGCGTTCAACATTTTACATTCGAATCCAGTCCTGTGTTAAACATTCGAACCCAGTTCTGCGTTTTACAGTCGAACCCAGTTTTGCGTTCTACATTCGAACCCAATGTTGCATTTAACATCCGATCTGCGTTCTACTTTCGAACCCAGTTCTGCATTTTGTATTCGGTCCCAGTTTTGCGTTCAACATTCTCATCCAGTTCTGCGTTCTACATGCGAACCCAGTTCTGAGTTCTACATTCGAACTCAGTTCTGCGTTCTACATTCGAACCAAGTTCTGCCTTTTATATTCGAACCCAGCTCTGCGTTCTACATTCGAACCTAGTCTGTGTTTATCACTCGAACCCAGTTCCGCATTTAACGTTCTGACCCAGCCCTTCATTGAAAATTCAAACGAAGCCCCGCGTCAACATTCGAACTCAGTCGATTAACAGATTGTGCATTTTGTGTGAAGCAATGAAAAGACTTCCAGACTTTAGAGCCCGAGTAAACAAACTCTTTCAAGAAAAGCTCGTTACTCGATAGGGTATAGCATCATTTTAGATTTGAGGATGATCTTACACTAACAGTAACAAGCTACACTTAAGGTAAAAAAAACAGGCCTGCCAAAACTTTTAAACACAAAATCCTGAGATTTTTAAAATTTAAGATTTAAACGCACGAAGAACATTTTAAATGAAAAATTTGGAGCGCGCGACTTGATTTTCGCACTATTTTTTTGTTAAAGCGCAAATTTAAATTATTTATGCAATTAATATAAGTTGATGCATTGTTTGATAGTTATAGAAAATAATAAATTAGCATTGTGGAATATAGTTTTATTTCCACAGTAGCTGCCGGGACTTCTTTTGTAATGTACAACCAACACAAATGCACAGTAACATGACTCACAAGATATTACAACTGTTACACTGTTACATCCACTGTTTATTTAATTACTTTCTTTCTATGACGTTAACGGTTTCAAAAAGGTGACGTCATGTAACGTTTCGTTACGTCATCGTGAACAGGGCGCGTAGCCAGGTGTGTAAAACGGTTTAGTTACTGAAATTGCTCAAATAATTGTTTGTAAAATCATAAAATAAAAAGAAAATTTGTTGTTTTGTCGTGAATAACATATTTTATTTCATCTCGAAGTTAAAAAACTTTTATATTTTCACTCATGCTTCGCATTCGTGAAAATATAAAGTTTTCTCACTTCTCGATGAAATAAAATATGTTATTCACTCCAAAACAACAAATATCCTCTATGTATTTTATAAACATGATTCTAAGTAATATTTATATTAACACTGTCATAACGCCATTGATATATTAGAAATGTTTGTTATAACATTGTTTAAAACTGTACTCAAGAGTCATATATGACTTATTGCATAATATGTATGTACTTTGTAAGGTTTATTTGGGATTGCCTCGACCCAAATAAACCTATGACGAGGCTAATGAAAGTTCTTCTTCTTCTATCTTTGAAACTACTTTTAAATTGATTAGATTATTAAAAGCTCGGATATGTTCGAAAATCAGCCAGATCGGATTAATAACACCGGAGTTATGGTCCTTGATTTAATTAAATATGCTATATGTTGTCTCGTTAAGACGATAGGGCCTTTATTTTTTGGCGTACCGTTTTCAGCCATATGCTATCACTCATAGACCGGATACAAAACCAAACCTATTTTACTGAACGCAGTATCTCAGTCCGACGATTTGTCTAGATTTTTGCAACGCTTGTAATGTTTTAGTTTGTATTTACAATCAAGCGTCGAAGATGATCAAGACTATTGCTCAGAAGGAAAACATCAAATGCATTCTCGCCCTCGATCGATACTAGTATCATCTCTCGTGTTTGGCACTTGGAATTATGGGGGGAAAAGTAGTCCAGTCAGGTGATTTGCATATATATAGTTAGAGAACCCAGGTTTTAAGACCCAATCTAGACACGCCGGACAAAAGCACCAAACTTACCTTTAATGTGTGTTTTATATTTCTATGTATTTTTAAAAGAGTCCCAAAGGTTCGTGAATCCCTAAATGTATTAGGATTATATGCACACCGAATTACCGCACCGCGGATGAAGTCCTGAAAAATCAGGAGGGCACCTGCCGAATATCATTGATGAATTTGAAAAATTCGAAATGACGTCAGTATGACATCAAATGGTGTCAGACTGGTATTATTTTGCTTCCGGGTCGTTACTCTCGAAAGTAGTACTTTAAAAAAAATGTGTTGGCATTCCAGGGCCTGGTTACTTGTGAAAAAATGTGTTTGAATACTGAGTTTACTATGCCATTATATAAAACGTAATGTTTGGCAGGTTTTATTAGCGCTGACCTTTGTTTTGCAGGACTATTTGCTGATTGGAGGGAACCGCATAACGCCATCTGCCTACTTACAGAGATGTGGTGAACATTTTGAAATGGACATTTTGTGTACAGAAATGAAATTTGTGAACAAACAAGTATATCGACAGGGGCTAAGACGTTTTATTTTCAGGACGTCTACATGGATAGTTGAAGGAAAAAAGTACCAGATATGTGTACCTTAGTGTTGGAATAAATGACAACGACTCGAAAACAGTATATTTTGTTCTATTCTTAATGTACTGAAATATTACCAAACCGAGCCCAAATAACACCGGGAACGCGCATCTGTTTTGGATGATTTAATTTGCGGGACCGGTACGGTTTTTTATGTGATTTGCGGCGCGATCCTAAAATGTAAAAGAAAATAATGTTTATGTTATATGATGCAATGGATAAATAAAAGTGAAAAAGCGAAATATTCAATATCGACAAAAAGTATGTACTGGCAAATATTCATTAGTGATAACAATTTCGGGTAATAACTTTTCAGTCAGGGCAAGTGTTTTTGAAATCTACTTGACAGATTTTCATGAACTTCACAGGAATGTTGCTCTTGATGTCTAGTAATACATGTCAGCCGCAAATTCAAGATGGCCTCCACGGCTTAAAAAATATGTTTACAAATACAATTTCTTGCCGGCCACTTTCCAAAAACCATAAGTGTTATTGATTTGGAACCTTAAACCAAAATGAATGGCATGCATGTGGCTGGTGTTAACCGAAATTCATTTCGATTTGATGTCCAACATGGCAGCCAGTGACCATCTTTTTTATATACAGTTATATAGGAAACAATTGTGGCGACTACTCCTCTGAAACAACTTCATGGATTTTCATGAATCTTTACAAGAATGTTGCGATTGCTGTCTCGTTGGTCCTAGTAAAAACCGTAATTTTGCTTTGGAACCATTACTTAAATGACCTGCATGACATGTAGTTGGCCCTACACAAAAGTCTTTTCGATTTGATGTTAATAATGACCACCAGCAGCCATCGTCGTTTACATAGTTATATAGAAAAAACTTGAGGCGATTACTCTGAAAAAAAAACTTGATGGATTTGCATGACACTTTACAAGAAAGTTGCTTTTGATGTCTAGCTGGTCCTAAGTAAAAATCAGTTCGGCCGGAAATTCAAAATGGCCGCCACAGCTAAATATACATTTTTAAAAATACAAGTTCATGGCGACTACTAATAAAAACAAAAACAAACTATCTCAATAACTTGCCACTTCCTACAACCCTTAATCATGAACTTCATGTGAGGATTCAATAGCCTCTTACTCAGTGGATAAGGACGCCTCGGCTTGAGTCATCTATAACATATAACAAGAATCACTTCGCCAATAAAAATCATAATTCAAACAATCTTTAATCTTAACTATAGGAACAGCTCAAAACCATTTGCTTACTAATGTTTTCGCCATTCAGTACGCAGTACTTTGATTTATCTTTACCATATTAGGCATGATTGTTGATAATAATAAAAGCTCGGACTAGTTTGACAACCAGTGAGATCACAATATCAAAAACCAGCTAGATATGTTCAGTTACACCACAGTTATGGCCCTTGCTCTTTTTTATATTGTGAAACGCTATGTTTTACTTTGTTAAATCTTTAGATGTTTCACTTTTCATCTGATATTTTTCAAACTCGGTCTGAGTATATATATTAATGAAAGCTTGATTCAGTTGTATAACCAGCCACATTTGAGCAGAAACAGCAGCGTTGTGACCCTTGATTGGATGAAAAGATATGTTTGCTTTGATAAAATTGTAGTCCTTTGTATTTATCCGATCTTTACCAAACGTGTGTTTGCTGTTAATATCGATAAAGCTCGGACAAGTTTGAAAACCAACCATATCTGATTCACAGACGTCCCTATCAATGCCACCCACACCTCACCAACTCCTCAAGACCCCCACCCCCACTACCACCCCCAGCTGTATTTATTTATTTTTTATTTTATTTTAGAAATCTTATATTTTGTGAAGATATCTCTGAATAAAGCGTGGGCTATTTCAAAACAGCAGAGTTATGGTTTTTTAATTATTTAAAATTGCTAGAAAGTTTGCTATGTTGAGACTCTAGCTTCTTCTAATTTCATCCGATCTGTATCAGACGTGTTCATGTGAAGAAGAAGAAGATTCTATTCAAAAATTAATAGGCCCTAGGCCCGTGAGATACTACAAATGCATATATACATAGAACATATGACATAGCAATAAACATATTTACAAAGTATTTACATGAACATTTTTCGGCTATAAACGTAGTATTATATTATTTGTATTCCTAGTATTAAGGAATTATTTGTATTAATAGAAATAACGGAGAAGGTTATACTATTGTGATGTTACAAAGTATTGCAAAACATTTCGAACAGAATTAATATAACAATCCCAAGGTAGTAGTCCCCCACAAATGCAGCAGGATTGGTGATTTGGTCTGTCCATACCTAACGCGCTCATTGCATCCGTACGGCACCGCCACCTGGGTAATTAACGGCTGTAAAAGTATTTATGTTAGCTATATTTGCAAACTAATGACACCTTTCAAAATAAGTTTAATATAAAAACAACTGTAGTTATAACACTTTAAAGTTGGAAATGTAATTATATAAATATTTACAATTATATACGACTTAAATAACATGTATATATGATAACCAAATATAAAACAAAGTTACATTAATTGGATGTCAAATATGGATTAAGAAGATTTTCAGTAAATATATATACTCGGTAAAAAGAAATGGACCAGAGTTGAAACTGATGTTAAACAAATGAATAGGCGTCGTTATAATTCATATATCACTGGAACGATACATTCATGGTACTTTAAAAGCTGAAAGCCTTATTAAACTCGAGAATTAATCTACACAGCAAATATATCGTAAATGACCTAAGGGTCAATGTTAAAAATCGTGCAAATGTTTTAATAATAAATGAGACACAATGCATATCGTAATTTTGAAATGTGTATATCACTCAATAGAGGCACTTGTAAACAACTTAAAGCTGAAAAACGTTTTTAATTTGAACTAAAAATGATAGATACGTATATATTCTTTTTTACCTCCAAGTGTGGAGAGACATACATATAATATATTATGTAAACATCCAATTCGGCGATTTTGAGATGAGTGTAAACTAGCTATTTTATTTCGTTTCACAATTAGCGTATTTGGTTCATTAAATAACATGTCCCGACAAATGAAATATTGCCAGCTGGTTTATATTTCTTGGAATGTATATGATTCAAAGAGAAAACTGGGAGATATAGAATTTTTAGATTTTATTTATCATTATGATGTTATTTTTATTTGTGAAACCTGGACTAGAAAAAAATGATACCTCGAATCTAGATATTTCTGGATATGAGTCAGAACATATTTTTGGAAATAAAGCAAAAAAACCCCCAAATAATGTCGTTTTAGCGGAGGTATTTCTGTATATTTTAAATCTAGCTTAAAAGAAAAAATCTAAATTGTTGAAAAATCTTGTTATGGTTTTATATGGCTACGAATTAAAAGAGATATATTTCATTTTGACGAAGATGTTTACATTGGTTACTTTTACCTTCCGGGCCCTAAATCAAACGTTTGAGAGCGCATAAACGATAATGGGGACGGAATTGATCATTTGGAAATGCTAGAAAACTACGTAATAAAATATAAAAATCTTGGAAACGTGCTGGTTGCAGCCGAAAACACAGACATTTTAGAGTTTGACAGATACTTGGATGACAGCGATGACGCAATGTTTGCAGGACAAAGGTCCCAATAAGAAACCACAAATAATTCACAAAATTATATGGGATGAGAACTAGGCGGATATTTTTTATGAACATGTTTTAACAAAACAGGATCAAATAAATAATTTTATATCAAATATAGATACTGATAGCGTTGATTCGTCGATTGAAAGATTCACTAAATTTCTGCAAGCAAATTTAGATGACGTTATATAACGTGTTTTGAACGGGATATTACAAGAAAAAAACAAGTTAATAACTGGTTTGATGAAGACTGTATAAAAACGCGTAAACTATTTACAAATACCAGAAATAATTTTTTAAAATGCAATAATGACGATAATAGAAGGACGTTTTCTAAAACGAGAACCTTTTACAATAAAACCAAGCGTAAAGCTCATACTAATTTTAAACACAGTGAAGGTAAACGCGTATGAGATTTGGCGAAATCAAAACCGCGTGCCTTTTGGAAAAACATTAACAAACATTTGAATAAGAAAGGGAAAAGCTCGGACAACTTGTCAGTTCAGGATTTCTTCGATCATTTTAAAAGAATATTTCAAACAGATAATAATGTACACAATATAAATGATAACCCGACAGATAACCAGTCGGATTTTAAAGACCCTGATCTTGACGGTGAAATAAATATCGACGAAATTAATTCTGTCATAGAATCGTCTATTAGTAATAGAAAATCAGCCGGAATAGACACTCTTTTTCCGGAAGTATTTAAATCAACAAGGAATATTATTTTACCTTATATTGTTAAAATCTTAAATAAGATCTTCTTAAGCGGAGAATATCCAAAGTCTTGGTTATCCCTATATTCAAGAATAAGGGAGATATTGACTCCACGAGTAATTACAGAGGTATAACTCTTATAAATATGTTAGCAAAAATATTTTCTCATGTTTTACTTAATCTTATAAATAAATGGTCCGTAAAACACAATAAGATAAATGATATCTACTGCTGACTGTATTTTTATTTTCTATTTTATAATTGCAAAAGTTTTAAGCACAAACTTTTTTTTACAACAGGTAAAAAACTCTACTGTGCGTTTGTCGATTTCGAAAACGCGTTCGATACAGCTGTACAGTAGAAAGATATTTACTGTGGCATAAACTCTCACAGGAACATATAAGTCCTAGAATGCTGAAAGTCTTCAGTCAATGTATAGCACGGTAAAGGCTTGTATAAAATACAAAAATAAAGTTTCAGAATTTCTCAACTCCGACAAAGGTTTAAAGCAGGGAGATCCGTTGTCTCCGATAATGTTCATGTTTTTCATTAACGACATAGCTAGTTGTATAAACTCTGATATTAATGACGTGTTTACAATTAATGAACTTAAGGTGTTTATCTTGTTATATGCAGATGATTCGGTGATCTTTACACAATCGGCCGAATCGTTACAATACATGTTAAACGATTTACAAAACTAATGTAATATTTGGGGATTAAAAAGTAACACTAGTAAATCCAAAATAATGGTCTTCGAAAAGGGCAGCATTCCATGCCAAAACTGTATCTTAATGAAGTTGAATTGCAGACTAGTAACGTCATTCAAGTATTTCAAAAACCCAACAGCATTTAGCTCAGCATGCATCTTACTCACTTCATAAGTTATACAAGGTATTTAACCAGATAACTGTTCCTATTAATGAGAATTGGAAACTATTTGACTCCCTTGTGGGATCAATTTTAAACTAAATCTGAAATGTGGGGGTTCCATGAAGCGCCTTAAATAGAAAATGTACACACCACATTCTGTAGAAATATTTTATGTGTAAGAAAATCAACTAACTTAGAGGCCTTACACGGAGAGTTGGGTCGTTATCCCTTTAATATATATAGAAAACAAAAAATACTTAAATACTGGGCAAAAATTCTTACCAATCGCGATTCTCTAACTTTCAAGATTTACTGGATGTTAAAAGAGGTTTGCGAATATAATAAGAAACGAATGAACTGGGCGGAGTATATAAAACGCGAATTAGAAAACCTTGGGTTCGCGGATATTTGGCACAATCAACTGTTGATAGATATATCATATGAGCAAATCAAACGTAGAATAGTAGTTCAATATAAACAATATTGGTTTGGCAAGATAAATAATTCAAACAGACTATTATCATATTGCAGATTTAAATACAACCTTGATTATGAAAAGTATCTAAATATTATAGCGACACCTAAATTTCGTATTGCCTTAACCAAGGATGTGTACAGTAATAAATACTGATAAAGGTGATCCTTTGAGAGCAACAAACACAGTTAAGAGAATAAAGCAGCAGACTCGGTTTTATTGAGTCTGTTCATGAGAAGTAATGAAAAAAGCAACACTTCTCACGCCCCCTAGCACCGGCTTAAGCGGTATTCTACTTCAAAGCCACCTATATTGGGCTCGTTGGTCCCAAAGGACCAGTAAAAATAACACTACTGATTCGTAGCACTGGGAGACTTTTTACAGCCGCCACACTGCACTAAACGAACGCTAGTGTGAATGTTAATAAATACTGATAAAGGTGATTCTTTGAGAGCAACAGACACAATTAAGAGAATAAAGCAGCAGACTCGGTTTTATTGAGTCTGTTCATGAGAAGTAATGAAAGAAGCAACACTTCTCACGCCTCCTAGCACCGGCTTAAGCGGTAATCTACTTCAAAGCCACCTATATTGGGCTCGTTGGTCCCAAAGGACAATACAGTAAGTCTTACTGTACAAATCCTTGCCTTAACGAAATTTAGAATTTCTGCACATATCTTAGCTATTGAGACGGGGAGATATACTAATGTTGAGCGGAGTAAGAGATTGTGTATATATTGTAATATGAGAGCTAATATATATTATAATATGAGAGCTATAGAGAGTGAATATCACTTTTTGCTTGTGTGTTCGTATTATGCGGAACTGAGAACAAAGTATTTGCCAAGATTTTTCTGTAGATGGCCAACACTTAATAAATTTGATACTATCATGTCGAAGCAATCTAAACACTTACTCGAACAGTTAAGCAAATACTCATGCCTCTGAAAAGCGCATTGTAATAAGTAACGCATTGATTGTATAACAACTTGTACAATAACATTTTTCGGGTATGAGTATTTATGAACGAAAGTTGTCGAAAAATATATAATAATTGCATTCCTCATATAAAAGAATTGGAATGAACAGATATTTATATTTATTTGCATTATGTCACTATGAATGGGAGCAAGATTGTATTATTCATTTTGAGGCTATAAACTATTGTAAATTAAACTATCCGATGATTGGGACTTGAATAATTTATCGAAACTGTTTTCAATGGAATTGGGCCTACACTATTTAAGTATACCCTAGTGCGTAATCTTTTACTATACACAATGAATTTCCTTGTTACTGCGATTAGGTCCTTTAGAATAAAAAATATCATTGTTTGTTAATAAAATCTAAATCCTAGAACCCCTCGGAAAGCCTGGACTTCCCCATTTAAGTCCTTAATATCGAAGATCTGTCAGTCCTGCCGACCAGGTATTGATTTCATAATATACCCAGTTTTCTAAACTATTTAATTCAAGATATAATCCATTTCATAGAGCTGTTAGTCCGGGGTGGGGTTAGGGTTACACTCTGAAAAAACCGAGTTTCGAGTTATAAAAGTATGATAATGGACCTTTGGAAACGGCCGAGCACGACACATACGAAATATTGCAGTCTCGGTTTGATTGAGACTGTTCATGAGCGGTAGTGAAATATGCTAGCAACCGCTCACGCCCTCTAGCCCCGGGTTGAGCAGAACTCAATATTTATAAAATCAATAGTACACAATTTTAACCATCCCAAAGACGCCAAAAATGCGAGATAGTAGTAATAATAATAATAATAATAATAATAATAATAAATAATAATAGTATCTTTATTTTCAGAGGATGACATATTTGGCTAATAGCCATTCTAACACATGGTCCTCATAGAAACAACATATATATTAACATTCATTCATGAATATATAATAAATAAACAAAGTGTACATAACTATGACCTATATTTACTTATGTATAATAATATACCCGGTGACGGGCATTTGTTGATTTACATATATATATTATATCACTACCATATCATCCCTTATTTGTAAATATTTCATCAGTTTTTGCGCACAATATGACCTATTTATGTGTCAACGTGCCGTAAAACACCATTCATTCATTCTTTAAATAAAAAGACATGATTAAATTATTATGAGTGTAGAATCTTACACAAAAACAAACATATTAATATAATATGGTACATGGACAAAACCTACTACTAACAATTTGTCTAAATAACAAAACGGACAATACAAATATCACTCGATATAACTCTTCAGCGATTTTTTGAATTTGTATTGGTCATTACATTTTCTGATCTGAGGGATTTGGGACCCGTAACTGAGAAATATTTGTTATAAAAAGATGTTTTGCAATTTGGAACATAAAGAGTTTCATTTGATACGGTTCTAAGATTTCTTTTATTTCCGTAACTGACTTTTGAAATTAGTTCACTGATATATGCTGGAGTGCTATCACTTAAAGCTTTATAGGTTAACAATGACGTGTGGTATCCAATGCGTTTACAAAGGTGCAATCATTTTAACTCATTGAACATGCAAGATGAAGTTGTGAAGAAATCTACATTTAATATAATTCGTGCTCTCTTTTGTAGTTGTGTTAGCCTATCAATGTTGTCAAAGATATCAAAGATGAGATGGTACCCCAAATTACACACGCGTAATCAAACAGTGGAAGTATGTAGGAATTGTAATACTTAATTAAATATTCCATGGAACATATTTTGAGAGTTATTCCATAAGTTTTATCTTTCTAGACATTTAGTGACATTTGGTCTATCTGCTTATTCCAAGTTAAGATTTTGTCAATGTAAACTCCGAGAAGCTTTTGCGTTAATTACAAGCTGAAAACGCGAGTTGCGAGTTACAATCTGAAAATGCGAGTTGCAAGTTACAAAGAAACTGCTTTGAGTATATTTTGGTAAAATCCTAATTAATGTTTCTCTTTTGATTTCTTTGAGTTGACATAATTTTCTCTTAGGCTTAATTTTAACAGCTGGTTTCCTGCTATGATAACTGACAATTAATCAGTTTAACAAAAGAAGTGCAATCAAATTAGTTCACAGGAAAGCCTAGTTGATTATTTAATTGTTAGTTGTAGACACTTATACAACCTAGAATAAAACTTAATATCCTCTATGAAATAAAAAGCTGTTCACGATATTTTCATAACCACGGGCTACATTTTCACAACCCCGCCTACTTGATAGGTTTGGTAACATGTATTTTTATTGGTTGATGTTATGTCGACCAAAGTCGTTTTAAAGATCTATTTCCAAGTTGAAGACAGAACATTGGAAAATAGTTTGTAAGAATTTAAGGTCAGCGAATTAGTTAGTTTTTAAAGATAAAGGAATACCTCGTGCATTTGGATATCCATTTGAAGATTATTGAATAAGTTTATGTTTGGTGATTCCAACATTGTGACAATTTGTTAATGTGATATCTGCTTTTCCAGTGAAGCATTTACATTAAATACGCGGGCATTTGAATATTAATTTAGAAGATTATGTTTGGTGATTCCAACATTTGTGATTATAAGTTTAAGTAATATTTGGTTTTCCATTTAGCTTTTAATTGAATAAGTGAACATACATTGAATAAGTGAGCACTATATTTGTTATCGTTAAAAATGCAAATACATATACATAGAAGAACATTAAAAAAACAATACAGTGACAATTCCAACAATTCTTCATTCATTTTATATATCCCACATTGTGCGAGCCACAATCAACCGCATAATATATGGTGGAGAATCCGGGTAAAGAATCATATGGACCTTTCACAATTCAAAAGCGAGTTATCTACCAATTCAAAATTCCCCAGTGACGAAATTTGTAATACATTATTATTTACATTAAGTACGTGGACATTTGAATATATTTAGAAGATTATGTTGGTGATTCCAACATTTGTGATTATAAGTTTAAGTAATATTTGGTTTTCCATTTAACTTTTACTCGTACATTGAATAAGTGAACATACATTGAATAAGTGAACACTATATTTGATATCGTTAAAAAAACATATACATATACGTAGAAGAACATTAAAATACCGTACAGTGACATTTCACACAACTCTTCATTCATTTTATATATCCCACATTGTGCGGGCCCACAAACAACCGCATAATATATCTATAAAGCTTTCATAATTCGAATGAACGCAGTTTGCCGAACATTTTCATACCAATTCTTTGAAAAGAAATGGAAACTCACAAAGAAAAATAAGAAATTCGAAAAGCTAGTTGTATTGACGTTAAAGGCGGAATAGAAGACATAAGAAGCGATCAAAACCAAGACTCTGAACATGGTGGGAGTTACAACCTCACAGAATTGCATTGTTTAAATGACTGCACTGAAACAAATGGTAACATGACTAGATGCATTTGGTGTATGAAATGGTATCATGCTAAGTGTGTCGGAATTAATCTTAAAGATAATGTCGGATGGTGGAGCTGTGAAAGATGTAGACATATGCCAAACATGTTACACCAAATGCTGCAATCATTTTCAAATGTACAGCAGTCTACTGAAAACATATCCAAACAAGTTTTAGATCTTTCGGCTACCGTAAATTCCAAATATCAACAGTTAGAAGATAGAAAAACTGCCTTAAATAACCACCAAAAATGTCTTAGCCAAGAAAACAAAGCTTCACCTTCCGAAATTAAACAAGATATTCTAAATCTGGAAACTGATGTTGACAAGAAAATTCTAACCAAATCGCAAGGAGTTTTTGACAAGTTTAAAAGCTCATCAAATCACGAACAGTCATGTGCACGTACTGAATCAATAGGGCCAGTGGTCACTACAGCGCCCCCTGCACAAGCTGTACCACATCAGAATGCGGTCACAAGAAGAACCGAAACAGACATGTACAATCGAGGAGAGTTTTCAATCGACACCTCCGCCAGAACAGATTCCTGTTATCACAAACAATCGGTCACCAACGATGTCCTACTTAAATCAGAAAACTACTAATTGGCTCGTCCATGTTGCACGTAGTTAATCCAAAAGGAATAAAGAACGTGTTATAAAACATGCAATAAGTGGTGCTGGAATAGATTCACTATCACGTGGGGGGGGGGGGGGGGAAGGGGGGGGGGGGGGGTAACAACTAACTTTAACTTAGATTTGGGGGTGGGGGGGGGGGGGGTGACAACTCACTTTAACTTAGATTGCATTGATTTATTCAATCCAATTTTACAAAACGGAAATGCTGTGGAAAGTCACTATAACGTCCGAGACAGTATACACCTCTCATACTCGGCTGTGAAGCACCTGCTTGGAACATTAATTAAACCGTTCCTATTGTTGCTGATTTCGACGCATGTACGTATAACCGTTTAACCTGTCTTACGGTGTCAGACCGATGAAAATCAGCCCATTGAACACAATGCAAAATAGGCTATTTTTGGGGATCAGTCACAAGTTTAACAAAATTCGTTCGCTTAAATAGACTTTTCTTGTGAATTAAACACATTTAAAAAAAAAAACAGATTCTTTTTTTTATTGTAAACAAATATGTTCTGTTGTAAAATTCAAGAATTTAGTATCAGCTTTTTTTCTCACTCAAATGCAAGCTGTCACAGGAAAAATCAACTGGATTTGGCCATCAATAAGAAAAAGGCATTAGGTGTCAGACCGGTGAAAATCAGCCCATTAAACACAATTCAAAATAGGCCTTTTTTTTTGGAGATGAGTCACAAGTTCCTCAACATTCGTTCGCTTAAATACACTTTAATTATGTATATTAATCACTTTGGCTCGCAAACGGTCCAATATCTGGAACAAAACACCGATTCAGTTTTTCAACATTTCGCGTCATTCATTCACACTATGCATATTTTGAAATAAACATCTGTAAAAACGACATCTCTACCGTTTAAACCAAAGAAAAAGAGGCCCAAGAAGGCCTGTGAACGTTCTACTGGCTAAAGATAAAGTGTATGTATAATATCATTCAACCGGAACATGGCGATGATATCCGCAACTAGGCTTGGTACTGATCATCCCCATCAAGATTCGTTGAAATCCGGCAAGGAGTTTAAGAGACTAATCTGGACAAAGTTTGCCTATTAAAACTTTTAAAGGTCCATTACTCTGTCAAAAAGCATTTAACCGGAATATGGCGATGACATGCACAACTAGGCTTGATACTGATCTTCCTTGTCAAGTTTCTCTGAAATCCAGCCGGGGTTCAGGAGAATTAGCCCGAACATGTTTGTGTATCAAAAACATTTAAAGGGCTATAACTCTGCCAAAAATGTGTAAACCGGACCGCAACGATGATATGCACAACTAGGTTTGGTGCTGATTATCCCTGCAAAGTTTCTTTGTCAACTGGCGAGGGGTTCAGAAGAACTAGTCAGGACAAAGTTTGTGTATTAAAACCTTTAAAGGGCCATAACTCTGCCAAAAATCATTCAACCTGAACACGGCGATGATTTGCACAACTAGACCTGGAACTGATCATCCCTAAAAAATTTCGTTTAAATCCGGCAAGGGGTTCAGGAGAACTAGTAAGGACAACGTTTGTATTTTAAAACCTTAAAAGGGACATAACTCCACCAAAAAGCCGGAAACACAGTGACGATCATCCCTGAAAAGTTTCACTGAAATCCGTCCAAATGAAGGCCCTTTCGTCTTAATGAGGCAAACATATAGCATATTTCAGAAAATCAAGGGCCATGACTCCTGTGTAAATGGTCCAATCTGACTGTTTTTCAAATTTCTCGGAGCTTTCATTTATATTAACAATCTGGTAAAGTTTGGTAAAGAACGGGTGAAAAATGAAGGCACTATCATCTTAACAAGGCAAAACATAGCGTTTTTAAATAAATCAAGGGCCACAACTCCGCTATTAATGGTCCGATCTGGCTGGTTAAAAAAAAATATGAATAAAAAAAATGAATAAATTAAAAAAATTAAAAAAATTAAAAAATTAAAAAATCAAATAAAAAAATCAAACAAATAAAATAAAAAAAGAATTAAAAAAAAAAATCAAGAAAAATATGTAAAAAAAAAAGAGCAAAAAAATCTGGTAAAGTTTGATAAAGATCAGATGAAAAATGAAAGCCTTTAGTGGGGCAGATTGGTGACATATATTGGTAAAATTGTGCATTTTGTGATAAAAGCACCAAACTTGACACATAGCTAGACAATACTCTGCTAAACATTTCTGGCTATGGACCCACGTCAGATTTTGAAAAATGGCCGCCATTTTCAAAATGGCCGCCAAATATTCCATAAAGAATTAATGAAGACCATAATTAATTGATTTCATCAAAACTTGTTATTGTAAATACACTAAATTCAGAACATTGATAGACAATAAAATATGCCATATAATTGGGGTCATTTTCTTCTTCAAAATGGCCACCATTTTCAAAATGGCCGCCAAAAACCGCTGTTTTTTTTAATTTTATTTTTTTATAAAGCAATCAAAATGTTGATGTGTTTTACAAAGGGTGTTGTCTTAATATATTTATGTGTATGTCTATACTTCAATAAATAGTTGTTAGATACACCCCTATACTTCAGGGGTTAGGGGTTTTACACATGTTTACATACTATGCAACTTTGAGACTAGTTTTGTCTCAGTTGTCTTTAGCCTTAAGCATTTCTGAAGTGTGTTTAAGTTTCAGTCTCATCTCTATTAGCGGCTTTTAGTATATAATAACTCGTAAGTATACATCCAGTGACTTGGTAAAACACTATTAAAGGTATACGCAACAATCTTGAATCATTTATCAAGCATCCAAATTGATTAATCCAATAGCAGGTTAACTTTAAAACTTCTTGCATATACTTAAATACAATGCAGAATTTTTAATTGTTTGTGGTTATTGTATTACAAGTTTTAATATTGTATTGGTGCAATATATTCCCCAATGAGTAATATGTAAAACTAATTTGCTTTGAACTATTTACATAATTATAAAAACTGATTTTAAAACATGCATATAAAGTAACAAAACTAATGGGACGCCGCAGGTTATAAAAAAATCAAGCTTGCCGAGTCTTCTAAACTCTTGGAGAAAACATATCGGAAAGGATGCTTAAACAATATTTTTCATCTCCAATTTATCGGAATTAAGATTTAATTACGACCTTAAATTACATTTGTTGATTTAAACAATATTAACAAGACACTATCAGAAAACAAAATCAAAAAGAAGTTTGTTATATACACAAATTCAAATGTAATAAGTGGTCATATCATTTGAACATTTTTAAAATGACAGCTAACATAAATGTAATCTTATCTTACTATCTATGATCTGAATGGTATAAATTTTCTTAATCACAGTCACAGTACTCAACATCCCATTTTTAAAAGACTGTAAACATCATTTCTGCTTTAACACTTCGTTTTAAATTGCAACACACTTGTCTCTTTGACATCTACATTTAATAAATCCCTTGCAAACGCTGATGCCTGTGGTTGTGTTATCGAGGATGGCTTCAACATACCCTCTACCAACCGCAGTCACCGGATGTAGGCATTTCAAAGGTGGACCTAAAGGCCATGTCTCCAACAATGTCCAATTACAACCTGTAAACAACTCGGTAGGTGTCCTTGAAAAGAGCTATATCAATTGGTGACATGGACTTGTTGTATCTTGGAACCATTGAATGTCAACCATTCTTTGCGACATCAACAGCACTTCCTTTTGTCAAACATGCACTTCCTGTTGTCATACATTTTCCAACAAGAACAAATTTTGGAATTGGAAAGCTTGTTTAACCTCAACATAGTATTGCCAGATTCTCCATGCACAGGTTTTACCTTTTTCAGCAAATGAAGATATTTCATTGCATCTAGTAAGTGTGAAAAGCAACTATTCGTCTTATTTTATATGAACTAATGAATAGGCAATACAGTGTGCAACGAATCACCTAAAGTGATTACTAGCTCCTAAAACTAACACATAGCTCATCTAACTGTATTTACATTACCACTGCTATAACAAGTAATACAACGTCTGTGTCTACTGTATATAGCATAAGTTTAATGAAGTATTGTTTGCCACCTGCCACATGCATCACACGCATTGTATCGTATCATCTTAGTGAAATGATCGAGATCAGTCCTAGATTCTCGTTGTCTGATACAAGGCACATCTTCATCTCTGTTTTAATGAACGTGTTTTTAGTTTCTCTTCTAGCCGCAACCGATTGCTATGCCAGTTAGCCAGAGCTCTGATTTTGTTTTGCATGATAGCCGTCACATACTAAACATTCTGCAAGTGACATTCAAAAATGTGTAAAGGATCTTGTTGATCATACTTACTAATGTTTTCCAAGCATTAAAATGCATTTTAAGGCAGCTCGCATAGTCTGATTAAAATCCAAAAAAGTTTTCCAAAGTTAGAAAAGGCTGGTGAGACACCCTAATCTGCTGTTAATCGGAACCTAATATGATACATATATATGCGAGAAAAGAAAGCAAGTTATAGCATCTGTTGTAGGTGACCACTGAGGAAAGAAAACATGTTCTGGTTTATCTGTTTAAAGACAGACTTGGTTATGTCATCTATAAGCTCTGTTACAAATGTGTCATGCTTTGCATTACATAATTTACCTATTTGTCGCAACTTCTGTCACACGAGAGTCGTCTATGTAACGTAAGTCAAGTACCAGTAAAACCTCAATATTGTCCTTAAATATATTTTCTAACTCCTCTACTGTGTCACTCAAACTGTCTTACGAATATCTTTAACTTGTTCATGATGGAAAAGATCAGAGTATTTTCATAGGCAGCACCTGATGAATTATTGCGATAACTGAAATTAACAGATAACTCTAACCATATCTGGTTCAGAGATCATCCAGTGTGGAAATTGCGATGTGTATACAGCACCTACTGCACCTGCATCTTCTTTCACAATCTTGTATTTCTGCTTGTGAGCTAGTTTATTGGGTATTGATGAGACAACACTAATGAAGTTTATCTCACACACAGAGATGACTAATTTTAAGATTTAAAGTGTAACTGAACAGTACTGCAATTGCGAACTTTTGGTTTCTCTTTATGATCGTCATGTGCAATATGCAATGGTTTAAGGCGTAAGCCCGGTTTACCATAAGTATGGTAATCACATAATGAATATGCAATGTCATAATTGCCTCATGGGCACTGGTCCATCTATAGTCTTCAAACAAGTCTCAGATTGTTTTAAGTACCTCCAATTTAAATACGAAGGTTTCAACGCAAAATGCCATTATGATCTTCACATTGGGTTTCAGGCCAATTTCATTTCTGCTCGGCAACTATATAGTTTTGACGCAGTTAATCCGTTAGAATAAGATGTCTTCACGTTTAGGTTTTGTTTAGGTTTTGTCTTGTAAATAAGGTTTACAAAGTCAATGTATTTTAGGGTTTTATAAATATATTTATAATGAAGTTTCTGATAAGAAAATTAGTTTAGTACCCTTCAGAAATTCCAAAGGCTGGAGAAAACCTAGAGTCAACCGGAAGTGAAATGTGATTTAAACTTGTAAATCCCTCAACACATTAACCATAGGGTGCTTCTAAATAACTCTTTATTACAATATTAACAAACAAATAATATGCCAAGACAACTGAGTGTACAAATTCAACATATTAATTACTTTCTTACAAACAACTATTAAACGAATTATAAATTTTACTATTTTCAACACATTTTGGCGGCCATTTTGAAAACGGTAGCCATTTTGAACTTAAAATATACCCAGATTGTTTTGCATGACCCTTTGTCTATTATTTTGCGGAATTTGTTGCGATTGCTATAATATATGTTGTTAAAACCTGATACATATAGGATCAACTGATTATTTATTACATGTTTGGCGGCCATTTTGAAAATGGCGGCCATTTTGAAAAATCTGGCGTGGGTCCATAGCCATTTTTTTTCAGTATGGTATTGTCTAGCTATGTGCAAAGTTTGGTGCTTTTATCAAACAATGCACATTTTTTTCACCAATCTGCCCCACTACTTATCGTATTAACGAGAATAGCACTTTTAACGAAATCAAGGGCCCTAACTCCTCTGTTACTTGTGGCTGGTTTTTGAACTTGTCCGAGCTTTTATTGATATTAACAATCTGGTACAGTTTGGTAAAGATCGGATCAAAAATGAAGGCCCTATCATCTTAACGAGGCAAAATATAACATTTTAACTAAATCAAGGGTCATAACTCCGCCGTTACTGCTCCGAACTGGCTGGTTTTCAAACTTATTTGAGCTTTCAATGATATTAACAATATGGTAAAGTTTGGTGAAGATCGAATGAAAAATGAAGGCCCAGTTGTCTTAACGAGGCAAAATATAGCATTATTAACTAAATCAAGGGCCATGAATTTGCTGTTACTGGTCTGATCTTGCTGGTTTACGAAGTTGTCCGAGTTTTCATTGATATTAACAATCTGTTAAAGTTTGGTAAAGATCGGATGAAAAATGAAAGCCCTATCGTCTTAACGAGGTAAAAGTTAAGAGACGACGGACGACGGACAACGGACAACTCGCCATCCCATAACTCGCCATTCCATCCCAACTCACCATCCCTAAAAAATCGTTTGAGATTTAATAACACTAAATCAACCGGATGTGCTCGCATGGTGCAGTTAAAAAGTGGTTCTGTACTAAAGAGTGCTAATTTATTTTTCTTTAAAACAATTTTAGAGCAGTTTGCTGTTTATTTTTTGGCTGTAACTGTATGCTGGACACGTTATTGATATTTGAAAATTGTATCCCATCAAGCTTTTGAAGATTTTAGGTATACATTTGAAAAGTGAAAATATAAAGTGTATGCAATTGCAACGGGTGAAAATAATATTGACCTTTGACCTGGTGTTAAGACGCAGCTGAAGAAAACCTTCTTAGAAGATATTCAACACCCTATTTCCTTGTGGATGTTTAATAGCAGACATGTTTGTTCACATGATAATGTAAGCTTCCCAGACTTCTAACGAGGTTTGAGATTTTGCCATCCACACTTTACTATGGAAGGGGCATGGGAACCATTTACGCTATTTATAACCTTTAACAGGCCAATATTATCTCTGCGCATCCCTCCTCCATCACCGTCACCCTCAGACCCCACCCCCACCCCCAATCCCCACGGCCCCGAGGATTTCTTTTTGTCGAGTGTCGAGTTGCGAGTTACAAAACGCTAGTTGCGAGTAACAAAAAGCTAGTTGCGAGCTACAAGCCTAAAATAACTTAGAAAGCTCGAGTTGCTAGTTACAAGCCGAAAAAAGTGAGTTGCGAGTTACAAAGCCTACAATAACTTAGAAAATGCGAGTTGCGAGCCAAAAATGTCAATTGCGAGTAACAAGTAAAAAATGCGAGTTGCGAGTTGCAAGCAAAAAATGCGAGTTGCGACAAAAAATAGGTAGACACGTAGTCTTAGAAATTTATATATAAAAATATACTGTGAAGTGAAAAGAATAAGTATTGTTCTTGTCAGCGTTATACAAAAGTATAAAAAGCTTCTGCTAAACAATTATGAAAAACTAGCAAAGATTTATTTCTTTTCTTTCAAATAAATGGTGAAAGAGGAAGGATTCTTTGAAACAAAATATCCCTACATTACAATATTATTAATTGATACAACAGTCCACTGGTGGTGTTGTTTTAGGTAATTCAGGAACAACACCTATAGGTAACATAAATGTATTGCTTATTAATGAGATACTCTAGTGTCAAACGTTGACAAGTCCTCCGAGTTTGTTTATTCAATGGTCAATGGTCACTTCTTTCATTAGACTTGATTTTAAGATCCATTTTAAATGTATATTGTTGCATATGGTACATATGGTGCCGAAGCCCATGTTGAACCCTGCGTTAAATATATGTAACTGCCAGTATTATTGTAATCTCCAATAAATGATACTCGGAGTAGGAACCATGGCATAATAACATGTACAAAAAGAAAATTCATTATAAACATGTGTACACGTTTTAACCCATCACGTGACAGTTATTAAATTTATGGACTTTATTTGTATTTCTTCATCAGTGACCAATTGAAGACGTTCATGACGTATGCTATATGACATCATTTTCAGCAAACTCAAGGACTCAGCCAATTGTTGGTGCTTGATTATCATTAAAGGCAATAATAAAACTGTAAGCAACATGAACCCCATACAAGTTAAAATTGATGACTTAACAAAAATACACCGAGTCCTCGTGTTTTCCAGTCAAAATACTTTTATAAAAAATACTTTATTTTAAAAGGGTAGCCGAGTTAGTAAAATATTAATCTTCCCAAAAGCCCTCTTTACAAAGCAACATAGTAAACAAAAACATATATACAAGTTTATAGCAACGCAACGATATTGACAATGGAAACAAGGTGTTCACAAAAGAATAAAACCTGTCTTGTGATTCAATAACAATTTTAACGAAAACAATTTCAGTTCTACAGTACCTTTTATCCACTTGTTTGAAAAAGAGTTAACCGACGTGCATGATATTATATGCTCTGGGATTTCGCTCCAAATTACTGGCTCAGAGTAAGATATACTTCCTTTAAAAAAATCCGTATTTGGCTTAGAAATCGTAAAGTTAATATCACAATGAGATTGTAAATTGTGTGACCGTATGTTATGTAACTCAAACATGTCCAATATATAGGAAGGAACAAGCTGCTTAGAAACTTTAAACATATATTTAGCTTTATTAAGAACAATTCTTTGGTCAATTGTCATTGCATTTATAGTGTTTATTGCATCATTTAAATGTATATTCGTTGACTAATATAATATGACAAGCCCTTTTTTGTATTTTTAAAAGACTATTAATGTCTCCCATCGTTGTATTTCCCCATATAATATTGCAAAAATATAAATGTTACTAGATATAAGCGTTACAGTAAATAATTATATAGTTAAGTGGAATGTATTGCTTTATTATAGATAATAGCCACAGATGTGATGATAATGTCTTTCGAATGCGTATTATATGTTCATCCCACTTAAGGTTTTCATTCAGGTTTACGCATAATACTTTACAATTGAATATCAATGTTACTGTAGTTTAAAGACATCGGTGAGTGTTGTAGTACTGCGCGCTTCTGGGTTGTTGTAATTAATAAGACTTCAGTTTTTTCAGTGTTTAATACCATGCCGTTTTCTAAGCACCAGTTTTGCAATATATGCAGTGCAGCTTGCAGATTGTTTTTAATTGTACTAAACGAATCATTAATATCATATATAGTTGTATCGTCAGCATACATATCAGTATGACTTACTGTGTCACCCATATGTAGAGGTAGATCATTAATAAATATTAAGAAGAACAGGGGGCCAAGTAAGACCCTTGTGGTACTCCACAGGTAACAACATTTAAAAAAGTACCAGTCAGTTTAACTTTTGTTTCGGGTCAATTAGGTATGATGTAAACAGATTTATGGTCAAATCGCTACATTTATAAAGTTTTAACGCTTTCATTAATATATCGTGATCAAATATTTCCAATGCTTTTCTAAAGTCTTCCATGTTTGTTCCAACAAACTTTCCCTCATTTAGGGCTTTAAGCCATTTATCTATCTTAAGAACAAATGCCGTTTCACAGCTGTGATTTTTACGAAATATGGATTAAAAAATCGAACAGGAAAAGTAGCATTTAAACTTTGTGACTGTATTAATAATTTAAACGAAAGGAGGAATTCCGTGAATGAATCGTATACATGCCTTTCAATCAGTTTAGAAAGAGTAGGTATAATAGAAATTAGACGATAATTCTTAACATCATCCGATCCGCAGCACCTGTTTTAAATAAAGGTTTGACTTCAGCAATATTCCACACATCAGGAAATAACCCGACCTTAAGCTGCAATTAACAATATATGCTATGCTCTTTGCAATATATACTGCAGATGCATTTAAAAAAAGAGTATGATAATGGACCTTTGGAAACGGCCGAGCACGACACATACGAAATATTGCAGTCTCGGTTTGATTGAGACTGTTCATGAGTGGTAGTGAAATATGCTAGCTACCGCTCACGCCCTCTAGCCCCGGGTTGAGCAGAACTCAATATTCATAAAATCAACAGCACAACATTTTAACCATCCCGAAGATGGCATGCATATGGCGGTGGACATGGAGTTAGCCTTCTTTAATGTATTCCCCATGTCGTACGGCGTATTGTCCCAGTATCTAATAAAATGAAATGCCCCGAAGAGCGAAATAAACATAATGGAATTTAGTTGGGAGCAGCGGTTATGAAGCCTGCGTATAAAAGTCTTGGACCAATGTCATCCAGAACCGTTGACTTTGTGATATCTAAATTAACTAGAAACTTCGTAACTTGAGCTTCCGTTATAAAAGGTATGTTAAAAGTAAACATCTAACGGAACTTTATCATTAATAAAATGAACAACCTTTTCAAAACTGGATTCTAGAATAGGTTGTTTAAAGCTTGTTGCTATATTAATAATAAAAAACTGTTGAATTCATTCGCTATGTCACAGGCTTCTGTGATTGTTAAGTCTCCTTTAGTGAGTTGGTTTATATAACAATTACTGGTCACTTTTGATGATGCGCCGCGTTCTTTAAACAGTTTCAAAATCGATTTCGGGTCTGATTTACCCTCTTCGGTCTTTCGCTCATACGTGCTCTGTTTCGACAGTTTTATCAGTTTGTCAACTATATTACGAGAAATTCTATAATTATCAACATCATTAATTGCCTTGTACGTATCTCTTACTTTAATTGCGTCTAAAATATCGAGATGTATCCGTTCGAGCTGTTGCAAATGTTTCACTCTATGTATTCTAGTTGGCACGTGTTTATCAATAACTTGAATAAAAAGGTTCACCCATAAATTAAGCGCTTCATTAGGGTCGGTGAAATGTTCGACATTATCCCAGATAATACAATTAAGATCAATATTAAAACTGTCTTGATTACATTTTTAAATGATCTGTATTTTATTGTCAAGTGAGCATTCTTGTTAATAGACGCGTTGATTTTTCGTGTGCAGAATATCGAGTAGTGATCACTGAGTGCTACACATGGCACAGACGTGAAAGCAAAATGTTCATGACAGTTTGTATATATGTGATCTATTAGTATTTTTAACTTGAAAACACACGAGTAGGCTTATCGATGAGCTGTGTTAAACCCAATGACAGAATAAAATTCAACCAGTCATTTTTATATCCTTATTTAAAAGGTCACGATTTATATCCCCCAGGATAATAGTTTCCTTTCCCTCTAATAGAATTGTTTCTGTTTTATTTTCAAAATGTTCTATCCATATAGCTTTAGAGGTAGGGTGTTTATAAACAGACCCTACAAGCAATGGTTTACTTTTTTTGTTGGATCTCAATTCAAGTGCATTCAATGTCGTCTTCTAAATCTATTCGTCGTTTGCAATTTATTCCATCTTTAACATACACTAACAAACCATCTTCCCCATTATTTAGTATATCCCTGCGAAACGGTACTTGAAACCCATGTATATAAAAAGCTTCCGTTTTGTGATCACTTGTAAACTTTGTTTCAGTAAGACTTAATACATGTATATTGTTGTGCGGTGAGCTTAACATACTTTTTAACTGATATGTTTTTGAAGACAATCCTTGAACATTCAAGTGTTCAAGATTAAGACTTTTCTTTGGTAACCCCAAGTTTGAATTATCGATGTATGAATTAACATTTTTTATATTCACGTGAACGTTGTACGGGTTGAATAATATGCTTTGTACTACATATGCAAACAAAAGCATTACAAGTCTGACACATGTTGTGTAGAATATCAAAACGGTGATAGTCAATGATTGTTCTTTCTGTGATGGCCTTTTGGCCAATGTGCTATTGATTCCAACACTCACTCATCTTGTGTATGACCATTTTACAACTAAAGCATTGTCCTTGAAACCCTTTACATTGTCCAAACTCCTTTGTCTCATGATTGTTCCCAAGATTAGTTTTTATTTCATTGTTAAATCTAACCTGATGTTACAGTATTATGTCTGTTGTCATAAATAGTAAGTGTTTTACTGTGTTTGTCAGGACTATTTCTTTGGAGAGTATGAGCACAGAGGGTAGTCATTTTCATCTGATCTTTATCAAACTTTACCAGATTTTTTTGCTCTTTTTTTTTTACATATTTTTCTTGATTTTTTTTTTTAATTCTTTTTTTATTTTATTTGTTTGATTTTTTTATTTGATTTTTTAATTTTTTAATTTTTTTAATTTTTTTAATTTATTCATTTTTTTTATTCATATTTTTTTTTAACCAGCCAGATCGGACCATTAATAGCGGAGTTGTGGCCCTTGATTTATTTAAAAACGCTATGTTTTGCCTTGTTAAGATGATAGTGCCTTCATTTTTCACCCGTTCTTTACCAAACTTTACCAGATTGTTAATATAAATGAAAGCTCCGAGAAATTTGAAAAACAGTCAGATTGGACCATTTACACAGGAGTCATGGCCCTTGATTTTCTGAAATATGCTATATGTTTGCCTCATTAAGACGAAAGGGCCTTCATTTGGACGGATTTCAGTGAAACTTTTCAGGGATGATCGTCACTGTGTTTCCGGCTTTTTGGTGGAGTTATGTCCCTGTTAAGGTTTTAAAATACAAACGTTGTCCTTACTAGTTCTCCTGAACCCCTTGCCGGATTTAAACGAAATTTTTTAGGGATGATCAGTTCCAGGTCTAGTTGTGCAAATCATCGCCGTGTTCAGGTTGAATGATTTTTGGCAGAGTTATGGCCCTTTAAAGGTTTTAATACACAAACTTTGTCCTGACTAGTTCTTCTGAACCCCTCGCCAGTTGACAACGAAACTTTGCAGGGATAATCAGCACCAAACCTAGTTGTGCATATCATCGTTGCGGTCCGGTTTACACATTTTTGGCAGAGTTATAGCCCTTTAAATGTTTTTGATACACAAACATGTTCGGGCTAATTCTCCTGAACCCCGGCTGGATTTCAGCGAAACTTGACAAGGAAGATCAGTATCAAGCCTAGTTGTGCATGTCATCGCCATATTCCGGTTAAATGCTTTTTGACAGAGTAATGGACCTTTAAAAGTTTTAATAGGCAAACTTTGTCCAGATTAGTCTCTTAAACTCCTTGCCGGATTTCAACGAATCTTGATGGGGATGATCAGTACCAAGCCTAGTTGCGGATATCATCGCCATGTTCCGGTTGAATGATATTATACATACACTTTATCTTTAGCCAGTAGAACGTTCACAGGCCTTCTTGGGCCTCTTTTTTTTTGGTTTAAACGGTAAATGTACATTTGACTATTCGTTTTTACTCTTGTTTTAGATTGTTCCTGCAACAACGCAACGTGTGGCAAGGAAAGCAACTGCTGATTTCCGGAGTTAAATCATTACCAATCTGTCGACAGATCCTTCCAAACGTGTACACATCTCTTTACACCGGTTGATATGAACATTATTTCTTTATATAAATCCTATATGGTCGATAAAAATCCTCTCGGAGGATGCGTTGGAGCGAAACAAGACTTAGCCGCTGAGGAGTGCGGATATATCAACGTTGCTCCGTGTGGAAGCCTTTTACCGGCCTTCTCCAATGGATAATTGTACAGGAACATACGCTGTGCTGTCATCGAGCAACCGACGCCGAAGTATTGCCTGTTGTCCAAAGCTGTTTGAGGAAGGACTCTATCATGGGTATATCTGCGCAAATATTCCTGGGTCTTTCTGCTTTTTCTGAAAAGGAATGGTACGTGTATTTTGAATGCCAGATGTTTAAAGAACAGTTAAAGCCAGAACGGTGTTATAATGGCGTCATTAACAATTGCAATTCTATTTTCACAATACCTGAAGGAGTCGAGCTCACGAAAATAATGAAATCGAAGAAGGTTTTACTCCCCAGAGGAGTATAATTATGCTAACGTATTTTGTCTCATGTGTAACGTACCCAACCTTTACGCAGGTAGTGTCTGTACTGACCAGCGTGACAGAAGAGGAGGTCTGTCATATACCTTAAGTGTTCTCCTGGATCTAAACGTGGTTGCTGAAATGCAAAATTCACCAACAAGTACTGTCCCTTTGTATGAAAAACTAGCACGTATACCACACAAAGGAAAGGTATATTGAATGTTTGCTATCCTTCAACAGCTATATGAGTTTGAGTATGCGCGGTTTATATATGCTATCACTTTAAATTGATATATTTAAACACACACACACACACACACACACACACACACACACACACACACACACATACTGGTTTTACCTATCAAGTGAGGACTCGGATTCCTCACCTTCTTCCGAGGACTCGGCTTTCCTATTGACGTACGAAACTGATGTTTTGAAGTACTAATCTATGAAGTATGCTTTTTTCGAATGTGAACTTACTTTCTACGATTTTTGATTTTTTAATTTGACTCACTTTATTATACATCCGAGGACTAAAGTGTTTACCGTCAGAGGACATGTGTTAACAAACGAGGACTTAAGAGTGTTTACCTTCAGAGGACTAATTTGACTAACTTTACTATACATGCGAGGACTAAAATGTTTACCGTCAGAGGACCATTTGTTAACAAACGAGGACTTAAGAGTGTTTGCCGTCAGAGGACCATGTGTTAACAACTAAGGACTAATGTGTTTACCGTCAGAGGACCATGAGTTAACAACCGAGGATTAAAGTGTTTACCGTCAGAGGACCATGTGTTTACAAACAAGGACTAAAGAGTTAAACGTCAGAGGACCATGTGTTAACAAACAGGGACTCTGTGTTAACATTCTGAAGACCATGTGTTTTAAACATATTTATTTTACATCGATTGCGAAACAAGTTCTTGCAACTTAGACTAATCACTCTCGATGGCTTCCTGGGTAGAACCAGTACTAAGCAATGTGGATTAATTATCTTGCTCAAGGCTAAATAACGTGACCGCGACGGAGGATCGAACCCACGACCTCTCGATCAGGAGTTCGGCGCTCAACCACTGGACCATGCACTCCACTAAATGTGTTAATAGGTAGACTCAGGGTCGTCGGAAAGAGGAACAGGGAATGTCACTGTAAAACCTTTACTTGTTTGACTTGACTGGTGTTCCATTTAGGCACTTGTGGGTCATAACTTTCAAGAAGTTGGAGTTTGGTATGATGGTCCAATTGTCTTGCAACTATATGGTGGCTAATTTCTGCCAGTGTATTTTTGCCCGCGAAAAAACAACATTTGGTACACTTAATTGTTGTTATTTCGAGTGGCGCCTTTTCGAGGACGAAAACACTAAAGCGCGCCAGAACGAAAACGCGCGGCACGAAAAGACGAGCCTCGGAACGCGACTAAAACGGCGCGGTCAATATATGTCGTCTTTTGGTTCTGAATCGAAAACCAAACCATGAAACTTTAAAAATAACGACAGAATAAAAAGACGACAATGTAGCATTTGTCGTTGTTTCGCCTTTTCTCTTCCGGTCCGCATGCGCAGACACAATGAAAATACTTATTATTGTTGACACCATTTATGGCTCATAACGAGCCGCCTCACTAGGATTTCCAATATTTTCTAATCTGATGGTGGAATTTGCTTGAATATCCATAAAGAAGATTTTCCATCATCGGTTGATTCGGACTCATAGGTTTCTAAAGAGTCCAAGTCAGCTGACCATAGAAAAATCTTGTTTCATATGTATGTATTATCCACTATCAGATTGGAAAACTTTGCAAAACCTGGTAAGTCGTCTCATCTGCATTTACGCCGTTTTCAAAAGCGGCATTTACATGTATGTGGATTTCGGACATAAAGACTTAACAAATTTACTCCTTAAACCTTTATAGTGGACACATTAAAAAAAAAAGCATAAATTCATTGTGTATTATTTGTACATGTAGGTGAATCCCGTGACTTATACTAACCGCACTTGGCGTCCTGGGGGAGAACCAGCACTAAGCATCGTGGGTAAAGTGTCTTGCTCAAGGACACAATGAACATGGTACGGTCGAGGATCGAACCAGGGAACCTTCGATATCGAAGTCCGACGCTCTACCACTAGACCATGCACACCTACCATTTACATTGTTCGCAAAGGAGATAAGGCTAGGACAAATCTTATAAAGTCTGATTCGTTTTGGGTCAATGGTTTCAGAGAAAACGTATTTTTTTGCAAAATCCAAATACCCTCTGCGATGCCCCTTTTTATAACAAAAAGTTGTATAGCGAATATCACCTAATTATGTTTCTGTAGAAATTTGGTTGTCTAATCTGGATTTGCGTTGTTTTCAAAAGCCGCGTAAATGCGTCACTTGGGGATAATGTCACTCAAGGGAAAGACCGAAAGTGACCACTTAAGGCAGGTAAATGCTTAATAAAAGTGGATTTCCACTGACATTGTATATACGGGATATAGAACAAGTGGCTGTTCATATAGCTATATGTGTAAGAATATGGCTGTTTAGTGGGGATGCTTTGTAGAAGTGACCGCTAACACAGATTTATTCGATCCACAGTCAGAAGGTTTGTGTGTATGTGGTTTAACTTCGATTTTTCTTTTGTGGCGGAGTCAGATCTCCCACCTTTTAATGGGTAAACCAGTAATATACACCTTCCGCCATCCGTAAGAATCGATACTTCATTACATATGAGAGTCGCTTCCAGTGGGATTCAAACCCGCGCGGTCTGTACCATCTCGGCGATTGCAAAACAAACAGTGCAAACCAGATACAGATGAGGTGATGAGTGGGCTCATCACGAACTGAAATAGCCGAATCATCTGAATATACTGATACTTGGACCATAGTTCATCTTTGAATATTAACCCTTAAACCACTGCATTTTCAAAGTGGATTGTTCCATTATTTATTTTTGTAAAGTTCCAAATAATGTTGCTCGTTTTATTCTGTTCATCATAACGGAAACGCATTTTTCACACATAAATAGTTTTTGCCCAAATGGGAATATAAGAATCTTTCATGGGTATCCGGTGAAGATAGGGAATTCCAACCCGAGGTATACGTGTTTTTATCGGAAACAAGGGTCTCCCGAGGTTCCGATTAAAACACTTATACCGATGGTTGGAATTCCCTATCTGAACCGAATACCCATGATATATTCTTTTTCTTGCATATCAGAGATATGTTATGCGTTGATGCCGCCAGGTATTAACGTTTTGCATGTTTTCCTGCATACCGGATGATGGCGCTCGTGAATTTTATCTCGACCCTAGGGTGAGATGGAAATATCTAGCTCCGGTAAAATGACGGATATCCTTGTCCGGTATGCAAGAACATGTCATCTTACACCATGGAAAGCAGCAATCGCCCGTGAATAATGAACTTGAGAGGCAAGGTAGTGGAAATGGAAAATATACCAAACACCTATTTTAATATGCAGCCTCGGGTGGACAATACCATTAACCGCGGCGGTGTCTTAGTGATAGAGCGTCGTGGGTTCGATAACCGGTCGGATCTTTAAAATGGTACTAGTGGCTCCTTCACTAAGCGCTCGGTCCATACAAGGACTGACTGTCTCGGTGTCAGGATAATGGGCCGTGTTGAGTACTTGTAAGTCACACAGGAAACCGGCTCGATATGACTATAACTGTTAAAAGAGCCGTAAAACCATATACAAACAAGCAAACAATAAAATCAATGTAGCCTTTTGGAGACAACATCAATGGATGGAGGACTTCAAGTCAGTAGACTTCTCTTAGTTAGAATCGTCGACACAGTAACCTCGTCGGCTAAGCGCAATAATATATTTTCTCAATCCATGTTTTGAAGGCATTTCGGACCATTTTGCAAACAATGAAAATGTTCCTTACGACTGTTATAAATATTTCTTCGGGATGTCATTAACATAGGAAACATATCCTTTTTGAGTTACAATAGTCTTGTGCTAAACTATCGATCTATGCATCACCCACTCATTCACAATACGGATTCAAACACCAATGTTTCTTTTTAAGGTTATTACAAATTGCGTCACTCTGACATGTTCAGTCGACGCAGTTTGTGATAAAAAACTTCCGACGAATTTTACATTAGAGAAGTATATATATAGTTATGTATAGATATATTTCGAGTCAACTTTCGGAATCGAATTGAACTGCATGTTGTTTAACGGCTCATCAACACAGTATAGGTTATTTAGAGCCGCCCCAGAGAGAGGAGAAGGATACATAGGAATCCGGAAACCGTGCCCTACTCTTATTATCGAATAGATTCCTATGGTTCTTTAACGTGCTCGGAGGATAGACCGATACACGGGACCGCCCGGTTTACCTCCCCATCCGACGTTGCTCGTTTTATTCTGTTCATCATAAACCTTTATAGTGGACACATTAAAAAAAAAAGCATAAATTCATTGTGTATTATTTGTACATGTAGGTGAATCCCGTGACTTATACTAACCGCACTTGGCGTCCTGGGGGAGAACCAGCACTAAGCATCGTGGGTAAAGTGTCTTGCTCAAGGACACAATGAACATGGTACGGTCGAGGATCGAACCAGGGAACCTTCGATATCGAAGTCCGACGCTCTACCACTAGACCATGCACACCTACCATTTACATTGTTCGCAAAGGAGATAAGGCTAGGACAAATCTTATAAAGTCTGATTCGTTTTGGGTCAATGGTTTCAGAGAAAACGTGTTTTTTTGCAAAATCCAAATACCCTCTGCGATGCCACTTTTTATAACAAAAAGTTGTATAGCGAATATCACCTAATTATGTTTCTGTAGAAATTTGGTTGTCTAATCTGGATTTGCGTTGTTTTCAAAAGCCGCGTAAATGCGTCACTTGGGGATAATGTCACTCAAGGGAAAGACCGAAAGTGACCACTTAAGGCAGGTAAATGCTTAATAAAAGTGGATTTCCACTGACATTGTATATACGGGATATAGAACAAGTGGCTGTTCATATAGCTATATGTGTAAGAATATGGCTGTTTAGTGGGGATGCTTTGTAGAAGTGACCGCTAACACAGATTTATTCGATCCACAGTCAGAAGGTTTGTGTGTATGTGGTTTAACTTCGATTTTTCTTTTGTGGCGGAGTCAGATCTCCCACCTTTTAATGGGTAAACCAGTAATATACACCTTCCGCCATCCGTAAGAATCGATACTTCATTACATATGAGAGTCGCTTCCAGTGGGATTCAAACCCGCGCGGTCTGTACCATCTCGGCGATTGCAAAACAAACAGTGCAAACCAGATACAGATGAGGTGATGAGTGGGCTCATCACGAACTGAAATAGCCGAATCATCTGAATATACTGATACTTGGACCATAGTTCATCTTTGAATATTAACCCTTAAACCACTGCATTTTCAAAGTGGATTGTTCCATTATTTATTTTTGTAAAGTTCCAAATAATGTTGCTCGTTTTATTCTGTTCATCATAACGGAAACGCATTTTTCACACATAAATAGTTTTTGCCCAAATGGGAATATAAGAATCTTTCATGGGTATCCGGTGAAGATAGGGAATTCCAACCCGAGGTATACGTGTTTTTATCGGAAACAAGGGTCTCCCGAGGTTCCGATTAAAACACTTATACCGATGGTTGGAATTCCCTATCTGAACCGAATACCCATGATATATTCTTTTTCTTGCATATCAGAGATATGTTATGCGTTGATGCCGCCAGGTATTAACGTTTTGCATGTTTTCCTGCATACCGGATGATGGCGCTCGTGAATTTTATCTCGACCCTAGGGTGAGATGGAAATATCTAGCTCCGGTAAAATGACGGATATCCTTGTCCGGTATGCAAGAACATGTCATCTTACACCATGGAAAGCAGCAATCGCCCGTGAATAATGAACTTGAGAGGCAAGGTAGTGGAAATGGAAAATATACCAAACACCTATTTTAATATGCAGCCTCGGGTGGACAATACCATTAACCGCGGCGGTGTCTTAGTGATAGAGCGTCGTGGGTTCGATAACCGGTCGGATCTTTAAAATGGTACTAGTGGCTCCTTCACTAAGCGCTCGGTCCATACAAGGACTGACTGTCTCGGTGTCAGGATAATGGGCCGTGTTGAGTACTTGTAAGTCACACAGGAAACCGGCTCGATATGACTATAACTGTTAAAAGAGCCGTAAAACCATATACAAACAAGCAAACAATAAAATCAATGTAGCCTTTTGGAGACAACATCAATGGATGGAGGACTTCAAGTCAGTAGACTTCTCTTAGTTAGAATCGTCGACACAGTAACCTCGTCGGCTAAGCGCAATAATATATTTTCTCAATCCATGTTTTGAAGGCATTTCGGACCATTTTGCAAACAATGAAAATGTTCCTTACGACTGTTATAAATATTTCTTCGGGATGTCATTAACATAGGAAACATATCCTTTTTGAGTTACAATAGTCTTGTGCTAAACTATCGATCTATGCATCACCCACTCATTCACAATACGGATTCAAACACCAATGTTTCTTTTTAAGGTTATTACAAATTGCGTCACTCTGACATGTTCAGTCGACGCAGTTTGTGATAAAAAACTTCCGACGAATTTTACATTAGAGAAGTATATATATAGTTATGTATAGATATATTTCGAGTCAACTTTCGGAATCGAATTGAACTGCATGTTGTTTAACGGCTCATCAACACAGTATAGGTTATTTAGAGCCGCCCCAGAGAGAGGAGAAGGATACATAGGAATCCGGAAACCGTGCCCTACTCTTATTATCGAATAGATTCCTATGGTTCTTTAACGTGCTCGGAGGATAGACCGATACACGGGACCGCCCGGTTTACCTCCCCATCCGACGGACGAGGCTAAGGGAAAGTGTTAAACCCAAGAACACACCGACGAAACTCAGTGGCACCACGGAGGACCTGGGCCTCCGGTTACAAATCCACTGCACTACCGACTGCGCCACGCGATGATAATATAAAACATTACGTATTATATACGAACATCAGAAAACAGTTAATCAAAAACGATCAATCATCAAACCAATTTAGTAAGAGGTATCTTTCATTGGCACAAGCTCTATAGCATTGATACCAGCTCTTGTTCATTGTGCCACGCTCTTTCCAAAATTCGTGCCTCAGTACTAGATATTTTGTATAACATATTGTATGTACGAAACGTCATACGAGTTCAAAAAACGTTTTGATTTATTTTGAATTAATTCGCCAAAACTCGGCAGATTTTGACCATGTCTGATTGATTTTTTATTCCACATGAGAAAATGTCCTGCTTCAAAAACATAGCTGGAGTAACTCCGGATCGTGAGGAAAATACTAACATAATTACGTGTATTTCCGCTGCCTTATTTTATTGAATATACTATTTTTTTGTGATATTTTGTTAATGCTGTTTACTTAAAATACAATTATATATGTTAGCCGGGTATCTTAAATGCGAGATAAATGCATTAAATTATTAGAATTGAGATAATTTTCTTTCTTTCTTTTACAGAAACATGGTCTAGATCAAAGTGTATCATACATTTCATCTACGTTTCATCTTCGTATAATGGCTTGCAAATGAGAGAACACTAAAAGTTGAAGTATATCCGGTTTGATCTATAGATATAAACACCATCTTATCATTCCGTTGGCATTTGTATTAACAATGGTACTGTCTTTGAACACATTCTAATTATGTTAGATTACACCCGACATTTCGACGGGCAATAATTGAATCTTTTGAGAGGTACATTACGATAAATACACGAACCAAAGTAGGTATTATCTAGAAAAAGGCCTATTATCGGTGCCTGTCTTAGGGATATTGCAATCATGTTATTTCCTATGATCTTAGAGATTCGCAAGGGTATAACATTTCTTTTTGAAAATACAAAACTAAACCTTGCAAACATATTATTATGTTTGGTCAAGCCTTCTTATTAAATCAATGTGTATTGCTAATGGGGTAATATATATAGAACTCAGATTAAAGACATTTTCTATAGTTTTTTTCTACATAACAGATTTTCTTTAAACTTTTTGTACAGTAAGTCTGTTATATATATAGACAGAAAAGGCAAAAATAATGGTAGGTCACCATGCTTGTTAACATTTTAAAAAATAATTTGTAATGCCACCGTCATGTCAATCTGTCCAAAAAGTTGAACAAGTCCATGAAATAGCTAAATAAGATATTTTTGAAGTCTAATCATTTATTCATTGGTCACAATTCTGCTAAAATTGTATTAAAGTAAAGAACATTTAATTACAATAACATTTGGCCTTTTATTCATCTTTAAATTTGTTCTTTGTTTCTGTGTATGTTTGTGGTTGACTGTCGTCCTTGAATACTGCATTTCCTGTTCGAGTTTTATATCTATAATTAAAAAATTTCGTTTCGCACTGTGAGTGGGCTCGATCAAATTTATTCACTTACTTATTAAAAAAAAAAAAAAAAATAACTTGTTTTCTTAAAAAAATGATTTAAAATAATGCTGATCCATTTTCAGAGATTTTCATTAATTTTTTTTTATAAATGCAAATTTTACTTATTTTCACATTATCAGAATATCAGGCGAGGGTAGCGTCCATTATTTGCGTTATTGTATTAGTTTGTAGTCTTGATGAACTTCGACGTTTGATTGTAATTACAAACGTCTTGACCGGTTGTGTAGAAAAATTTGAAACTGACCGGGAACCACGTGACCGTAATATTTTTATTAAAGTACTGAGTTTCGTCGGTGTGTTCTTGGGCAAAACACTTTCCCTTAGCCTCGTCCGTCGGATGGGGAGGTAAACCGGGTGGTCCCGTGTATCGGTCTATCCTCCGAGCACGTAAAAGAACCACAGGAATATATTCGATAATAAGAGTAGGGCACGGTTTCCGGATTCCTATGTATCCTTCCCCTCGCTCTGGGGCGGCTCTAAATAACCTATACTGTGTTGATGAGCCGTTAAACAACATTCAACCATTAACGTATTACTGACCATCCGCATTTAGTTCGTCGATATAATGAAGTTTCCCTCTTTGTTTATATATAAATTTATTGTCTTTTTGACTTTCTGTGAATCTTGGATAGGAGGTGTCTCAGTCAATCAGAAATGTTACCAGTGTATCGGCAAAAATCAAACTTTGTTCAGGAGGACTGTTCTAGACGTTTGTTTTGAAAACAAGCAAGCGTCGCAGATGATCTAGACTAATTAGTTTGAAAATATTAAACAAATTTCAAATTTAGAAACAGGCGATACATTATAGAATAATCAAAGAAAATACTCCTTTGAAACAAATAACGCATCATAACGATTATGAAACACAAAATACTATATTAAGGTTGATTGACACATTTAAATGTAAATTAAGAAACAGGCTATTTATGCTACTTGTCCATTTCTTTTCCAATGATAAACACACTAATTAAGGTTAAAATGTATACATTTGACTATACTTAAAGTCGCTGAACAATTCCAATTTAGTCAAATAGATTTAATTTTATCTATCAGAATGACGCATATAAATATAACAAAATTGTCCATCTTTCTAAAAGAAGATATAAAAAGTAGTAAATTTCGGAAATCGTTATCTATTCCATTAAAATACTTTCATTAAACTGCTTTATTCTTTGCATAGGAGTTGAATGAAATATGGCTGGTTCAAGCTCGCGTTCGAGACCTTATGGATATATCTACTGTGTAAGTGTGGCTAAGATCGGATAAAAATTGTAGGGGCTAGAGTGACCACAAAGCAAAATCATGATTTTTTTTGCAAATTCAAGGGCAGATAACTATTAGCGATCGAATATAGCTGTTTCAAGAACTCATTCGAAGGCTTATGACTACTGACTACTGATCGTCCGAGATCTTAAAAATAGAGGAGCTAGAGTGCCCACAAGTCAAAAGCATGCGTTTTAGCCAATTCAAGGACATATAACTCAGTTACGTTATTCTCATAAAGTATGTTATTTTATTCTTGTTCAATTCTTATTTTATCACTGACACGTGTAACATCTGGGCTAGATAAACTGAAGCCTTCTTTAGTTATTAAGCGGAACACATTTTCACCTTTTTGCTATCAGTCAAGGGCAATCACTCATGAACTCTTACCAGTGGCTCCTCTCAAACTGGAAATCAAACGTGTCCTATATTATATATATATTTTATAACACCGCAGTGTGTAAACATTTAATTGGACGATATTAAGCGTAAAACCAACTGTTCCATGTATCAAGCAAGAGCAATAAATCATGAAATACATGTAATGATAAAGGGCCTAAGGCGATCGTTGTCTATCCAAATACAAATATAAAACCCCTCATAATGTGCTTCAGTTTTATATCAAATGTGCAAATAATTTAACTAAAGCTTGTATAATTATGAACAGTTTTGGTCTGGAAAACGTTGAGACTCGCATGGTTTTTGTTACAAAATCATCAATGTTATATTAAACGGTTGTGGTGTTATAACAAAACCTAGCCGAATCGTCGAGATTTCCGGACCGGACATTACTGTTTCATAAACAATAATTAAATCGTACGGATTATGAATGCCAATTTAGTGCATATAAAGACCGAATATGCATTTGTGCATCTGAAACATACTGTGATGATTTTGTTCGTGTTTGATTGACACCGGTGACCCATAATACTTTCAGATCGCCTCCAGCCCGCTTAAAGGACGCTGAAATCTAAACTGACCTGCATTATATCAGGGAGTAAGTATTATGATACTTTGTATTCTGTGTGCACAATTTGGGTGTGTTATACTAAAGCGATATAAATGTTCACCTTATATTTTATAGCAGTTTATGGCACTAACTCCAAAATTGAAAAACAATGGCCGATGACGATGAAAATCTAACTGGAGCTGCATTCTAAAAGAAACTAAGACGCCAAATAACGGCAAAATTACACTACAAAACCGTTTATCAGGTCTTCAGGTCATATAATAATGTATATGTGGCAATTACGAGTATGCAGTTTTTTCACGGGTTCTTAAAATACCCGTTACTGAATATGGGTAAAATGTATTATGAGTTAGTAATTCTTAATTCGACGCTCCAGTTTTATGGTTTGCCGATAAGCTCCGGTATATAACATAACATAACATAACATAATTTTATTCAGCATTGAACCATTACAATAGATTATAGCCTACAAAATGAATAATACAATCTTTCTCCCATTCGTGGTGACATAATGCAAATGAATATAAATATCTGTTCATTCTAATTATTTTCAAGGAGAAATGCAATTATTATATATTTTCTGACATCTTTCGTTCATAAATACTCATACCCGGAAAATGGTATTGTACAAGTTGTTATACAACCAATGCGTTAATTATAACAATGCGCTTTTCAGAGGCATAATATAGGTATTTGCTTAACTGTTCGAGTAATTGTTTAGATTGCTTCGAAATGATAGTATCAAATTTATTAAGTGTTGGCCATCTACAGAAGAATCTTGGCAAATACTTTGTTCTCATTTCCGCATAAAACGGACAAACAAGCAAAAAATGATACTCACTCTCTTTAGCTGTCATATTACAATATAAATCATTATATTTCGTGGGGGATTTAATTTCGCGTATTTCGTGGTTGACCCAAACCACGAAATCAAATCCCCACGATTATAAATGTCCAGAGTTTGAATTAATTAGTAAGCGTACGAAACAGGCTTTTCATGTTCGATTTTTATATCTACTATATTAAAACAATCTGATTTTGGAAAAGGTTTATCATTATGTATGTATTGAATAATTATATAATTATTTATATAATAAACAAAATAAAAACTTGCTTGTTTGTTTTAATCTTTTCAATATGTCAGTATGTATGCCAATGTGTTGACACACTTGTGTTTACGCAAGCGGACTAATTAATCCATTCACGAATGATATTTAAGTTTGTTATCGTTGTCATCATTCATATACAGAGTACTGACCTTTAATTATAGCTGTTAGCCAATCAAATCAGAGATTTGACACACATCGATGCATCCTTCCCAAACAAACAATGGTGTCAGACAGGGTAAAAATTAAAAACAAACAACGGGAGATCAAACCACATCACCCGCGGAGTAGGTGTTTTCAGTGTTAGGTGACCTGGGATAATTGTTTATTATGATATGTCTGACGTGATCGCCAGACAGCTCTGCCAATCTGTAGCCTGGGGATGTTTTTTGCACTTACAAATCTGGGTCCAATTTATCGATAATGCGTTTCAACATAGTCCTTTTTTACAGATTTTGTTTTTTTTCCAAAATCAGAAATGCGCGAAATTACGTCCCCTCGAAACTGTCTTTTTGGAAAGAATCGCGAAATTTAATCCCGACGAAATAAAATGATTTCACAGTATACGATTAAGTAAAACATGAGAAAATATTTTTGCTAACATATTGATAAGAGTTATACCTCTGTAATTTCTCGTGGAGTCAATATCTCCCTTATTCTTGAATATAGGGATTAACATTCCTTCACCCCAAGACTTTGGATATTCTCCGCTTAAGAAGATCTTATTTAAGATTTTAACAATGTAAGTTAAAATAATATTCCTTGTTGATTTAAATACTTCCGGAAAGAGAGTGTCTATTCCGGCTGATTTTCTATTACTAATAGACGATTCTATGACAGAATTAATTTCGTCGATATTTATTTCGCCGCCAAGATCAGGGTCTATAAAATCCGACTGGTTATCTGTCGGGTTATCGTTTATATTGTGTACTTTATAGTCTGTTTGAAATATTGTATTAAAATGATCGAAGAAATCCTGAACTGACAAGTTGTCCGAGCTTTTCCCTTTCTTATTCAAATGTTTGTTAATGTTTTTCCAAAAGGCACGCGTTTTTGATTTCGCCAAATCGCATACGCGTTTACCTTCACTGTGTTTAAAATTAGTATGAGCTTTACGCTTGGTTTTATTGTAAAAGGTTCTCGTTTCAGAGAACGTCCTTCTATTATCGTCATTTTTGCATTTTAAAAATTTATTTCTGGCATTTGTAAATAGTTTACGCGTTTTTATACAGTCCTGATCAAACCAGTTATTAACTTGTTTTTTCCTTATGATTTCCCGCTCAAAAAACGTTATATCTTTCCCCATAACGTCATCTAAATTTTCTTGCAGAACTTTAATGAAGAAAAAACAACCTATTATCAAGTAAGATGTATTAGATACAAACTGTGTTGATTAGAATTCATTAGAACATTCTAAACAAATTTGGTAAAGATCAGATAAAAAATGAAGTAGCTACAGATTTAACAAAAGAAAATACAATATAGCATTTTTAATAAATCAAGGGTCATAACTCTATCGTTACTAACATGATCTAGCTTGTTTACGAACTTGTCCAAGATTTCATTGATATACAGCGATTTGGACAACTAGACATTATACTGATGTTTCCTGCCAAATTTCGTAGAAATCCAACAAGCCGTTTAGGAGGAGTAGCGCCAACAACAAATTTAAAGTAAAAAGGGCAAGGGGTCTTAACTCCGTCAAAAATCAGCGGACCGGAACAAAAGCGCGACATGCACAACTAGACATCTTACCGATGCTTCCTGCCAAATTTCGTCGAAATCCAACAAGACGTTTAGGAGGAGTAGCGCTGACAAGAAATTTAAAGCAAAAATGTCAAGGGGCCGTAACTCCGTCAAAAATCAACGAAGCGGAAAACAACGCAATATGCACAACTAGACATCATACCAATGCTTCCTGCTAAATTTCGTCAAAGTTTTAAAAAAAAGAAGTAAAGTTTAAAAAACATTAATAATTAAAAAAAAAAAAAAAAAAAAAAACCGTAAAAAAAGATTAAAAATAAATAAATAAAAAAAACCTGTGTAAGTTTGGTTAAAATTGCTCAAAACTGCATTTCCCCCCTAATTCTGGGGCCATAACTCTGGTGTTACTGGTCCGATCTTGCTCATTATCGCAATCGTCCGAGATCTTATATGGTCATATAAATATGTGCAAGTCTGGTTACGTGTGGCCTCTATCGTATACACGAGATGAAAAACTGCATGTTTGCTAATTCAGGGGCCATATCGTGTAAACAAGCTAAATGTTGACGACAGATGTGGACCAAGAGTGGCCACAATAGCTCCCTTGATTGACAATGAGCATATAAAGGGTAATGCAAGGACTGGTCAGGCATGTGACTGGGTGGGGTATCATCTAAAGGGTAATGCTAGGACTGGTCAGGCCGAAGTCAGTATAATGTGACTGGGTGGGGTATCATATAAAGGGTAAGGCTAGGACTGGTCGGGCCGAAGTCAGTACAATGTGACTGGGTAGGGTATCATATAAAGGGTAATGCTAGGACTGGTCAGGCCGAAGTCAGTATAATGTGACTGGGTGGGGTATCATCTAAAGGGTAATGCTATGACTGGTCAGGCCGAAGTCAGTATAATGTGACTGGGTGGGGTATCATATAAAGGGTAAGGCTAGGACTGGTACGGCCGAAGTCAGCATAATGTGACTGGGTGGAGTATCATATAAAGGGTAATGCTATGACTGGTCAGGCCGAAGTCAGTATAATGTGACTGGGTGGGGTTTCATATAAAGGGTAAGGCTATGACTGGTCGGGCCGAAGTCAGTATAATGTGACTGGGTGGGGTATCATATAAAGGGTAAGGCTAGGACTGGTACGGCCGAAGTCAGCATAATGTGAATGGGTGGGGTATCATATAAAGGGTAATGCTAGGACTGGTCAGGCCGAAGTCAGTATAATGTGACTGGGTGGGGTATCATCTAAAGGGTAATGCTAGGACTGGTCGGGCCGAAGTCAGTATAATGTGACTGGGTGGGGTATCATCTAAAGGGTAATGCTAGGACTGGTCGGGCCGAAGTCAGTATAATGTGACTGGGTGGGGTATCATCTAAAGGGTAATGCTATGACTGGTCAGGCCGAAGTCAGTATAATGTGACTGGGTGGGATATCATCTAAAGGGTAATGCTAGGACTGGTCGGGCCGAAGTCAGTATAATGTGACTGGGTGGGGTATCATCTAAAGGGTAATGCTAGGACTGGTCGGGCCGAAGTCAGTATAATGTGACTGGGTGGGGTATCATCTAAAGGGTAAGGCTATGACTGGTCGGGCCGAAGTCAGTATAATGTTACTGGGTGGGGTATCATATAAAGGGTAAGGCTAGGACTGGTACGGCCGAAGTAAGCATAATGTGAATGGGTGGAGTATCATAAAAAGGGTAAGGCTAGGACTGGTACGGCCGAAGTCAGTATAATGTGACTGAGTGGGGTATCATATAACGGGTAAGGCTAGGACTGGTACGGCCGAAGTCAGCATAATGTGAATGGGTGGAGTATCATAAAAAGGGTAAGGCTAGGACTGGTACGGCCGAAGTCAGTATAATGTGACTGGGTGGGGTATCATATAAAGGGTAAGGCTAGGACTGGTACGGCCGAAGTCAGCATAATGTGAATGGGTGGAGTATCATAAAAAGGGTAAGGCAAGGACTGGTACGGCCGAAGTCAGTATAATGTGACTGAGTGGGTTATCATATAACGGGTAATGCTAGGACTGGTCTGGCCAAAGTCAGTATAATGTGACTGGGTATGGTATCATATAAAGGGTAAGGCTAGGACTGGTACGGCCGAAGTCAGTATAATGTGACTGGGTGGAGTATCATATAAAGGGTAAGGCTAGGACATGTCGGGTCAAAGTCAGTATAATGTCATTGGGTGGGTATCGTATAAAGGGTAAGGCTAGGACATGTCGGGCCGAAGTCAGTATAATGTGACTGGGTGGGGTATCATATAAAGGGTAAGGCTAGGACATGTCGGGCCGAAGTCAGTATAATGTGACTGGGTGGGGTATCATATAAAGGGTAAGGCTAGGACATGTCGGGCCGAAGTCAGTATAATGTGACTGGGTGGGGTATCATATAAAGGGTAAGGCTAGGACATGTCGGGCCGAAGTCAGTATAATGTGACTGGGTGGGTTATCATATAGAGGGTAACGCTAGGACTGATCGGGCCGAAGTCAGTATAATATGACTGGGTGGGGTATCATATAAAGGCTAAGTCTAGGACTGGTCGAGCCGAAGTCAGTATAATGTGACTGGGTGGGTATCATATAAAGGGTAAGGCTAGGACTGGTCGGGCGAAAGTCAGTATTGTGTGACTGGGCGAGTATCATATAAAGGGTAATGCTAGGACTGGTAGGGCCGAAGTCAGTACAATGTGACTGGGTGGGGTATCATATAAAAGGTAAGGCTAGGACTGGTCGGGCCGAAGACTGTATAATGTGACTGGGTGGGGCATCATATAAAGGGTAAGGCTAGGACTGGTCGGGCCGACGTCAGTATAATGTGAATGGGTGGGGTATCATATAAAGGTTAAGGCTAGGACTGGTCGGACCGAAGTCAGTATAATGTTAATGGGTGGGTATCATATAAAGGGTAATGCTAGGACTGGTCGAGCCGAAGTCAGTATAATGTGACTGGGTGGGGTATCATATAAAGGGTAAGGCTAGGACTGGTCGGCCCGAAGTCAGTATAATGTGACCGGGTGGGGTATCATATAAATAAGTAATGCTAGGACTGGTCGGGCCGAAGTCAGTATAATGTGACTGTGGTGGGTATAATATAAAGGGTAACGCTAGGACTTGTAGGGCCGAAGTCAGTATAATGTGACTGGGTGGTGTATCATATAAACGGTAAAGCTAGGACGTGCCGAAGTCAGTATAATGTGACTGGGTGGGTAATCATATAAAGGGTAATGCTGGGACTGGTCGGGCCGAAGTCAGTATAATGTGACTGGGTAGGGTATCATATAAAGGGTAAGGCTAGGACTGGTCGGGCCGAAGTCAGTATAATGTGACTGGGTGGGTATCATATAAAGGGTAAGGCTAGGACTGGTCGGGCCGAAGTCAGTATAATGTGACTGGGTGGGTATCCTATAAAGGGTAAGGCTAGGACTGGTCGGGCCGAAGTCAGTATAATGTCATTGGGTGGGTATCCTATAAAGGGTAACGCTAGGACTGGTCAGGCCGAAGTCAGTATAATGTGACTGGGTGAGGTATCGTATAAAGGGTAAGGCTAGGACTGGTCGAGCCGAAGTCAGTATAATGTGACTGGGTGGGGTATCGTATAAAGGGTAAGGCTAGGACTGGTCGGGCCGAAGTCAGTATAATGTGACTGGGTGGGTATCCTATAAAGGGTAATGCTAGGACTGGTCGGGCCGAAGTCAGTTTAATGTGACTGGGTAAGGTATCGTATAAAGGGTAAGGCTAGGACTGGTCGGGCCGATGTCAATATAATATGACTGGGTAAGGTATCATATAAAGGGTAAGGCTAGGACTGGTCGGGCAGTAGTCAGTATAATATGACTAGGTGGGGTATCCTGCTAAGTGCTCCAGTCAGGTAACACTATCAAGTTGAACATTGAGCTCTCTGCAACAAGCAGACACCGGTGTGAGTTGACTGAACGATTGTTGAAAGATACTATGTTGAAAGATACTATCAGTACTATGTACACAATGTTTGCATGTTGCGTGTCAAAGGGGGTGGGGTGGGAATAGGCTGTCAGTAGTTTACATGGTGTGTGTAAGTGTGGGGTGGGGGGGGGAGAGGGGATGGGGAGGTGTTCATGCTGCCAGTAGTACATGATGTGTGGTGTGGGAGTGTCAGTCTGTAAGTAGTTTACATTGACGAGTTTTGTACTGTAGTTTACATTCATGCTGTCAGTAGGCTGTGGTGGATGAGGCGTCATGCTGTCAGTAGGCTGTGGTGGATGAGGCGTCATGCTGTCAGTAGGCTGTGGTGGATGAGGCGTCATGCTGTCAGTAGGCTGTGGTGGATGAGGCGTCATGCTGTCAGTAGCCTGGGAGATGGGGTGGTCATGCGATCAGTAGTTAACATGATGTATTCTATATGTATATGTCTGTGTGTGGCGGGGTCAGTCTGTCAGTAATTTACATAATCGAGTTTCATACTGTCAGTAGATTGGGGTTGGGGAGGATGTCATGCTGTCAGTAGGCTATAGGGGGATCATGTGGTCAGTAGGCTGGGACGGGGTCATGCTATCAGTAGGCTGGTTGGAGAGGAAGTCATGCTGTCAGTAGGCTAGGGTGGAGAGGAAGACATGCTGTCAGTAGGCTAGGGTGGAGAGGAAGTCATGCTGTCAGTAGGCTGGTGTGGAGGGAGGGGTCATGCTGTCAGTATGCTGGGAGAAAGGGTCATTCTGTTAGTAGGCTGCGGGGTGGGGGGTGGGGTCATGCTGTCAATAGGCTGGGGAGGGGGTCATGCTGTCAGTAGACTGGGGCGGGGTCATGCTATCAGTAGGCTGGTTGGAGAGGAAGTCATGCTGTCAGTAGGCTACGGTGGAGAGGAAGTCATGCTGTCAGTAGGCTAGGGTGGAGAGGAAGTCATGCTGTCAGTAGGCTGGTGTGGAGGGAGGGGTCATGCTGTCAGTATGCTGGGAGAAAGGGTCATTCTGTTAGTAGGCTGCGGGGTGGGGGGGGGGGGGGGGTGTCATGCTGTCAATAGGCTGGGGAGGGGGTCATGCTGTCAGTAGACTGGGGCGGGGGAGAGTGTCATGCTGTCAGTAGGCGGTGGAGGGTGAGGGGGTCATGCTGTCAGTCGGCTGGGTAGTTTACATGTTGTGTGTCTGTGCGTGCGTGCGTGTGTGAGTGGTGGGTGGAGGATCAGTCTGTTAGTAGTTTACATGGTTGAGTTTCGTGCTGTCAGTAGTTTACATGTTGTAGGGGTTGGAATCAGTTTGTTAGTACTTAACATGAATGGGTTTCATGATGTCAAATATGTACAATGGTGGGTTTTATGATGTCAATGTGTACAATGGTGGGTTTCATGATGTCAGTGTGTACAATGGTGGGTTTCATGATGTCAGTGTGTACAATGATGGGTTTCATGATGTCAGTGTGTACAATGGTGGGTTTCATGATGCCAGTGTGTACAATGGTGGGTTTCATGATGTCAATGTGTACAATGGTGGGTTTGATGTTGTCAGTGTGTATAATGGTGGGTTTCATGTTGTCAGTGTGTACAATGGTGGGTTTCATGTTGTCAGTGTGTACAATGGTGGGTTTCATGTTGTCAGTGGGTACAATGGTGGGTTTCATGATGTCAATGTGTACAATGGTGGGTTCGATGTTGTCAGTGTGTACAATGGTGGGTTTCATGTTGTCAGTGTGTACAATGGTGGGTTTCATGTTGTCAGTGTGTACAATGGTGGGTTTCATGTTGTCAGTGTGTACAATGGTGGGTTTCATGTTGTCAGTGTGTACAATGGTGGGTTTCATGTTGTCAGTATGTACAATGGTGGGTTTCATGTTGTCAGTGGGTACAATGGTGGGTTTCATGTTGTCAATGTGTACAATGGTGGGTTTCATGATGTCAGTGTGTACAATGGTGGGTTTCATGATGTCAATGTATACAATAGTGGGTTTCGTGCTTTCAGCAGTTTACATGGGTGTGTTTCTTCAGCTCCCACTACTATCGTTGTTGTCTAGACAATGTTCACCTGGTGATGGTACTGCCCCTAGCCTAGACCGTCGGATTGAACCGTAAACCGGAAACTTCTCACATACCGAAATCTTTCCTCTGAACACGTTAAAGAAACCATATATAGGGCACGACTCCTTGATTCCTATGTATCCTGCCCCTTTCTCTCGGGTCCAACAATTTGCTAATCAACCGTTAAACAAAAGGTCTATTTCTTTGTATCTGAGTGTTCATAACGTACATAAAAAAAACACTTTTTTTTTCTTTTTATCCAAACCACCTTTTGGTTCAGTATACAATATATTATGTCTTGTGTAATATGTGCGTGACATATTTATAATAGCATTTTGTCGAAACAGTCTGTACACTAGTTACTATGTCATCTGTAAAGAGTCTTGAACGACTGTGATTAACGAACCCTTTAGTTTATTATATGTATATAATAAAGAAAACCATTTTGATTTTACTGACATTGAGGCAATTTTGAAATAAAAGTTTATAGGGTGGATTTACAATAGGACAATGTATGTTTATGTCTTTTCTTAAAATCACTTCAAATTTAAAGGGACCTACGGTAATCTTAAAGTTGTATCAATCATTAAAATTAGCGTCTCCATGTTTTAGCCCAGCTTATTATTGTTTCAATGCATATACCAAATAACAATTTGAGTTTTCATTTATTTTTTATTGTACTATAGGTTTAAATATTGTATTGGTGCAATATAATCAACAGTTAGTAATATGCAAAGAAAGTGTGCTTTGTACTATTTTACTAAGTAATGTTTAATGAACGAAAATATGCAAGTTATGCAAAACAAATTACAGGACGCCGCGAGTTTTTTTTTTAAAAATCAAGAAAATTCCAGATTTCCGTTTGCCCTAAAGAGACTGGGGCACACGGCAATCTTGACGTATGTAGTAAGCATTAAAATGCTACCTCCATTTATTAATCCAGTATCTTGCTACATTTAAACTTAAAGGTAAAACAACTTAGGAGTTTTCAAGTTGTTTTCGTTATTTTGTCATTTAACATTGGTGCAATACTATCAACAATTAGTAATATGCAGAACACTGTGTTTTGTCATTTAACATTGGTGCAATACTATCAACAATTGGTAATATGCAGAACACTGTGTTTTGTCATTTAACATTGGTGCAATACTATCAACAATTGGTAATATGCAGAACACTGTGTTTTGTCATTTAACATTGGTGCAATACTATCAACAATTGGTAATATGCAGAACACTGTGTTTCGGCATTTAACATTGGTGCAATACTATCAACAACTGGTAATATGCAGAACACTGTGTTTTGTCATTTACCATTGGTGCAATACTATCAACAATTGGTAATATGCAGAACAATGTGTTTTGTCATTTAACATTGGTGCAATACTATCAACAATTGGTAATATGCAGAACAATGTGTTTTGTCATTTAACATTGGTGCAATACTATCAACAATTGGTAATATGCAGAACACTGTGTTTTGGCATTTAACATTGGTGCAATACTATCAACAATTGGTAATATGCAGAACACTGTGTTTTGTCATTTAACATTGGTGCAATACTATCAACAATTGGTAATATGCAGAACACTGTGTTTTGTCATTTAACATTGGTGCAATACTATCAACAATTGGTAATATGCAGAACAATGTGTTTTGGCATATAACATTGGTGCAATACTATCAACAATTGGTAATATGCAGAACACTGTGTTTTGAACTATTCACATCATTATTATTAGTGATTGCAAATAAGCAAGCTATGTAGAAAGACTAACTGGACGACACGAGTTTTAACACACTCATGTTTGCCGTCTGTCCCTTTAAGGTGACATTGTTGTACTTTGTATTATTCTTATTGTTCTTCTTACTACTGCTACTGCTGCTGCTACTGCTACTGCTGCTGCCGCCGCCGCCGCCGCCACAGCCGCCGCCGTTGTTTACAATAGTTTGCCACTATGAAATAACGCATTCATGAAAGGATGATAGTAAGAATGTTCACCCTGAGGATAAGATTATCGCCCAATATTCGAATTCATGAATGTGATATTTATTTTATTATACTGAAATCCCACTGAGCCAAAATAAGATTTTGTTTTTAAAAAGTCGCTGCTATGAAAGTTATATCATTGAACTGGAAATAACTTAACGAAGAAAATGAGTGGTAGTTTATTGAAATCGGTACCGTACTTTTGAAGTTATAATGAGTTAAAGAAACTAACCCTCAAATTACAATACAAAATCGTTTATCAAACTCTGTCCAGTTGTTCAGGTCATATAATAATGTATATGTGCAGATTACAAGTATGGTTTATTCACGGGTTCTTAAAATATCCATGATTGAATATGCGTATTATATATATATGCGTATAAATGAAATATGAGTTGGTAACACTTAATTCGACGCTCCAGTTTTGGGGTTTGGTCTAGCTGGTTAAAGCCGTTTATATAACATACTTGTCTGTGATTTGTATAGGAAATACTGGGAATAGAAAAGCTATATCTACTCGTATTGGGAGATCTTTCTCAGCACGGAATATTGCTCGGCCTTTTCCGTCAGTGGCGGGAATGCCAAATGACGTTCCGATTGTTTTACGGACGTCGTCGTCGTCAGATTCCGCCACTAGGAAATAACGATTACAGAAATTAACGAAGCATGACGTTACGGTCTCACACCTCTATTATCTCCCCCTGAAAGCTCACGGACCTATAGACAAAAGGAAAACAGAAAATAAATCCTTTATTTTTTTCAATTTTAGGCAATTTTTAATTTGAAAAATAGGTTTTTCTTTGCTTTAGCATACATCTGCAGTGTGAAAGACAGATGACACAGAAAATCCCATGTTGATATGAGGTTTCATTCAAATTTCAAAAGTGTTTGACCTAATCACCACATATTCCGCTGGCTAGTGTATGAATTGTGTATTTTCCATAGGGGTATCATAAACATGAGCGAGAAAAAAAACCAACCTGGCTAACTTATGTATTTTATTGTTTTAAATTACTGGTCTTGGCTATACTGACGATATTAAACCAACAACAATGTCTGCTGGCCTGCTTTGAAGCTCAGATGTTGGAAAAGGCTATAGGCTATACGGTAACCCTATGGGAAAATTAATTGAGGTGTGAGACCTGAAGTCGTCTTGGATTACGTAACGTCGTCTATGCGTTCTCGTGCAAACTGGTGTAAAAAGGCGTGAATCAATAGAAATATTAATATCATTTTAAATTATGTAATATATAGTTTAATAACCAGTGTTTTTGAGATACTGAAAATATCTCCCTCGGTAGAGAAATGGCCCCGATATAAGAACTCGTTCTCCGCACTCGTTCTTATATCGGGGCCATTTCTACTCGTGCTCCGCACTCGTTCTTATATCGGGGCCATTTCTCTACCTCGGGAGATATGTCCCGTATCTCAAAAGCACTGGTTATTAAACTCTATATAGTGTGTCTACTTAGTTTCGATTCTCTAAATATGGAAGTTATACTTTTTTAAATATTAACGTTAATATTGCTTTCGCTTCTATGCGAAACTAAGCCGCTTTTTAACGGTTTCCGATAAATTTAGTTCCCATTAAAAAATTACATAACACTTCGGTTATGTTCGCGACATTTCCTGTAAGGTAAATTACTAATGGTAAGGTGGCAGTGAACAGTTATCTGAGGTTCTCACTTTGAACGGTGCGTGTTCTCTAAAAGGCGTAATGACGTATTTATATATCATAGGCATTATGATTTAAAAATAGAAGAAAACAATCTCTCTGATGGTATCGAGGATTTATTTCAGGGAGACGGGGTCCCAAAGTTTGTACTTCGTGGGAAGAATGTGTATTGGGAGAAAAAACCTTCATGATAACAAGCCTTCTTTCTCAATATTGTTAATTAATTATGTCTATCATCATCCTAGATCATCCATGTAGTGTTGATGCAGAGTTTAGAATATATACATAGGTGTAGGTATTCATATTTATTTTGTAATACCTAAAACAGGTATCCGTGAAGAAGTCCGTAAGTCATATATGTTTTTGCCTAGTTGTCACAGGAAATATCTGCAATTGTTACATTTAACAGTTTTCACCTGTCATGTCATGTTTTGTACGTTTGTAGAAGTCAATAAAAAATGTGTTCTGTTCTGTTCTTTTTCCTCTCCAGATAATATTGTGTTCTATCTGTCGCTAATTTACGCTTGCGTAAAACCTTGCTTGTTTACCTTGTTTGCGTAAAACCTTGCTTGTTTACATTGTTTGCGTAAAACCTTGCTTGTTTACCTTCTCATAGGTCTATTGAGGTTTAAGGTCAACCTTCGTCAACTGACGAATGTGCATACTCAGATATAGGCAATATGTCTGAAAAAACGGGTTGGGGTCATTAACATGTCAGTGTTAATGATAATTATTTCTCAATGAAACATCCATAACGATCCAAGACACAAAACGCCAGGGTTTCTCTAGTCGGTATAACATATTAAGGTATTTTTTCTGCTATTTTTGTTGTAGGAGAAGTTATCTAACCGAATTAAAAAGGGATTGGGGAATTTTGTTTGGAACTTGTGCGCGTACACTGACAAATCTTTCGCACAATAAGTTTGTACTTGAGATACTTCTTGTTATGCCTTGGTGCCTGAGATATACTAGCTAAGATATACTAGTTTAGAATATGTGTTAGCTGGAATACACTTTAATACTTTATGTGTGACTTTTGTGATGTAATCACTTCGTGCTTCTTGGAAGCTCTCTGATATAGTCCACGACATGCTTCAGAATTACTTAATATATATTATTAGACTATTACCATCATTACCAAAAAATACCATGACAACATATACTTAGGTTTATGTCAAAAATAGTTTTTTAAGGTAAATTTTTCACAAAATGCAGAATGTTTTGTTAATTCTACATTTTTCTTTTTTACAACTGCTGATTGCTGTCTCACTATGGTCCCCATCTTTGTTTATCGACACTTATGACTAGTATAAACATATTGTCTGTTAATTGTCAGGGTCTTGGTGCAGCAGAAAAACGTATCGATGTATTTAACTACCTAAAAAGTAAAAACTGTCACATGTATTGCCTTCAGGACATTCACTCTACTACAGCAACTGAAAACTTTATTCGCACACAGTGGGGAAATGATTGTCTTTTTAGTTCAGGAACCTCGAATGCAAGAGGTGTTGCAATACTTTTCAACAAACACTTAGATTATTAAGTACATTCTCACATATCAGATAACGAAGGTAACTTTCTCATAGCTGACTTAACAGTTGACAATAACAGATTCACACTCATCACTTTATATGGCCCAAACAATGACTCTCCCAATTTTTACGACAGTATTTTATTAAAATATGAACAGGTTAAAAACAGCACTCTAATAATGTGTGGAGACTTTAATATTGTTCAAGATCCAATCCTTGATTTTGCTAATTACAAAAGCATAAATAACAATAAGGCACGAGAGCGAGTTTTAGACATTAAATGCGATTATAATCTAATTGATCCTTTTAGAGAATTACATCCCCATTTAAAACGGTATACTTGGAGACGAAGAACTCCTTTAAAACAAGCTAGACTCGACTTCTTCCTTGTTTCTGAAAATATGTTTTCTTCAATAAAAAATTGTACCATTGAACCCAGTTACCGCTCTGATCATTCAATGATAGTTCTAAAATTGAATTGTAATCAATTTATACGTGGTAAATCCCTTTGGAAACATAACAACTCTCTTCTAGGTGATATTGAATACTTAAACACAATAAATAGAAAAATTAAAGACATTAAAACACAGTATGCTGTTCCAATTTACAATATGGAGAACATAAGTAATATCCCCGATAATGAAATACAATTTTCAATAAATGACCAACTGTTTCTCGAAACACTACTCATGGAATTACGCGGTAAATCTATATCTTGTTCTAGTTATAAGAAGAAAATTACAGATAAAAGAGAAAATGAATTGATTGCTGAAACAGAAACCTCAGAAAATAACTTGTCTTTAAATAACTTAGAAACCTTAGAAACATACAAAAATGAATTAAGAATATTAAGAAAACAGAAAATGAACGGCTACCTAATTAGATCAAGAGCAAATATAATTGAGAATGATGAAAAACCAACCTCATTTTTTTTGCAATTTAGAATCCCATAATTACTCTTCAAAGATAATTCCTAAAATAGAAAAACAAAATGGAGAAATCATATCAGATCAACATGAAATTTTAAAAGAGACTAAGAAATTCTATGAACAACTATATACTAGCAAAGACAATGAACTAGAAAATATTAACTTAGAAAATGACTTAAAAGACTTTGATATACCTAAACTTACAGATAGTGAATCAATTAATCTTGAAGGCCATATATCCTTTGAAGAAGCGTCTGAAACACTCAGAAAAATGAAAAATAACCGTAGCCCAGGGTCAGATGGATTTGGTGCTGATTTTTTTAAAGTATTTTGGCAACAAATAGGGCATTTTGTAGTAAGATCTTTAAACTATGGCTTCAGTAAGGGCGAACTATCAATAACTCAAATAGAAGGAATAATAACCGTTATACCAAAGGAAAATAAATCGAGACTGCATATAAAAAACTATAGACCAATCTCCCTCCTAAATTGTACATATAAAATTTCCTCAGGCTCTATTGCAAATAGAATTAAATCAACACTTATTAAGCTGATAAATAACGATCAATCTGGTTTTATCTTTGGAAGATACTTAGGAGAAAACACTAGACTTATATATGATGTTATGCAATACGCAGAAGAAAATAATCTGCCAGGTTTAATTCTCTTGATTGATTTTGAAAAAGCTTTTGATTCTCTGTCATGGGTCTTTATAGTTAAAGTACTTACATTTTTTAAATTTGGAGAAAATTTTATATCATGGATAAAGATTTTATATAAAAATGCAAAATTGGCTGTTAACCAAGGAGGAAACCTGTCATCGTTTTTTAACATCGGAAGGGGCTGCCGTCAGGGCGACCCCTTGTCACCTTATATTTTTATTTTGTGTGCTGAAATATTGGCAATTAGAATAAGAAATAATAAAAATATTAAAGGTATTACTATAGAGAACGTAGAAACTAAACTTTCGCAATATGCAGACGATACATCTGTCATTTTGGATGGATCTGATACATCTCTGAATGAAACACTCTCAGAACTATTAAAATACTCTAAATATTCTGGTTTAAATATAAATTTTGACAAAACACAAGTTGTATGGATAGGGAGGAAAAAATACAGTTCAGATACAATCAAAACAAAATGAAAACTTAACTGGGGAAAAGATAATTTCAAGCTACTAGGAATACATTTCAACGTCGACTTAGGTAAAATGATAGAATTAAAGTATAATGATAAGATATTAATAATCCAAAATACAGTAAAGATATGGAAGCGAAGATATTTAACACCGATTGGTAAAATCAGTTATTAAAACATTACTACTTCCTATTTTAAATCATTTATTTATATCTCTTCCAAATCCAAATGAAAACACAATAACAAAAATTAATAACATATTTTATGACTTTTATGGGAAGGCCCTGCAAAAATAAAAAAATCCGTAATAGTTAAGCAACATTTTGAAGGTGGTCTCAAAGTGATTAATCTTAAAGCATTTATATTTAGCCTTAAACTACATGGATAAGATGACTTATAACTAATGAGGGCACTTGGAAGCAACTGGTTGAAAAAATAATAGATATTAAAAAATTAACATCTTTTGGCAAAAATTACTGTGAAACATTAATAAAAAAAATTAAAAATAATTTCTGGAAAGATGTGCTAATTTCATATGTTAAACTTATTGATTTTAGTTTGCCTAACTCACCTGAGGGCTTTTTGTCAAACCCACTACTCTATAATAACAATATTTTGATTGACAGTAAGCCGTTTTTTAACGAGGTATGGTATAGGAAAGGCATCATTTTTATAAATGACTTAATCAATGAAAATGGTGGATTTTATTCTTTTACTGAGTTTGAAGAAAAAACTGGCATTAAAACAAATTTTCTAATCTACGAAGGAGTAGTAGCTGCCATTAAAACCTTTAGAAAACAATTGCAAGACAAAATAACAATGAACAAATTAGAAAAACCAATTTTACCTGCGAATGTTAAAGCAATCATCAAAAACAAGAAAGGTTGCATTGATATGTATTCCATTTTTAATAGAAATAATGAAAGTCCAACATCAAAAATCAAATGGGAACATATTTATGATATTGAAGCCGAAACATGGAAAGACATATATTCATCCCCTTTCAAAATTACCTCTAGCACAATACTACAATGGTTTCAAACAAGAATTAACCATCGGCTTCTTTCAACACAGCATTATCTACATAAAATAAAAAAAGCTGAAAACCCTTTCTGCCACTTCTGCCACCAAGACGAGACTATAGTTCATATGTTTTGGACCTGTCCTTCATCTCAGAATTTTTTAACACAGATAAACTCTTTCTTTTTAACAAAAAACATAAATCTGAATCTGTCAGAACAAGCATTTATTTTTAACACAGGTGAAGAACAATCGACTGTAGAGTTACAAATTATTTTAGAAATGAAATACTATATATTTACCTCAAAACGACTAAAAACACCGCTCTCCCTTACCCCAATGATATACAGACTAAGGTATCTGTATGAAACACATAGACAAATCGCAATTAGAAATAATCAACTAGAAAAATTTGAAAATTCATGGAGCAAGTACAAAACCATTGTAGATTAATCAGTATTATACTAACTCCTATCCATGCACTTCTCCGGGTACAATTTTAGAGCAAACCCAAGACACTGACAATTCGTAAATCAATTATATCAATATTGAATATTTAATACTTACATATACAATTTTTATAAGCAGATGGGCCTTTGGACAGCAATCAACTGTTAGGTAAAGAAGTGTTTTTTTTCCTTAAACAGAATTTTTCTTTTTCTGCCTGAAATCATAATTTTTATGCTCCCTGCCATAACTGTACAATACATGTATATTTTCTGTATTAATTGTAATTCCATTATGCTAAAATAGTATTTCATATAAATATTGCATGTAAATGTAAAGATATTGTAAGGTGTGGCAAGGGATGGTCCTCCCCGACCCTTGCTCCACCAATTGACGGGTAGATTAAACGGGTCGTCAGAAGACGGCTAAAAAAAACAACAACAAAAAAAACAAAAAAACAAACAAAAAAACAACAAAAAAAAACCAATAAGTTTGTAAGTTTGTTTGTTTGTTGTTTGTTTGTTTGTTTGTTTGATTGTATAGTGTTTCACGTCATGTTCAACACATGTAGTTATATATGACGTTCGATGTTTTGTGGTGGAGGCAGACCACCCACTTTTCCTGGATAGAACCAGTACAGTACACCTCCCGTCATCCGTAAGAATGGACACTTCCTCACTTACAAGTCGAGCTCCCAGTGGGATTCGAACCGGCAGCGGTGAGAGGCGAAGGTTTACAACGCAACGTCGTTAACCACTCGGCCACGGAGGCGCACTAGAACTAAGGTGATGAATACCCCTGTATAAGTTAAAGTCAAATGAAAAATGTGTTACGGGACTAGACGCCACAGGACGGGGCAAGAATGTGTTACGCGACGGGACGAGATGTGACGGGATGTGACGGGACGTTACGGACAGCGTGATTCTTATATAGCACCCAATTCACTTTGTAAAAGCGGGGTATATACATATGATTGCGCTTTAATTTATTTTAATGATCAAATACTTCAAAGAACGACAAGCGGAGGTCGTTAACCACTCGTGATGTAGTCAGTCATGCTCTATATGTTGATCTTCATAGCTGTCTAATGTGTGACACAGATGATTTTCTTCACAGCGATGTAACTGTTTGCTATGTATACTCAGTGAAGTAACCTAACCTTATTTCATTGATATACTTAATACAGAATGCATGAATAAATGTGTATTTGAATAGGTAGTTTACCTTAAGAAGGATATGTTAGCTTTCGGATTATATTACCAAGTAGTATTTATGAAATATTTTGTCCTGAGACGTGTTCGTAATTTCGATACCACTCTCAGATTCTCTTTAAAATGGTTTACCTGTACGCTTACCAGTTCGTAGTTTTCATAATACTCACCTGTGTTTTTAGTGAGCGAACTAACCCAGATCACTTAACAAATGACGATGGTCGCATCCATATAACGTGATTTGTCAAATGTTACATTTTATAACCGAAATTCTTAGCCTCGCTTCTGATTTCTTCTTTACGCTATGCTTCACGGATCAAGATACGGTCTAGCTGGCCGAGACTACGAAATACTATGGAGGCAGCCATTTGCAATTTGTAACAGAGTCAATAATAATAATAATTATTAAGAGCAATCATAGATCTACATACACCAGTATATCCATGGAGCAATCCACGATATATTTTATCGTACTCATCCGTTGATAACCAACATTATAATTAAACACTTTCGTCGATTTCCGTAGAACACGATCGTCGATTTCCGTAAACGTATATTTCGGGTTACGATTACAAAGAGATTGACGCACCGAAGCATTGTGGTGTAGTGGTTATAGCGTCTGCCTTGCATTCGGGAGGTCGTGGGTTCGAGTCCCCTGACCGCGTCATACCAAAGACTTTAAAAATGGAGTAGTCACTTGTAACCCTTGCCTGACGAGCAAATAATGGGTAGTGCTACGACTGATTGACCAGTGTCAGAATAATGTGACTGGGTGGGTGGGGGTATCATGTCTACTACGGCGTGGTATTCCAGTGTGGCAGCACTATAAAGAAAACATTGAGTTCGCTGCTTCAAGTAGACATATCATCACATCACACAACAACACACAGATAAAAGTCCAGACATTGTGCCTATATAATCGTCGGGTAGGACGCCTGTCGTAGGTGGAGGGACTATAATCCTTAGAAATACACACACACACACACAAGAGATTGACGCGATCGGAATGCTTCGCCAATTTCCGTACCCGGGAAATGTCGGATTCCCGAATGACGGAAATCAACGAGGAATTCCGATTGAGATTGACGATTACGATTAATCAGAACAGAACAGAACAGAACAGATATTTTATTTCGACTTACAAAAAACACGGCCGGTAATCAGTGGAGCTACTTCCGTTTGCCGCTTCCGAGGTAGTTCCAACGCCAAAAAGATGGGTATGCGTTGCTATTTCGTCGTTAATTTTTTTATTTGCCTTGATATGATAAATTCGGGAAAGCAGTTCCGTGTGGTTATGTTTAAAGGGAATGTAGCGACACAGCAAGACAATCCTTTAGTATTATTGAGTTCTGTAAAACTTGGAAAAGGGTGAAAAACTATCAAAATCGGATGATAAACAAAGAAGATATGATCATTTCGAAGGTTCGGTTGAGACCGATATGGAATCCGCCATTTTGAAAGCTATGACATCATATCTAGCTGGTTTATTAGCTGTTAAATCATGAATCATGTACACGTAAATCCGGAGATCCGTAGAGCGAGTGAAAAAAATCCGGATTTTATCAGGAGATTTGGCAGGCCTGCATTTGCAGAGATTTGTTTGCTTTAAATGATATTACACAATATTCCATATATGATAATTGGAACTATGACGTCATAGTTCTCCAAATGGTGGCTCCCATATCCGTTTTAGAACAACCTTCAAAATGGTCATATCTTTTTTGTTTATCATCTGATTTTGATAATTCTTTCACAGTTTCCCAAGTTTTTCAGAACTCTCAATAATAGAGCTTGTTTAGCTGTGTTGCTACATTCCCTTTAAGCTGTATTGTGGCGAGTGTAAGAAAAGTGATAAATGCGAGCACGTGCAACCAACTAACATTATACAGCAGTTGGGTGGTAAATACTAGGATAGTAGGAAGTAGCTGTAGGCCTATTTGTACGTATAGAAGAAACATTCGTTGCATGATAAATACTCACATATTTCCAAAAATGCAGCTACAGATAACACTGTGTTAACATGTTTATTTACTGGACGTGCAAGATAAACTTATATACACCTGCTGTACATAATAATAAAAGTCATGTATTTTTTTTGTTTACGAAAAGGTTTGATCTGGAAATATGGACACACATTCAACGTGTCTCAACACGGACAAATTAAGTCCGTGGCCTCAATAGAAAAGTGGTCTCAATAGAAAATTCCACTGTCTGTAATAACACTGACGGTCGTAGTCTCTCTTGCTTTATTCAGTATCATTCTCCAAGACATGTTATTGGTGATATAGCGACGGGAAAATAATGCAACTGTAAGACATTATTCGGCGTTTTCGGTCTTTATGTATAAGATAGAGGATATCCGGCTTAGTGTTTACCATAGGTGTATCGATAGTCTCTATCCGGCTTAGTGGTTACCATAGGTGTATCGATAGTCTCTATCCGGCTTAGTGGTTACCATAGGTGTATCGATAGTCTCTAAGTGGTTACCATAGGTGTATCGATAGTCTCTATCCGGCTTAGGGGTTACCATAGGTGTACCGATAGTCTCTATATAGATCATGCTCTAACCTGTGAAGAGCGCTGGCAGTAAATTCTTCATGAATAAATGTAGCCAGTATTTGAAATTCTGCGCCATGTGATTGGTTTAAAAAGTAGGGTAAACACTAAGCGGTTGTAAACGCCGGTAGTGATTGGCAAATGTACCATAAGGTGCCTTAGCGCTTAGCGTTTTATGGTAAAGCCATAATGCAAATCAGATCTTAAGTGTGTATTAAGTGTGTATTGCAGGGGCGGATCCAGGATTTCAGCTTAGGGGGGGCGTAATATTTTGGTCAATTTTCGGGTCCGTCTCTAGCGTCATAAAACGTTTGCGGTAGTGCATTTATAGGGTAAAAAAGTCCGTTTTCAAATAAAAAGATTTAACAATGTGTTAATTAAACCACTTATTAGCCATTATGCGTCGAGCGAGCGAGAAAAAAAATTATACTGAGGGCGTCCATCTAAATTGTTTGATGTTTTATCTACAGTAATATGGACATACACGTATGAATAACAAAAGTCCGTTTTCAAATAAAAGAATTTAACAATGTGTTAATTAAACCACTCAGCCATTATGCGTCAAGCGAGCGAAGCGAGCGAGAAATTTTTTTTATACTGAGGGCGTGCAACGAAATTGTTTGATATTTTATCTACAATAACATGGACATACATGTATGAATAAAAAAAGTCCGTTTTCAAATAAACGGATTTAACAATGTGTTAATTAAACCACTCATTAGCCATTATGCGTCGAGCGAGCGAGAAATTTGTTTATACTGAGGGCGTGCATCGAAATTGTTTGATATATTATCTACAGTAACATGGACATACATGTATGAATAAAAAAGTCCGTTTTCAAATAAAAGGATTTAACAATGTGTTAATTAAACCACTCATTAGCCATTATGCGTCGAGCGAGCAAGATTTTTGTTTATACTGAGGGCGTGCAACGAAATTGTTTGATATATTATCTACAGTAACATGGACATACATGTATGAATAAAAAGTCCGTTTTCAAATAAACAGATTTAACAATGTGTTAATTAAACCACTCATTAGCCATTATGCGTCGAGCGAGCGAAGCGAGCGAAAAAAAATTTTATACTGAGGGCGTATTTGATATTTTATCTACAGTAAAATGGACATACATGTATGATCCGGAATTTTTAGGGGGGGGCGCGCGCCGGGTGCGCCCCCCCCCTGGATCCGCTAGTGTATTGATACCTCGTGCGTAGGATAACAACACCCGTTAAATAGTAAACTGTTCACAGTTGCTTTTATTCCAAATGTCTAGTGTCGCTTAAGAAAAGACCATGTTTTATCGATGTGTATGAAACACATTCTTTACATAAAACGTTTCACAGCAGAACTTGCTTAAGTCAAATAACATTGGATTTAGGAAATATATGGTGGTTTTAAAATTAGAAAAGGTAAGATGTTTAATACTTATTTATTCATCTAAATGTGTGTAAGTTGTGTGTATTTTTTCCCAGGTACCTCACAGTGATCCATTTATTATCCCATGTAATAGGTGACCCAGAGGTCGGAAAGGATCATCACCTGTCCAGATATAAAACCTGAAAAAAAAGAGTATCCTAAATATTTGGAAATTTGATGTACACTGTTTGACACTGTTTGACCTGGATTTAGGATTCTGTTTTTAAAAATGAAATCTCTGAGATCAGTAAAATAAACCAAGCTATAAGACACAACAAAACCTTAGCGTCTTTATATATAAAGCGTCATTATATATAAAGCCTTTGAAATTAGAAAATAATACATTTACAATAGCCGTTTTTTATGTTATTGTAAAGTTGCATGTTTACGTTATAAGTGTATATTTGTTTATTACAAACTATGTATATACATTTGTGTACTAGTTAGAAGCTTCCCATTTATCACGCTAGTTAAATCTAATATTATATATAAATTAATATAACTATGTGCATTAACATATTAGCGATTCAATGTGATGGTTCAGTCACCTTCTCTGCATATTTTGCGGTAAAAGGAAACTATCAACAACATTAACTGCTAAAGTATTAATTGTTACCTTATAAATATGAATACTTTTCTGCTGATTATGTTAATTGTTGGTATAATGTTGTATATATATTTCACTATCGCTGTCAAGTTTATATGTATTTGTTGTATCCTCACGGGTCTTATGACCCATTGGAATTATCTGAATAAAACTATATAAACGTTTTAAACAATGAAGAAATATGTGTTGGTCTCTCCATTTATATGTCTATCCATCTTATAACATCAAAGCCATAAACTTCATGCACTTTTTGTGTGCCTTGATACAGTTTTTTCTGGGGTGAAGGTAAACTGATTGATGAACAAAAGTATTGTCATTTGATGTTAAAATTCACTCCATGAAAACTATTTACTTTCAATGCAATGAACTCAAGAAATGGATACGACTATTATTTTTTAAATTTAATTAATGAGCTGCGGTACGTAAATGGGCTTTTATGTAATATTTTCTCCAGCGTAAATAGTGTTTTTTTTTGCAAAACTTCATAGTAATGGCTGTGTGCGTGCGTGCGTGCGTGCGTACGTGCGTGCGTGTATATGTGGGGGTTTACAATATTTGGTATGACCCGGCCGGTCAAACAAACAGAAATAAAACATTCCACTGATAGATCGCAGTGGTCTAGTGGTGGAGCATTGGAGCCAGGATCGAAACGTCGTGGGTTCGATCCCCGCCATGACCATGTTCTGTCCCAGATCAAGACCCTATATCTGCATGTGTCACAATGTATGTAAAACAATTAGTTTAAACTAAAACTTTCAAAAAAGAATGACATGAACTATGGTAGATTAGGACATAGAAGAAGCACTTTATTTCAACATCAGTAAGCAATAGGCCCATGTGATTATACAATATATATATATATATATATATATGTATGTATGTATGCGTCTATATGTTAAATGTGCCTTCAGACGAGTGTGTTATGATGTAGAGATACAGTTTATCAACGTGTGTTGCAACTACCTTTTTTAAGGAGTGAATATATACGCTTGATTTCTGTGTATCTCGTCATAGCTAGGCGCCCTGCCGTAGTTCGTCCGAAGGTTGTCTGTCCTTGGTAGTTCACAAATATTTCTCCCCATATATATATATATATATATACACACATGTATATACATTTTTTTAACGGACGTAGCAAGATTCGTACATACATGTATAATACATATCAGATGCAAAGGATATACAAAGTTACACTGTTTACTTCTTACTTGAGAACGAAGAACAAACAAACAAACAATCAGCCTGTAACAATACAAAACAAAACAAAACAAAAAAATACGAGTATAAAGTAAAAATTGCGACATACATGAACATGTCTCAATTTGCAATTCAGAATTCACGGAAAAGGTGACTAAACATGTAGAGATATATTAATGTGTTGGTTGTTGTATAATAGATAACCATGTTCTTGCTATGCACATATAAGCACATAAACATCCGATTCAAACAGGATCAAGATTTTCAAACGTAGCTTACCATCACACCACATACAATTGCATACGAATAAGTAAAAAGAATACGAGTAAAATTACACACAATTATACCTGACTTTTTGTCACAAGTACACACAATACTACAATTGAAACATGTAATTACAAATAATTGAAAAGTAGAATTTCAAATACATCAGATCAATTCATTGTTAAAGTTTTTCTTATTTCAAATGATTTAAAAATATATATACTCAGATTTTTTATTTCCTTTTCATTTTTGATGTATAAAAGTTCTTTTAATTTGAACATGCTCGGTCGATTCCAAAAACACTTTTTAATATATATTTTTCGAATATCTTTAAAATGATCGCATTCTAAAATTAAATGAAATTCGTCTTCAATCTTGTTGCAGTCGATACATATTCTATCTTCTAACATATATTCTACATATACCCCCCACATATTTCCATGAGCTTTAAAAGGACAGAAAAATAACTTGAAACAAAAATTAACAAATCTTAGAACAAATCTTGTCCTGTTGACAATATCTGTATAACTATGTGATAGAAATTTGGTCAGTGGTCGTATTAGGACATACATTTTACATATAACACATCCACATCTGTCCATGACCTTGACATTTAGCTTTAAAGGAACACAAACTTAACTTGAAACAAAAGTTAAAAAATCTTGTCCTGTCGACACTATCTGTAAAACTATGTAATACAACTTCAAATTTGGTCAGTGAGTGTATTAGGATATATACTTTATTACTTTACATACAACACTACTACATCTGTCTCATGACCTTCACATTTAGCTTTTAAAGAGACAGAAAAACAACTTTGAAAACAACATGTTAAACAGCTGACTAACTTTTCCTCCAACAATATCTTTAAAACTATAAATGATACAATTTCAAAGTTCAAAGTTTTGGTCAGTTTGTGTATCCATACATTTACTCTACATATAGCAAACTCGTAGCTGACAATGACCTTGACATTTATGTTTAAACGGATAAGCAAATACCTTGGACAACAAAATGTCAAACATTTGCTCAACATCTTTTTCAGCAATATAAACTATAAGCGATACAACTTTCAAAGTTGATCAGTAGGTGTACATGTATTACTTTGGTGTCATGCTCTTCTATTATAGATTTAATACTTCGGTATTAAACATTAGAACGCATGGAATTTATCTAAAAAACTTCGCTCCGGTGAACTGGGTCGTTATCCGCTATTTACCACTGTATATATAGAGATTAATAAATGTGCTACTACTATAAGTTTTTATTTTTGCTCGCCCTATGGCACAAGGCCTTTTGGCGAGCGTTTCTAGGTAGTTCATTTTATTTATTCATTACTTATAATTATTCTAAGGAGATTATTTTAACGTTATCATCTTTCAAGAAATGACAAGAACAAAGCAGACACTTTAATATACATTATGCTCAAGGAAGATTATGGGGTTCACCAAATTGTTGTTGTTGTTTTTTTTAAATAATTTACATCAAATAGCCAGGCCATTGAAAAAGGGTACCAGCTCGGGGCATGGGTCAGTGGTATGTGAACTATCAAAACAGTCCCTAGTAAGTTAAAAAAAATCTATTTATTTATTTATATATGTACATTATCCATATTTTGTCTGATCATTGCTCCCTTGTTTAATTTACTGAAATGTTTAAAATATATTGCATATAAAATGTTATAAAAAATGATAAAAATACGCAGTTTCGGTTTGTCAGGCACCGTCCTCAGCATCCGAATTATCTTAATACCGTCTAGAGACGTTCGTCTGAGGAAGGGTGTCTGTCCACACAGAGACACGTGGAGGCCACACTTGGGAGGGCATACATAGATATTATGTGATAACATGGGTATTTTCATATCACACCTATATCAGGCCTGAGACGCCATATCAGCTCGAGAGCTTTCATGCGTGCAATAAAGCTTGTGAAATTTACGGTTCAACAAAGCTATCGTCTATTCAAAAGCAACGCATTTATAGGAAAGTATGTGATAAAAGCGTTTACTAGCTGATTTTAAAACGAGATTACACAATTGAATAACAAACATAAAATGTATTTGTATATGGTTTTGCATATTTTTTGGATAACCATACGGAATTTCGTTTTGTTTTAATTTGTACAGCATATAATGACATAAGAAATAAATTTATTAAGATGTATTATGTCCAAAAAACTTAACATAATAGAACTGATTAATCTAATACAGTCCTCGAGCAAGAGGGATCTTGTAAATGTAAGCATATTTTTATCAGAAGTTTTTGTTATTCGACGTTCTATTCCAAACTGTATCTGGATCTACGGATATTTAGAAATTACTACATGTGTGGTGCGTTATTGTCCGTCATATCGGCCAGAAGGCTTTAGCCTGCGGACCGATATTGGTCGAGGGCCGATATGACGGACAATAACGCACCCACCCATGTTTTAATATTTTTAAAACAAAAAAGCAATCGTCAATAATCGTAACGGGCAGGTGACGGTCATTTGCCCGATCAGGTGACCAGTTTAATAACGGTCAGGCTACTACTATAAGTTTTTATTTTTGCTCGCCCTATGGCACAAGGCCTTTTGGCGAGCGTTTCTAGGTAGATTATTTTATTTATTCATTACTTATAATTATTCTAAGGAGATTATTTTAACGTTATCATCTTTCAAGAAATGACAAGAACAAAGCAGACACTTTAACATACATTATGCTCAAGGAAGATTATGGGGTTCACCAAAGTCTTTTTTAAAAATAATTTACATCAAATAGCCAGGCCATCGAAAAAGGGTACCAGCTCGGGGCATGGGTCAGGGGTGTGTGAACTATCAAAACAGTCTCTAGTAAGTTAAAAATGTTCTATTTATTTATTTATATATGTACATTATCCATATTTTGTCTGATCATTGCTCCCTTGTTTAATTTACTGAAATGTTTAAAATATATTACATATAAAAGGTTATAAAAAAAATGATAAAAATACGCAGTTGCACCCGTCCTCAGCATCCGAATTATTTTAATACCGTCTGGAGACCTTCGTCTGAGGAAGGGTGTCTGTCCACACAGAGACACGTGGAGGCCACACTGGGGAGGGCAATGATCAAAGATATACATAGCTATTATGTGATATAGTGGAACAGAAGCCTGCTCTAATAACGAATGACTGCCTATAGATAAAACTAAAATCTCCGACGCTTCTGATAAAACAAGTGGTAATAAGTATTAAAATGTGTATATACAACTAAGTTTTTGTCGGAGATATTAATGTGCGCAATGGGGTATTCTATGTTTACAAATGTGACATCCACTCACTCTTTATCCCATATATTACAACATAGATATAAAAAGTGTTAGAGCAGGCTTTAGATATATTGAAAGCATAGGAGTATTATTTCCTTCCAAAGATAGTTAAATGAAAAGACAAGCTATATTTTATTACCTTATAGGCACATGAAGGAGGTATATCTCCTACTGAGGAGGTGTATAGTAAATATGGGATATGATATTGTCATGGGTAGGTTATACATTTTATATATACGCGTATACATGCAGAAAATAGATATGTCGTTGGTCTGTACTAGAAAGCCAGTACTACGACCGTCTAAGCTAGCCAAGAACAGTAACCTAAATTCTCATTAAAGTAACCCAATCAATAAAATTTAGAAAACTCCGTATTGATTACCAGATAGAAAGCTAGTTCAACGACCGTCTAACTAATAAATGACAGACAATTCAGACAGATTTACTCAATCCCATGTTATACCTATATCAATTATTGAATTGTTTTCCACAGTAATATAAGTGGAGTGATCTTATTACCTTATGGGTACATGGAGGAGGTATATCACCTATTGAGGATGGTCTTTTATAGCAATTGAGGAATACCTAGGATGCCTAAAATTACAAGCGCATCCCATGTCTCCCTCAAAAGTATTCAGACCGATTTACACACTAAATATTGAGTATTATATGGAAATTGGGAGATATGGTAAATATGGGATATGCTCAATAATGTCAGTGTTTTCGAGCCCAGCAGACACAACTTACAAGCTGATCCACTGGGCCGTCAACAGTGCAGTTTTATTTACATTATATATATGAGAGTATGTGATTGATCCTGGACCGATGTGCCTGCGTTGTCATCAGACTCAAAAATCGCCCCAACGCGTCCACCGGATCAGTCCCATGTTATACCTGTATCAATTATTGAATTGCTTTCCACAGTAATACAAGTGGAGTGATCTTATTACCTTATATGCACATGAAGGAGGTATATCACCTATTGAGGAAGGTATTTTATAGCAAATGAGGGACACCTAGGATGCCTAAAATTACAGCCGCATCCCATGTCTCCATCAAAAGTATTAAGACCGATTTACTCACTAAATATTGAGTATTATATGGAAATTGGGAGATATGGTAAATATGGGATAAGTTCAATAATGTCAGTGTTTTTGAGCCCAGCAGACAAAACTTACAAGCTGATCACTGGTCAGGTGACCAGGCCAGTATGGATATGCATTTTAGGCCCGGTCCCATGACCTAAATTTGGCGTATCGGACCGCATTTATGATACGGCTCATTTGTCGAGAGCTTGTAGGATAATTTTTTGCATATTGCGGGCCAAAAATGCGTATATATATGATAAATAAGCTTATTCTAGTAATATCATATTTGTCACGTGAATTCATAGTGTCATGTATGTGTTTTGCTATTAGACATTCTATTACAAACTGTATCTAGATCTACGAATATATAAGTTTATTCTAGTGTATTATATTTGTCACGTGAATTCATATGGTCATGTATGTGTTTTGTTATTATACATTCTATTACAAACTGTATCTCTATCTACGAATATAAGTTTATTCTAGTAATATTATATTTGTCACGTGAATTCATATTGTCTTGTATGTGTTTTTGTTATTAGACGTTCTATTCCAAACTGTTTCTAGATCTACGAATATATAAGTGTATTCTAGTAATATTATATTTGTCACGTGAATTCATATGGTCATGCATGTGTTTTTGTATTATACATTCTATTACAAACTGTATCTAGATCTACGAGTATATAAGCTTATTCTAGTAATATAATATTTGTCACGTGCATTCATAGTGTCATGTATGTGTTTTGTTATTAGACATTCTATTACAAACTGTATCTCTATCTACGAATATATAAGTTTATTCTAGTAATATTATATTTGTCACGTGAATTCATATTGTCATGTATGTGTTTTTGTTATTAGACGTTCTATTACAAACTGTATCTAGATCTACGAATATGTAAGTTTATTCTAGTAATATTATATTTGTCACGTGAATTCATATTGTCATGTATGTGTTTTGTTATTAGACGTTCTATTCCATACTGTATCTAGATCTACGAATATATAAGGTTTATTCTAGTAACATTATATTTGTCACGCGAATTCATATTGTCATGTATGTGTTTTTGTATTATACATTCTATTACAAACTGTATCTAGATCTACGAATATGTAAGTTTATTCTAGTAATATTATATTTGTCACGTGAATTCATATTGTCATGTATGTGTTTTGTTATTAGACGTTCTATTCCATACTGTATCTAGATCTACGAATATATAAGGTTTATTCTAGTAACATTATATTTGTCACGTGAATTCATAATATGGTCAAGTATGTGTTTTTGTTATTAGACGTTCTATTCCATACTGTATCTAGATCTACGAAAATATAAGTTTATTTTAGTAATATTGTATTGTCGCGTGAATTCATGTGTTTGTATGATGAGAGGCTGTACTAGTTTAAGGCCTTTGTATCAAACAATATACGTGTACTATGTTGGCCTTTTAGAACAAAGTTTACTGGGCCATTCCAAACAGGAAGTTTCAAAGCCAAAAGCAGTAATTTTCCCACACAAAACTGTACAAAATCTGGTACGTTGACCAGTTTTTTTTTTATGTGAGTGGTGTCCTCTATTGTACTAGTTAGGCCTTTCACTTCAGAGTTTGGTCCAGAATTCCTACTCTTCTTCAGCACCCATAAACTGTCATATGTTGGTGGCAGCGTCGTCTAATAACTGCACATGTAATTCAGACTGTGTTCATCTCACCCGCAGCAACAATAAACATATCTGTCAGCAATTATTGAACAAATTTAAAACCGAAGAACACACGATTACTTTGTTGGCGCAAGAATTACCCTACCGTGGGTTTCAAGGGAGCTAACTGTGTAGTGAGACCTTAAGTCAATAAAAGTATGTTTGTTGGTGGAAGGACTATAAACCTCAGAACTACACGCACGCACACACACATGTTTAGTACGAATCGTCTATCCGGCAAAGCTGATGTGCGATGGAGATATTATTCGCGATGAGATCCCGGACTGGTTTGACGTAATGAGGCGCAGTAGACTCTCTGATTTGCCACTCATCGAAACTTTCAGTGAAATATCCCTTGATGAATTCCCCGTTGGTAACATTTCGTTCTCACAACGTAACGTTCCAACGTTGAGTAGTATTTCAAGTGTACCTCATACAATATCGTCCAGACAATCAGACTCTCGTGCTAGTGTCATTCAGAGTGATAAGTCTATTGAGGTCGTATTAAACGTTGAACATATGATGACTGAAGATGTTTCTCACCACAGTGCCATTAGACTCCAATCCCAACAGCAAAATGATGTATTAGATTTATCTCAGGCTAATCATACACAACGGCTTGCTGCTAGAGACATGGATTCCCCTGAACGCAAACGTGAGCCGTCATTAGGGTCTCTACATAACTCTACACCAACCTCTACACACAATACATGTGACGCTCCCAAACACCAACGTGACAGGTCCGTATCTACCACTCGGAGTAATAGACGTCCACGGTCCCCAACTCGATCGGCGCAAAAAACCGGTAACCAGAGAGCAACCCAGAAGACGTCCCCAACTTCATATAGAACAGTACGTGGTGGATCAATGGTCAGCCAGCCACCTTCATCTATACCGGATGTCACACAGAACAATAGCCAGTCCAGAGATGCAGGTTAACGGGCACAGGAGAAGGTGCGTCTGAGATTTGCACTTTTAAATGTACAATGCCTAATATCAAAAAACTTAAATAAATTGCATTGTACAGAAACTATGTCTTTATTTCAAAACAATGATGTTATTATGTTTACAGAGACATGGTCAAACGAATTTCAAGATTTACAGGTCGAAGGTTACAAGTACTATGCTTTACATAGGACAAAATCAAATGAATCGAAACGTGAATCCGGTGGTATTATTTTATATGTAAGTGATACATTTGTAAACGAAGGAATTATATTTTTTCAGAGTGAAGATGATATTTTGTGGTTACGATTAGATGGAACCTTATTTTCATTAGAACACGACTTATTCATAGTTCTTTGTTATGCTGTGCCTGAGGGTAGCAGCAGGTTTAATGTTCTTGACCAAAACATTTTTGACCGTTTAATTGAGTCTATAGCACACATTCATAATAACACCGACGGAAAATGCAATATTGTATTAGCAGGTGATTTTAATAGTCGTACATCTGATAAACCAGACTTTGTAACTTTTGATTCTGTCAAAAATTTCGGTGATATTTTACCTGATGATTATTCTGTTGATACTTTTATACCTAGATATTCACAAGATAAAGGTACTATAAACGCTAATGGAAAGTCATTTTTAGATTTATGTAAACAAACACAGTTGAGAATTTTAAATGGTCGTGTTGGCGACGACGCAGGTGTTGGCAGAAATACATTTGTGGGCCATAGAGGTTGCAGTTTAGTAGACTATTTTGTTGTTTCTGAATCTATCTTTTCTTTATTTGTAGCTTTTACAGTCCATGACCCTAATTTATTATCTGATCACTGTATTGTTGAATGTATTATGGAAAATAGTATGCATGATAATTTTGAACATGATATTGATAATGTAAATGAAAATGATGAAACAAGCTATAAGTCTATTAATCACAAATATGTATGGTCGGATGTTCGTAAAGCTGAATATGTTGATGCTTTAAACAATGACGATTTTATTGAACAGTTAGAAAATGTTACTATGTCAATCGAATCCTCAGATAGTATTGGTAGCTTAGAATCAAATTTAAATGCTTTTTCTAACCTTATGAGCTCTGTAACGGATCCTCTATTTAAGAAAAAGGTATATAAATCGGATAATAAAAATTAAACATTTAAAAATGAATGGTATAATGAGTCTTGTGAAAATAAAAGGAAAATATTTCACAGTTATTTAAATTGTTTCAGATATAATAAAACAGATGAAAATAGACAATTACTTGTTAAAGCACGTTCTGAGTATAAAAACATATTAAAGCGCTCGGAAGGGTTTATAATGATAATCAAACTCATATTCTTGAAAGAAATAAAACAAAAAATGCCAAACTGTACTGGAACATGCTTAAAGATACTTCTCATGTTAAACATCCAAATATACCATTGTCGAAGTTTGAAGAATATTTTAAAGCTGTTAATAATCCCGATGATCACTTTTTTAATCCAGATGATGATGTTTTATATTTCAACGAACGTTTTGTAAACGAAGAGTTTGATATTATGTTTAAAGAATTAGATGTAGTTATATCAACTGATGAAATCTTAAAGTCTATTAAGCAGTTAAAGAATGGTAAATGTGCCGGACCAGATAATTATTTGAATGAATATTTTATAAATGGCACTTACAGATTAATGCCATTTTTGTTTTCATTGTTTAACTCTATATTAGATAATGGTATTTTCCCAAGTACCTGGTCTGAAGGATATATCATACCTTTACATAAGAAAGGAGCCATTGACGATCCTACTAATTATCGTGGTATAACACTGTTAAGTGTTTTAGGTAAATTATTTACAAGAATATTAAATAATCGATTGAACGATTGGGCCGAAAATTACAATGTTTATTTGGAAGCACAGGCCGGGTTTCGAAGGGGAATGGGTACCACAGATAATATATTCGTACTGCATGGTTTGATTACACACATTATTAACACTGGTAAAAAATTATATTGTAGTTTTATAGATTTAAGCAAAGCTTTCGATTATGTAGAAAGGAACACTTTATGGACTAAGTTAATTAAATTTGGTGTAAGAGGTAAGATCCTTACAGTCATCAAAAGTATGTATGAAAATATTAAAACACGTGTAAAATTTGATAATATGTTAAGCAATGATTTTTCATGTATGTTAGGTGTGAGGCAAGGCGAATGTTTATCGCCGTTTCTGTTTTCAATGTTTCTAAATGACATTGAAGAACATTTTATATTGAACAATTTTGATGGTGTTGATACTTATATGACCAAACTATTTTTGCTGTTATACGCTGACGATATTGTGATATTTTCAGAATCATCAATTGGTTTACAGAAAGGGTTAGATATTTTAGCTATTTACTGTACAAAATGGAAACTTAAGGTTAATGTTAACAAAACAAAAATAATTATATTTAGAAAAGCTGGACTTTTACCCAGAAATCTTGTTTTCATGTTCAATAACTCTCCAGTTGAAATCGTTAAATCTTTGACCTATCTTGGCATTGTCTTTAGTCAAGGTGGCTCCTTTAATGAAACACAATTAAGTTTAGCTGGTAAAGCACAGAAAGCAATATTTAAGTTAAACAAATGTTTAATGAAATTTACAGATATTTCTGTGTCACACAGATTAGATTTATTTGATAAACTTGTGTTACCCATTTTATGTTATGGCTCCGAAGTTTGGGGATTTCAAAGTTCAGATAATATTGAGAGAATACACACTATTTATTGTAAAAATGTTTTACGTGTTAAACGTTCTACTCAAAATGACTTTGTATATGGTATTCTTGGCAGATTTAGCATTAAGGATATTAGATATATTAGAATAATTAAATTTTGGTTGAAAATTGTTAACACTAATGACCAAAAGTATTGTAAACTTATATATAATATGCTTAAAATAGATGCTGATTTTTACCCAAATAAAGTATCTTGGGTTACACGTGTACAAGATTTATTATCAAGGTTAGGGTTTCATGATGTTTGGCTCCAACAAAATGTTGGCAATAAACATGTTTTCTTAAGTATATTTAAACAACGTTTATATGATAATAGCTTACAAACGTGGCAAACTCGTATAGATAATTCAACCAGAGCTGTATTTTTTAGAGAAGTTGTTACATTTGGTACTCAACATTTTCTTAGTACTCTTAATATACCTAAATTTAGAATCGCTATGACGAGACTTATTGTTTCTTCTCATAATTTGTGTATAGAATCTGGCAGATGTCAGAGACCGAGAATGCAGGTCGAAAACAGATTATGTACTGTTTGTCAAAAAATAGAGGACGAATATCATTTTTTATTAGAATGCTTACTGTATAATGATTTGCGTAAAAGGTATATAAACCGCTTCTACTGGACTAGACCAAGCATGTATAAATTAAAGTTACTGTTCGAAACTCAAAATCAAAATGTAAAAAAGAAATTAAGTGTTTACATCTTCCATGCATTTGAACTCAGAAAAATACAACATTCATAGTATCATTTGTAGAATAATCTCAGATTGTTACATGTCTGTATACACAGTTAAAACGTTTTACCTTTTACTTTTGTACACTGATCATAATGTTGTTTTTTGTGTGATTTTGTTTCATTTTTGTAGAACTTTGGAAATCAAATAAATAGTAGAGAGCATTGTGGTATTTACAAACAAAAACGGCTATCACCTATCGTTGATTATACTGTAATATAAACTATATATGATAGTATAGATAGTAGAATATCAATACAGATTATCTTCATAGTGGCAATATAATTTGAAAGGCTGTTTCTCACCTTCTCCGTTTATTTCTTCTCCGCTTATTTTCTGTCATAAATTGTGTATATAGCATATATTCATATTACTAAAAATGCTGTTTGTTATCTTGCTATGTCAATTGCTTGTATGAATGTAAACTATGTCTCACGGGCCTCTGGCCTATTGATTGATGAATAAAGTCTTCTTCTATATATTGATCTCCTGTATAAATGAGTGTTTTCATAGCCACTTCCCACCCCGTTTAAGGTGTTAGCTATTTAGCAGCAGCAGTTTGTTGATAAGGTGCTAATGTGCAGGTATGGTAATTAGGCACTGGTGTTATTTCGGCATTGTTTGTTGCTCACACGGCTGAACTTGTAGATTAAATAATAGAGCATATCCGTTCTCAAGTTTGAGATAAGGAAAACGTACTTACTGCCATTAAACTGACGCGCAATTTGGCAACAATTTAAACAAAATCTATTGGCTGACTCTGATTGTTTGGTCTTACGCAGATCCCATAAAAATATATATTCGATAAACGATCAACCACTTACTTAGATTGTGACTTGAATATAAACAAAGATTCTGAAAAAATAATAATACAGGAATTTGTTTGATATCAAGGTAAGATGTTAATTCAATCAGTTCTCAATATTTTAGAATTATTAAAGCAAACATGCATTGAGAAACATACATTTTTTTTATCAATACTGTATGTTTAAAGAAAATATGAATAATAATAAAAAGAAAATTTGAATAACTAATTTCAGTTCAGCCTGTTTAATAAAGAGTTTACGTTTGTTGTGAAATCGTAGTTAGATTAAGTCTGTCGAAAGTAAATATGTAAAAGTAAACACGAATTTAAATCGTTCATTATTTAAATAATGATGCTTTGCGATATGTATTAATTTAAACGTCTGAATTTGGTCTCTTCTGATCCTATTTAGTGCATGAAAAGAAAACGATTCATTCACATAAAATTAAATATCGATTTAAAAAAACAACACAGTTTCTTTTATAAATTGACTTGTCGGTCTCCACCGTCTATTTGTGTGTTGCTGAATTTGTAGATTAAATAACAGAGCATATCCGTTCTCAAGTTTGAGATAAGGAAAACGTACTTACTGCCATTAAACTGACGCGCAATTTGGCAACAATTTAAACAAAAACTATTGGCTGACTATGATTGTTTCGTCTTACGCAGATCCCATAAAAATATATATTCGATAAACGATCAACCACTTACTTAGATTGTGACTTGAATATAAACAAAGATTCTGAAAAAAAAATAATACAGGAATTTGTTTGATATCAAGGTAAGATGTTATTTCAATCGGTTCTCAATATTTTAGAATTATTAAAGCAAACATGCAATGAGAAACATACATTTTTTTTTATCAATACTGTATGTTTAAAGAAAATATGATGAATAATAAAAAGAAAATTTGAATAACTAATTTCAGTTCAGCCTGTATAACCCTTGACCCGCTAAGCACGACAATAATAGCATTTGCGTCCATTGTAAACCCAGATTAGCCTGCGAGACTGATCATGGTTTACAATGTCCGTCTGCTGATCAGTCATTTCTCCAAAACACCCCTTTGTCACATAAATGGAATGGTCTTAATTAAAAAAGAACAGTCCATTATATATTTGTAGCGTGTTAAGGATTAATAAGGTCAGAGTTTTTTAATTTTTCGGTTCTCAAACCCTCCGACCCTAAATTTTGCAAAAGTGAAAAAAGAAATAATCAAAAATTAAAAAAAGTGGATCTATCCGTTATTATTGTTTTTGGTCACCCATTTAAAGTAACCACATTATCATGGTAAAATCAGAGAGATGATATGTTATATAAATTTGTTCTGGTGCGTTTTATGTAAATTTGTTCTGGTGCGTTTTATGTTTTTCAATGCTAGATACACACTTATAAAGTTTGTTTCACCCCACTCACCGCGATACACACTTATAAAGTTTGTTTCCCCCGCCCCTCCCCCACCCCACACCCCACACCCCATACCCTCTATCCCACCTCCTCCTGTGGAACTTTTTCCGAAAAAATCTGAGAATCAAAACTGAAACAAACTCTGGCCTAAAGAGTTTACGTTTGTAGTGAAATCGTAGTAAGATTAGGTCTGTCGACAGTAAATCTGTAAAAGCAAATACAAATTTAAATTGTTTGCGATATGTTTTCGACATGTATTAATTTAAACGTCTGAATTTGGTCTCTTATGATCCTATTTAGTGCATGAAAAGAAAACGATTCATTCACATAAAATCAAATATTGATTTAAAAAAAAAGGTTTCTTTTATAAATCGACTTGCCGGTCTCGATCTTCGGCTATTTGTTATGTTATAACCATGTCGTACAAATAATAAAATATATCAATCGATTTCTCCTTTGCAGGCGTGTCTTTATTTGTAACTTGATGTTCACCAGCTCATGTCGAAATCGGATATTTAAGCGAGCAAATATAACGTAGGACATCATTAATAATTTACTTGATCCCGAAAAAAGACACAAACAATTGGTTTCAGCGCTCTTGGTGACTATATTAAAGCCAAGAGCGAAAGAAAAATCTAAATATTTCATTATCTCAGTTCCGCCATCTTGGAACCATATTCTACAGCATAACCCCCATTGTTTTAGAAGTAATAAACTACTTATGACATTATTAAAACATATCCCATATTTACCATATCTCCCAATTTCCATATAATACCCAATATTTAGTGAGTAAATCGGTCTGAATGCTTTTGAGGGAGACATGGGATGCGCTTGTTATTTTAGGCATCCTAGGTGACCCTCAATTGCTATAAAAGACCTTCCTCAATAGGTGATATACCTCCTTCATGTACCTCTAAGGTAATAAGATCACTCCACTTATATTACTGTGGAAAACAATTCAATAATTGATATAGGTATGACATGGGACTGATCCGGTGGACGGGTTGGGGCGATTTTTGAGTCTGATGACAACGCAGGCACAACGGTCCAGGATCAATCACATATTCTCATATATATAATGTAATAGAACTGCACTGTTTGACGGTCCAATGGATCAGCTTGTAAGTTTTGTCTGCTGGGCTCAAAAACACTGACATTATTGAGCATATTCCATATCTACCATATCTCCCAAGTTCCATATAATACCTAATATTTAGTGAGTAAGTCGGTCTGAATTGTGTGCCATTTAGTTAGACGGTCGTTGAACTAGCTTTCTATCTGGTAATAAATACGGAGTTTTCTAAATTATATTGATTGGGTTACTTTAATGCAAATTTAGGATATGTTCTTAGCTAGCATAGGCGGTCGTCGTACTGGCTTTCTAGTATAGACCAACGACATATCTATTTTCTGCATGTATACGCGTATAGTCATCTTCATCATTTTGTTTTCTGTTGTTCAATACACCCATCTTTCAAACATATCCTGCAGCATAACCCACATTGTATAAAATGTATAAACTACCCATGACAATATCCTATCCCATATTTACTATACGCCTCCTCAATAGGAGATATACCTCCTTCATGTACCTATAAGGTAATAAGATATATCTTGTCTTTTCATTTAACTATCTTTGGAAGGAAATAATCCACTTATGCTTTCAATATATCTAAAGCCTGCTCTAACCATTTTTATATCTATGTTGTAATATATGGGATAAAGAGTGAGTGGATGCCACATATGTTTATAGTATACTTAAACATTGAATACTCTATTGCGCACATTAATATCTCCGACACAAATTAGTTGTATATACACATTTTAATACTTATTACCACTTGTTTTATCAGAAGCGTCAGAGATTTAGTTTTATCTATAGGCAGTCATTCATTATTACAGCAGGCTATCACATTATATCTATGTATATCTTTGATCATTGCCCTCCCCATTGTGGCCTCCACGTGGCTCTGTGTGGACAAACACCCTTCCTCAGACAAAGGTCTCTAGACGGTATTACGAGAATTCGGATGCTGAGGACGGGTGCCTGACAAACCGCACTGGGTATTTTTTATAATTTTTTATAAAAGAAAAAAGAAAACGTAACTCGGAAATTTCCGCTGTATATTGTATGTATAATATGCTGCTTTTATTCGAATGGTACATGGCTATATTGGACCTTTTTTTGGAAAATAGACTAAACCAACACATAACACACCATATGCTATGCCTTCAAAGTTTCCTTATTTATAGAATACGCGTTCAGTAAACATAATAAGTCAGATTTTGTAATCTCTTTATACACCAAATACAGTACTGAAATGGCTCAAATTAAAAAAAACCACACAGTTTGATATTTTCGTGTGGTTTCAAATGGATTTTACCGGTTATTTCAATGTTTCGGAGTGAGTCAGTTTAAAACCTTCTCGCCTCTCATCGCTGCGGATACGAATCCCACTGGGAGCTCGACTTGAAAGTAAGAAAGTTTCGATTTTTATTGGAGGTTTACAGTACTGGTTTTACCCAGGAAAAAGTGGATGATCTGCCGCCACCACTAAAAATCGACCGTCATATAGCCTAAAATGTGCTGAAAATGACTTAAAACACCATTCATTCAACCAACCAACCAACCAACCAACCAACCAACCAACCAACCAAACAACCAACCAACTAATCTAGGCTGACTTGTTTATACGTCTGTAACAAACTTGGTGATTGACTAACACAGTTTGACTTCTTTTCAGTAAGTTTGTATTATGTAAATTTCGGAATTGTCAAAGTTCAGCTAAGTTTCCTACATGTTATCTTTTCCATATTTCAGATGGAAAGGACCATACGGTTGCTACTTTTGCAATTGCTGACTATTAGCGTTTCTTTGGCTACCGTAAACTCAGAATGTTTACAGACGGACACAGAATGCGTGTTTTATTTAGAAGTGGAACACATTCTCACTATGATGCAACATAAAGACCTCGTGTATCCTTACAATGGCGATCTTTACAAATATGACATCATAAATACGACTGGTGCCGAAACAATTTCCGCCGATGACGTCATATCCGCTGACGGATGGGAAATACCGCGATTAGTCGCCGTAGCCAACGGAACATTGCCTGGCCCCGACATCATCGTCTTTGAAGACCAAATGGTTACTGTTCATGTCAAAAATAATTTAAGGAGTCACGCTTTGACCATTCACTGGCACGGTCTACACCAAGCTGGAACACCATGGATGGACGGCGTACCTTGGGTAACTCAGTGTCCTATACAACCCGGACAATCGTTTACGTACCATTTTAAGGCTAAACCGAGGGGCACATTTTGGTGGCATTCGCACGTAGGCGCTCAAAGGTCAATGGGTTTATTCGGTGCGCTTGTCATCAGAGAAAGGGTTGTGACCGACGTGGTAGAACACATCATGCAAATAATGGACTGGAACCACGACTGGGAATCGGACACCGGTCATATGAAGATGTTGTACGGGGTATACGATGGGCGAGAAAAGTGGGGAGGTGCAACCGCACTCGATGGAAGTCACTTCAGTTTTTTCAGGGTCCAGTCCGGGCTTATTAACGGAAGAGGCAGATACCATGACCCCGCCAAGGGCAATAATTTCGCCCCACTGACAGTATACAACGTGACGCAGGGTAAACAATATCGGTTTCGAGTGATCGGTACGGGTGCGTTGTATCCGTTCCGTGTTTCTGTTGACAAACATCTTATAACTGTAATCGCATCCGATGGATATGACCTTGATCCTGTTGTCGCTGAGTCTTTCGTAATAAATCCTGGCGAGAGGTTTGACTTTGAAATAACTGCAGACCAACCTGATGGCAACTATTGGGTTAGAGGTATAACGCTGGAAAAAGGCGAGTATCATGTTGCAGAGGCAATCCTGAGATACGCGGGAGCTCCAGACGAAGACCCAACAACAACACGTCAGGAATGCACAGAACTAACGCCTTGTTTGGTTTTGAACTGTCCATTTACTTATTACCCCGCCAATTTTACAAGGTGCAGACGACTTGATGAATTGAGGGCTCTAGCCATGGATGATCCAGCACCACCATATTCTCCAGGAAAATTTCGTGAATATTTTCTTAACTTTGCGTTTCCTGGTATCCGTTCATATCCTGGGTCAGTCAATGGACGAACATTTGATACACCGGATGTAAACCCCCTAACCCAACCAACGGAATGGCATTCTCCTTGCGAGGCACCGGCATGTGGGGATGACAGACATTGTAAATGCACGTTCGCTCTTAATATAGGTCATGGAGACACTATTCAAATGGTATTCATGAACATGGGCATCGGTAAGGGATGGTCCCATCCAATTCACATGCATGGGCACTCATTCTATGTTCTTAAAATGGGTTATGGGCAGTATAATCCAGACACTGCCAAGATAGAAGGCGATAATCTCGACGTAGACTGTCGCGGAGGTCCAGACAGGGAGAAGTCTTTCTGCAATGATGCCACGTGGTCAAACCAGACTTGGCTCAATGGCAACGTCCCTGGTCTAGAACTGGACCGGCCTCCGCGGAAGGATACAGTTATAGTCCCAACTGGTGGTTATGTGGTTTTGCGCATTCGCGCAGATAATCCGGGAATCTGGAACATGCACTGCCACATCGAACTCCACAATCTGGATGGTATGCAGATGTTGCTGAACGAGTCATTCAGTGACGTTCCTTCCCCACCACCGGGTTTCCCAGAATGCCACTCTTTTCCACCAAAGGCAATCAGACTGACAACAGACGACACATCAGGCACCGCAGGTACGTGTAAACTTCATTGTCATTATTGAGCATATGCCAAAATATAATTTCATAAGTGGTAGGTTACTGGGTAAGTTGAAATTAAAATGGAACCAAGTAAAATAACACAAAAATAGATTGCATTCGCATATATGATTTGGTTAAGTATTTTGAAAAAATAGATTTATATTCAGCAATTGCCAAATAACGTTTTGTTTGTTTGTGTGTATGGTGTTTTACGTAATTTTCAACACATGCGAGGTTATATATGACGGTCGATTTTTTTGTGGTGGAGGCAGACCACCCACTGTTCCTGGGTACTGTAACCTCCCGCCACCCGTAAGAATCGACACTTCCTCACTTACAAGTCGATTGTGTGGGATTGTAATTTCCTAAGGGGTAGGTTAGCATGCCGATATTATCTCGGGGTAAGAGCGGTTGTCTCTGTGTGTGTGTGGTTGTGGGGGTAGGGGTGGGGTTGTACCTATAGTTATTTTTGCTATTTAACCCCGTCTTGAACAGTATTTTCCGAGTGCATTTCATTATATATGATGAGTTTTATGGTGTGACGGTTTATTCAAATAAGATAGGGTAGTTGTTTAGGCAGGCATTGTTATGTCTTTAGACACCTCGCCGAAATAGTAGAATGAATACGTACCGGGATGTATTCATAGCTCTACGAAAGTTATTTTTGCTATTTAACCCCGTCTTGAACAGTATTTTCCGAGTGCATTTCATTATAAATGATATAGTTTTATCGTGTGACGGTTTATTCAAATAAGATAGGGTAATAGTTTAGGCAGGCATTGTTATGTCTTTAGACACCTCGCCGAAATAGTAGAATGAATACGTACCTGGATGTATTCATAGCTCTACGATAGTCACATACTATAACACCATAAGAGCTATTATGTACAATCGAAATTTCTTTTTTATTTTACGTCTAGTTAATATCTTTCTCCGACAAAATAAAAATAACAAATATGTATTGAAATGTCGATTTGTGGGGCTCTATACTTACACACGAATATGGGAAGTATAAATAGCCATTTTGTTTGAACTGTTTTTTGTACTGATTCTCAAATTCATGTACAAATACGGATTTGTTTGTATACTGTCGGTTTAGTACAATATCGGAACAACCCCAGATCGGTTAGGATTATACATTTTTAAAATGTATATGTATATAGTGTGTGCTATTGGAAGCAATGCTTTTTTTTCTATAATCAGTATGTAAATATGTATGATATTATAGATGCAGAAACAAGTATATCCCACGACACATTCTGGTTGGTGACAGGGATCCTTCTGGGCGTGGTGTGTCTTGAATTCCTTATAATTGTCGTCATGGCAGCCATTTACAAGAAACGGTCCTCATCTTCGCCTAGAAAGTACTCAACTGGCAAAAGCAACACCGGATTTGATGCAACAAGCTGAACGGTGTTTATGCAAAAACGTTGGAAAGTTGTTTTTGTTTTTATGGTGTTTTACGTTAAATCAACAGGCTTTGTGCGGGAAAGCATTAAACGGTATGAATCTTTTAACTGCGAACATAAGAAAAAACTGAATTAAAACCTAAAATATCTCTTCAGTTATTTGATGCTGTTGTCTCATCAATTCTCAATTAAGGCTGTGAAGTGAGAGGTTCACGGTGTTCAGTTTTACAGTGTGTACAAATGCAGATTATATACAGTGAACGACTTTAAAAACGCAACAGGGAAATAAACTAAGATAACCGACATATTTCAATAGAAATTAAATTTTAATTTCATCTATTCTAATTAACCATATTTAACAGTTGAATCGCTGAATATTTCAGTCAAATTGATCAACATTAAACTTGTTAAATTCATAATATAACGC
>JAWPHD010003376.1:0-55000 GCA_037043455.1 Cyrtodaria siliqua
AATTTAGTGCATGCGTCGGTAAAAACGTGTTTCCGGTTGTCACAAAATGTCAATGTTGCGGTACGTGACGGGTGCCATTCCTGGTAAACCAGTGAATAAACCAGTGAAAGAGTCCAACCAAGAGTCAAGTAAGCGTTACGAAGCCAACAGAGACAGAAATTTTGTTTCTTTTTGGCAAGTTGGTCGAGAGTGACAGGGGCACAGACTAACTCTATTTAGCTAGGAGCATGCTGGGCCCCTGACTTAGAATATTTAGGGGCTAAGCCCAAAAGTTAGGGGCCCAACAAAATATTATTTTATTTTACCACTCTGGTGCATAATTTATGAACAATTACATGCATTTACTCCGCGTTTATTGAATATCATAAACAACATCACTGATCATTACAAGTCCAAGTTATCTATTTAATTATAAATAGTAGTGTTAATGAGTTTTGTTATAAATGATCACAACTAGAATATGTAAATTATTGTAATACAAGATTAAAAAAGATTAGATATTATTAAATTAATGTTTCATTTTGCTATAAATATTTTATGTTGACATACAGTTTTAAAATTAATGTATGAGACCTTTATCATCAACATGATGCCATATAATTGTTATTAGTGATTTCTAAAAGCACCGCATTTTATTAATCAAAAGCTCCGCATTTTAGAATATCCAATAACCGGAAGTGAAACCTAATTATTTCCCATTCAAATTATAACACGAATTTATGATCATGTGTAAAATAAACAATACCATGTCTGTTTTAATGTTGATTTTATACCAGCAAATGTGCATATCTAATTTTACATTGACATTCGAAGCTCAGAGTACCGTAACATGCAGTTTTGTGGGAAACCGTACAGTACATCGCAACATCTCGAACATTGTCTCGTTTCCGCAGTGGAAAAATAAAAACAAACGTTTGTTTCGTTATTATTTTGTTAAGGGTTTATCTATTTCGGCCAACAGTATGTAGTTCACGGGACCAAAGCAAAATCTGCGGGGTAAGATCCTCGAATTTAAATGTTTGTGTTGAATGATTACCCTTTTTCCGTTTTTTGGATTGAATATTTTTGGTCGCCACATGGGCGCGTGAAAGTCAAATTTTGGTCGCCCAGACCATTTTTTACTCGCCAATGGCGACTGGGCGACCGCTTATTTGTGCCCCTGAGTGACTTCAGTGTTTTTTAATGTATTTTGTGAATGCAGCCTGTGCCTGTGCCATTGTGAAAAATAGCGGCATTTTTCTAGAAATTGTGAAAATTGTGAAATATTATAATAAAAGAAAAAGAAACTTTTTTCACTTTTAATTTCACAGTTTAATATCCCTTGGTTTTAAATTTTGTTTTTGGTAAATACAGTCTAGTTTTAACACCAGCATATATTAATACTAGTATCCTTACTGGTCTGTATTTACCCTAAAAAAAAGAAAAAACATTTTCAGATTGTGAATTTTTTGGATATATAATTGTGAAAAAAGTATACTTTTTGGCATTGTGAATGGGGCCAAATAACGGCCCCAAATTAGGCATAAAAAAAACACTGGACTTAAATGTACTGAACGATGGTAAAATGCAGTGCACTTGGTGCACAGAATCCGGATTAGACACTGATGGTTCCTTTGTAAAGGGGTGTATTGACACTATAAAAAAGCAGGAACAGTCAAAAATCGATGATGACTCTAATCATAATGATGACTGACTTTTCAGAAAAAGACATAGACAATGTTATTTCTTTGTATCCAAAATAATGAATAATGAATAAATAGTGTGAAGACATGTTTTGCTTTGTTTACATATATATCATTAGAGTATTTTTAAAAGAAACATTTCGGGCAACCACTTTTCCTTTCGGGCAACCAGTTGTTGATGAAATGGTTGCCCGAAGGACAGTCAAGTCTAAAAGTTAATTTCGCAGACTGTTGCACGTTAACGGATGATAATGTGCATTATCTCCCCGTACACGTGCAAAACTCATGCTCTATTCTATACTTATACCACAATAGCCTAAATACACACTATGCATCGTGTAATACCCGAGGATATACACAGCATATGTTAGTTATTGTGGTATAAATACAATAGAGCATGAGTCTTGCACGTGTACAGACGATAATGCACTCGCTATCGCTCGTGCATTATCTCCCCGTACACGTGCAAAACTCATGCTCTGTCCGATACTTGTACCATAGCTCTAATGGTTTTCCTTTGTTCTTGCTTATGCTATAATTTTCATAAACCTGAAGGTCTGAGCCTAAACCGTGCTATAAATGCTGGTATATTTCAGCTGTGCTATAACTGACAGATTCGACAGTTATACCATGACTTACTCAATTTACACGCGCGTAGTTGCAATGTTTACACACAACCTGTCATTCAAATATGTAAAACACGACTATCCATTATCAAAACAGCACTCCTTGACATTGGATTTGCCCAATAATACACACAGGCGATTGGTTGTAATAATCAAAACATGGGACCAGGGTCATGCTTATGGCGCGTGATAATGCTATTTCTTGATTGGATCGAGCTGTTATTTTTACTGAAAACTGTAACGCCCTAAAACTTCTTGCACATGCGTAGTCGGATAAATGGCTAAGGTACAAAACATTTATAGCATATTTTTCTCGTATGCGATGTATACTGCACTCTCGGGCCTGCGGCCCTCGAGAAGCAGTATAAATCGCATATACTCGAAAAAAATTATGCTATAAATATTACATATTCAGAATAATTCAAGAATGTTAAGTTCTCAGTTTACCGTGGTTTCTTAGAACAGTACAAGTTTTTTTTGAGGATTATAATATAATTATGTTGTGGACGTTACACGAAAAAAAATGTCAACACGTCAAAAATAACATCCGTATTAAAAGTTTACTTGGCATCTTTTTTTTGGCGACATTAATTTCAGAAAATGAGGATTTGTAATACGTTGTATGAAGCAGATGTGTTCTGCAAACATTTCAAATATAATTACGTTTAGATAATAAAATAAAAAGACAACAAAAAAGCATTTGTCGGTCTTAAACTAATGTAACGTCCATCACAGTGACATTTTTGCCAAATATTAATTATATTGTGGCCTATTTTGCCCAGTTTTCTTATATTAAGTATAGACTTCATCAAACATTATAAAGAGACTTCTATTGTAAATAAAACCTGTAAACTATCAAATATATACTGTCAAATTATGTTGAGTAACATCAACCACATTTTCATTACAAGCAAAACATGCAAATTATGAAATAGTTACACCATTAAGTATCTTGACATATTCCATTTAAAACTGCGCTATTAGGTCCCAAGGTATTAGCAAATTTCAAAGTCAGTTTTTCATATTTGCTTCTGTCCCAAATGAATTTTTTTTATCAAAACATGAGAAATATAATGGAAATAAAACAAGATTTGTCTTTAGTGTGCATTTTTGTGTTTAAAAATTGAGGTTGCTAACATCACTTTTTGATGGACATTTTGACACACTTTGGTGATGTTAGCAAAATGTACCTGTATGAACTGGAATAAAACTGCCATACATAAAATAATATTTAAACTGTTTCAAGAAATGAAAAGAAATAATAATAAAATGTATACAAAACCTCTTTGCAAAAGAGATTTAATTCTATATTGTATGCGTTGTCCGTCAGTAAATGACAGTCACAACATCACATGTCGGTCAAAAAATGATGGTAGCAACAGCACATGCTTGTGCAGGCTTCATTCATATGATCAAGTTCGCAAACACATTCCAATTGCTTTAATACTCTGTGATATAAAACAAAATTTAAATTGTGTTTTAGACACTGAATAAGTTTACGTTCAACAACTATTAACACCCGGTTGCTAACGTCACGTGTTGCAAACATAAAATTGGCTACATCTGGTTGCTAACGTCATGTGTTGCGAACATAAAATTGTCTTGAAAGACGATCTTTTGCGTGTACATGTATACTTTGTTTTATATCAATAGATAATTCTGCTCTCTATTTCTATGAAAATGTTAGAGTTTATAAGTATGTTATATTTTTTTCCGTTTGATTCGGAAACATTCACAGGGTCGACATTTAATGTGTGTGCTCCGTGTTATATACCGATGCGATCCTGGTGGCGTAAATGTCATTTCTAAAGAAAGAAACTCTCACGGAACCATCCAAAGCAGTTCTAATCGGTGCGAACGTTGATTAATATATTTGACCGAAATGATATTCGCAACATTGACAGCATCACCTGTTACTTTGTTTATTGTTTTTTGTAATCAAAAACAACATAAATTTTGAAAAACACGGTACATATGACCAGATTGACCATCTTAGGATAAAAATATACATACGAGTGCATCATGTTACGTACTAAATTATGCGAACGTCGTTGAATTTGACAATATTGATCATGGAAAAAACGGTTCCGAATCAAACGGAAAAATATATAACATACACTTATAAACTCAAACATTTTCATAGAAATAGAGAGCAAAATTATTCATTTATATAAAACAAAGCATAATTATTTTTTTTAATTACAACATGCAGTGATTATAATCCTTTAATCAAAGCCATATAATTTTACGGGAGCTGTGTCCGTCAACTTACTTAGAATTGCAAAATGTTATTACATTTTTTCGCAATAATAACACATATTTTTATTTTTTTTAAATACCTTTTATAACAGGAATAAAAACGAAAACAAAAACTACTTGTAAACCAATATTGTTTTATTAAAAATTGTATTTGGGCAGACATTTGTACATATCAAATGGAACACGTCTCTTTTTAAAATGAGTCAATTTAATCTATTATCTTCAATTTAAGTCCAAAACCAAGTTGGTACACTATCTTTTATTTTTTTACCAGTTGTCCCATTATAATTGCAGTTTAGCTCAGAAGGACCCACGCTCTGTTATGTCCCTGAGCGGTTAGTTTAAACTTATTTATTTTACATCGATTGTAACGAAAGCTCTATGAACTTATTTGAATCACTCTCGATGTCTTCCTGGGTAGAACCAGTACTAAGCAATGCAGATAAAATGTCTTGCTCAGGGACACAACGCATATGGCAATGACGGGAATCGAACCCACGACTTTTGGATCATGGGTCCAACGCTCTACCACTAGACCACAGCGCTCCTGAGCGGTTATTGAGAAGTTTTGAAAATATGTAAAAATTCTAAATTTTGACATAAGCAATATTTGTGACTTTCTGGACTTTTTCCATGTATTTTGAAATAAAAGGAAATTTCTATCGTAAAATAGACCAAATCGGGAAAACATTTTATTGATAAAATGGAAAACTCAGAATAGTTTACGTCAACATTTTGTATTACAGTAAGTTAGGGCGAGGTAAAAGCCTAAACGGTATAATAAGGAACACTATTACATCAATAACATACCACATATTGATTAGTATGTAACAGAAAGGATGTATCAGTACAACAAACATGTAAAAAATAAATAAAAATATTTTGTAAGATTGGGAATTTTTTCAACAACTGGGAAATATATACTATTTTGTATTGGGAAAGGGTTCACATTCGGCTCCGTAGGACACGTAGAAAAAGCCCTGTAAGACATCATACTGATATTTCCTTTTGTATTTTTTTAACGAAATTATCAAATAACATGAAAAATACGGGAAAAATTTCAGGGAGTATAAAAACAAAAGCTGTAGGAGACTAGGCTAGCGCTAGGATTTTTAACCCTTAGCCAAATCTGGCTAAAGCCCTAAATACTTCTTTAGCCAGATTAGAATGTCTATCATGTCTATAGCCAGATTTTATGGAATTATTTTGGAAATTTAATGCGCTAACACCTCGCGTTTGCGTACACATCAATTTAAGTTAAAAAGAGTATGCTTTTTAACCTGTAGGGTATCAATATTTCCGTATCATATGCATGCTGCATTTTGCTTTAGTGCTTATAATTAAAAGTTGAGTTGTATAATAAAAACTTTTTAACAATTGTATTCAATATAATGTAATTTAATTTTGAAAAATGGTAAAGACTGAATGAATGCATGCATATACAAGGCTTTTTTCATGATTTTGGGAACATGATCCGTACCCCTGGAATTGGGAATTTTAGCGCGATTTTTCATAAAATTGGGAATTTTAGCGAGAGTTTTAATAAAATTCGGAATAATATAAAGTAAAGCATTCCTTTCATAATTATATCTTTAATACTGTTTTTTGTACACCAAGATAAACATAAGCATTTATAAGCTTTTTGGATTATTTATTTTTTAAATTGGGAAATTGGGAAAAAAAGATATGTTTTGGCATTGGAAATAAGACCGAATTTCGGCTATATAATTTGCAAGTAACACCGGTTGATGGCGTTCTGGGTATGTAAAAATGTTCGTATTTATTATATTTCGCCGATGAGTTTAAATTGGTTTGCCGAAAAATAAATAATCATAAATATAGTGTTTTAAACTATTTAATACTTGTATGATCTGAAAATAGAAGTAAGTTTGGTAGTACTTACATAGACACACTAAATACACTCCAAATTATGGACAGTAGATAACATTGTAATACAAGACTAGTGTAGTGTAAAAAGAAATGTTTTTTTAATGACGTAACCAGCAACAGACCTATTTTTTTTAGGACTTATCGTTTTGATCCAAGAGTTTGACCTTTCTGCAATCTTGACCCTAGGTTGGCGGGAGTAGTAGGTGATACGCCTGTCTCCATGTTGTGAATCTTTCTGTCAACTGTCTTTTTTATCCAGTCATTTATTGCAGAGTTATAACGTGGACAGGAGTTTGACCTTTCACTGCAGACAGGAGTTTGACATTCAGTGTGACCTTGACCCTTGAGTGGCTGGAGTTGTACACAACAAATTTTCTCCATGTGATGAACCTTTCTGGTAAAATTTATCTTTTAAATCCAACCATTCATTGCAGTTATGTCCCTGACAAGAGTGACTTTTGAGCTTTGCCTTGACCTTGACCCTAGTCTGACGGGAGTTGTACGCCGACGGACAACCTAATGATATATTTTCCTTCTTATACCCTTGGTGGCAGGGGGCATAATTAACAACAAATACAATGGCAAATACAAGCAAAGTTTCATAAAAATATTTTCAATACTTTTCTCATTATCGCAGGATGCATATTTGTTGGACGGACTGAAAACCCTAACCCTAACCCTGCGGTGACACACCTGATAAAAATATGATCAACAGTGTTTTTGAGATACGGGAAATATCTCCCGAGGTAGAGAAATGGCCCCGATATAAGAACGAGTTCTAATCTTATATCGGGGCCATTTCTCTACCGAGGGAGATATTTCTCTTCCGAGAATATATTTCTCATTTCTCTACTGAGGGAGATAATTTTCAATATCTCAAAAACACTGGTTATTAAACTATATAAATTACTTAATTTAAAATTATATGTTATTAATATTTCTAATGATTCACACCTTTTTACACCAGTATGCACGAGAACGCCAAGACGACGTTACGTCATACAAACAAACAAGTGGAATCGGAATTCTTCGTTATTTTCCGTAATCGTTATTCCCTAGTGGCGGAATCGGACAACGACGTCCGTAAAACAATCGGAATGTCATTTGGCGTTCCCGCCACTGACGGAAAAGGCCCAGCAATGTTCAGATATTTCCCAGTAGAGCAAACGAGTAAATATAGCTTTTCTATTCCCAGTATTTCCTATACAAATCACAGACAACTAGAAATTGTTATTGTCCATGGGACAAAAGCGTATGGCTCCCCCACTCGCCCGAACAGACATAACTGACAACTCTAGGTCCAACCGTTCTCTATTGATCTGAGATCGTTTTGATATTCAATATCCCTGTGACTGTATCTACTATCTGTATCAGCAATATCTACAGGTCATGACCAACCATCCTTCCAAGTTAGAGGACCCGAGGTCCAACCATTGTCTCGTTATTTATCGGACATCGTTTTGCTAGTCAATGTCACCGCGACCTTGACCTAGTGACCCCAAAATCAATAGGGGTCATCTACTGGTCATGACCAACATCCTTCCAAGTTTGAGGACCCTAGGTCCAACCATTGTGTAGTTACTGATCGGACATCGTTTTGATAGTCAATGTCACCGCGACCTTGACTTTTGACCGCGTGACCCCAAAATCAACAGAGGTCATCTACTGGTCATGTCCAACCATCCTTCAGAGTTTGAGGACCCCAGGTCCAACCATTGTGTAGTTATTGATCGGACATCGTTTTGATAGGCAACGTCACCGCGACCTAGACCTTTGACCTAGTGACCCCAACATCAAAAGGGGTCATCTACTGATCAGGATCAACCATCCGTTCAAATCTGAGGACCCTATTTTCAACCATTGTGTAGTTATTGGTCGGACATCGTTTTGAGTCAATGTCACCGCGACCTTGACCTTTGACCTAGTGACCCCGAAATCAATAGGGGTCATCTACTTTTCATGACCAACCATCCTTCAAAGTTGGAGGACCCTAGGTCTAACCGTTCTCTAGTTATTGATCGGACATTGTTTGTGACACAGACAGACAGATCTATCTACATAGAAAGCACTAAATCAACATGGCTTCCCTACCACACTTTGTGTGGGGGAGCCATAAATATGTACAGCGTTTTTTTTTCCTTCTTTGGACGGGTCCGTTCCCAATCGCCAAAAAATAGCATTTTCCCCAATTTTGAGTAAAAAAAAAAAAAAAAAAAAAAATTCCCAATTCCAGATTTTTCTTCCCAAAATTGTAAAATGTTTTAGAATAATCTTCTTAATAAAGTTTTTTACCAGTGTTTTCGACGTTTCTTCTGCCTTTCTGTGTAATTTTTTCCCCCCAATTCTGAGAAAAAAAGCGTGTTTTTTCCCAATTTGACCGGTCACGGACCCATTCCCAAAATGGTGAAAAAAAACGCTGATGTAATGTGTAAGTTTTGTTTACTACAATACAGCATTTGGAAATGTAAGTACTAACCGTAACAAAAATATTCCTTGGTTGACTAGTCTGAGCCGCAAGGACGTTCTGCATAAACAGCCCGTTAATGGCCACACTAAGGATTCCAGTACAATCTGTCTCGGCTGCAGTGTTCTGGTTCTCATATCCTGATGATGCCATGTAACACTTTGCAAGTTCCCAATGGTTGGTGCACCATTTGGTAGCATCTGTGTTTTTCCACGATGGCGACCCATACCGGTGCTGTTTTTCTATCTCCTGAACTAATTTGTCACATACCGAATTAGGGCATGGGCGTGGAAGTTTTCCTTGCTTGTGGTATGAACAATTGCCTCGCTTTATAAAACATATTCCTTTTGTAGGACATTTCAAAACATTTTCCTTCGAACACTGGCCACATGTGACACTTGCAAGTCCCGGTGGAGTTCCTATAGTATTGAGAAAAGATGTATGCTGATTCTTAACCTCACTGTCCACAAAATTTACGATGCCATCTTTTAAGTATTTAAGACCCAGTGCAGCTTTAACCCAGTTGCGATACAGTCGATTGTGAAGTTGTTCAGCATGTGACATGATCGGACACGTTTTTCCAAGTTATATAAGAGGTTCAGATACCGTTACATAAACTTTGGCTGAGCTTTGCCAACTTGGTGTTGAAGCTGCTGTATATGATGTAGAAGGCCGCTGACGGCCACATCCACTCTGTGTACCAGTATTTCCTGAAAAGCACAAATGTAATATATACTATATAGCGACTATAAATATACATAATATTTGAGCATTCAACTCTATAGACACAATGTTAACATGAATTTAACAAGCCTGGCCTAACCGCAAAACTGAAGCGTCGAAGAAAGAGTTACCAACTCATAATTTATTTTTCGCATATATATTCACAGTTATTTTCAGAACCCATAAATAAACCTATGCTTTTCAGCGTTTGTTTTCCTTCTTTGGACGGTCCGGTAAACGGACCCGTTCCCAATCGCCAAAAAATGGCATTTTTCCCAATTTTGATTAAAAAAAAAAAAAAAAAAAATCCACATTTTTCTTCCCAAAATTGTAAAATGTTTTAGAATAATCTTCTTAATAAAGTTTTTTACCAGGGTTTTCGACGTTTCTTCTGCTTTTCTGTGTAAATTGAACAAAATACAAAAACAATTTTTTTTTCCCAATTCTGAGAAAAAACGCGCGTTTTTCCCAATTTTGAGAAAAATCGCGTGTTTTTTCCCAATTTGACCGGTCACGGACCCATTCCCAAAATGGTGAAAAAAAACGCTGCTTTTAATCAGCACATATTATTAGATGACATGTGCACCTGGATAAAGTTATAATGAACTTTTCGTAGTGGAATTTTGCCGTCATGCGGAAGGTTAGTTTTTTTATACAAGAGCAGTGTCTTGTGAAGCATTATATGCCCGTATGCTCAGGTTATGTGGAAAAAAATCCTACATGTAGGTGTTAGGTCTTGACCTTTGACCCGAGAACAAGAGTTGCGCGCAACATGGTATCTCGCATAAAGCAACATATTTCAAGCAACCTTCATCTTCAGGTTGTTATGATCTTTAAATGGTTTCCTTCATATTTTTTCAGAAACAGAGCTTAATACAAGATTTAATATTAAATATTTAGCAAATGTTGAAATTAATGATATATACATAGTTGAAATCATACACAATGTACTTCAAGTAAGTATAAAAAATAACAATGGACTCACTATATGAAACAGTCAAACATTATTAAATTATATATATGATTTTTAAAGATTTATTTAACAATATCATTTTAAATACAATTAACATTCTGTTGCTATTTATATCAAAGCTGAATATCTGACACTCACTGTCTGTTACAATCCTAATTATATCTGACAGTCCACCATGGCAAATTGAAAGAAGATAATGGTGGCTGTTCCAAAGAGAATAGTGTCAAATCAAGTTAATATAAACCAGGCCATTCTTAAAAATAGATAAATTTTATAAGTGGGTAGACATGGTAGATACGTAGGGGATTGTGTTTTTTTGGCCAAAGAGTAAAAACCTTAAGAAATGAAAAATATATATACTAAATATAGTAAAAAAGAAATTGTTTTAAAGAATTGCTATTACAAGTTTTGGGTCTAAGGGCCCTTTTTCGTGGGTACTAAGGTAGGGAAACAGCAAACCAACATCAAACAAGAGGCCCAAGAGGGCCTGTAGACGCTCTCCTGTGTAAAGATGTCTTTTCCTATATAAACATTCGTCACGGCGGCCATGTTGATTATTGCAAGAAAACAAAAAACACAAACTTAATAGACGCCAACCATTGTGATAAAGTTTCAACAAAATCCTTCAAAAGGTTTCGGAGGAGAAGATTTCATATTTAACCTTTTCCTATATAACTCTATATAAACCTTTGGTCACCATGGCAACCATTTTGATTATTAGATAACGAAAAACACAAATTTGATAGAAGCCAACCCAAGGAACATGTATATTATATTTCACTGGAATGGATTAAGTGGTTTCGTAGGAGATGTCGTTTGAAATTTCCTTAAATTTGACTTAGGTTTAGCCATGGTGGCCATCTTGGACAACTGGCGGCTGCGAGAAACACAAATCTGAGGTGCACTATCCCAAAGATCATTGTGATAAAGTTTCAACAAAATCCTTCAAGAGGTTTCAGAGACGATGTTAATATTAGCTTTTCCTATATAACTCTATATAAACTTTGGGTCGTCATGGCGGCCATTTTGATAATTCGACTAAAACAAAAATCGACTAAAACAAAAAACACAAATTTGATAGAGGCCAACCCAAGGAACATGTATATGATATTTCACTGGAATGGATTAAGTGGTTTCGGAGGAGATGTCGTTCGAAATCTCTTTAAATTTGACCTAATTTTAGCAATGGTGGCCATTTTGAATGACTGACGGCCGCGAAAAACATAAATCTGAGAGGGACTATCCCAAATATCATGGTGATTAAGTTTCATCAAAATCGTTCAAGCCGTTTCAGAGAAAATGTCATTTTCAACCTTTTCCTATATAACTCTATGTAAACTTCGGGTCGCCGTGGTGGCCATTTTGATTATTCGACGATAACGAAAAACACAAACTTGATAGAGGCCAACCCATGTATATGATATTTCACAAGAATGGAATAAGTGGTTTTGGAGGAGATGTTGTTTGAAATTTCCTTAAATTTGACTTAGTTTTAGCCATGGCGGCCATCTTGGATAACTGGCAGCCGCAAAAAACACAAATCTGAGAGGAACTATCCCAAAGATCATTGTGATTTAAGTTTCATCAAAATCCTTCAAGCGGTTTGTTTTTCAAGATGTCATTTTTAACGTTTTCTTATATAACTCTATGTAAACTTTGGTTCGCTGTGGTGGCCATTTTGATTATTCGACGATAACGAAAAACGCAAACTTGATAGAGGCCAACCCAAGGAACATGTTTATGATATTTTACAAGAATGGAATAAGTGGTTTCGGAGGAGATTTGAAATTTCCTTAAATTTGACCTAATTTTAGCCATGGTGACCCCATTGGATGACTGCCGGCCGCGAAAAACAACAATCTGAGGGGGACTATCCTAAAGATCATTGTAATGAAGTTTCATCAAAATCCTTCAAGCGGTTTGTTTTTCAAGTTGTCATTTTTAACGTTTTCCTATATAACTCTATGTAAACTTTGGGTCGCTGTGGTGGCCATTTTGATTATTCGACGATAACGAAAAACACAAACTTGATAGAGGCCAACCAAAGCAACATATTTATGGTATTTCACAATAATGGAATAAGTGGTTTCGGAGATGTTTGAAATATCCTAAAATTTGACCTAGTTTTAGCCATGGTGGCCATCTTGGATAACTGGCGGCCATGAAAAACACAAATCTGAGAGGGGCCCTCCCAAATAACATTGTGATGAAGTTACATCAAAATCCTTCAAGCGGTTTCAGAGATGTCTATTTTATAAAATTGCTAACAGACAGACGGACGACGGACGAAAAGTGATCGCATAAGCCCTCCTGGCCTTTGGCCAGTAGAGCTAAAAATAATCTCCAATTTCACGCGGTTCATTTTAAATTACATTTTGAATTAGGTGTAAACTATTTTCCAATTTTAAACCTATATGTTTCTGTTGCCGTAAAGTTTTACCTTAAACCAAATAATTCCACTAAATGCATATCATAATTGTTTAAAACTGTGTTTATAATTTAAATATGATCGTATGTTTTAAGACAAAATTATAGATGTTGAATTAAAAGCTCGACTTTTTATCGCAGTATTAAGAAATTGACAGAGGACAGTTTGCTCGCAAGTTACTGATAATTTTATAAATTAACCAAAATAACACTCTCCTAATCATACTGTCAGGGCTTTTTTCAACAAAATTGGGAAGAGGCCCAGGCCTGTCCATTTTGGGAAAAAAGAACGCGCTTATTTCTCATTTTGGGAAAAATGCAAGGTTTCATAAATTAATTAAATATGACCTTAATATACTTTATTTATATTGTCATCCATTATTTACCCTAATTATTAACTTTTCCAAGTCGGAATTTACTTAGCAGCCAAAAACACACTGCAGATTTCATGCTTTTTCTCAAATTCTGAGAGACTGCTGTTTTCCGATTGGGAAATATTTCTGCTGGGAAAAACAGTCCAATTTTCTGTTGGGAAGAGGCCCTTTACAGGCCTCTGTTATATAAGGTAAAAAAGCCCTGACTGTGCGATACAAAACAAGAAATATCACTGTAAGTGATAAATGCCCCCGAAGTGTCCTTTGACCTCTAAGTATGACCTTGACCTTGGATCCATGGACCTGGATTTTGTGCACGTCACGTCGTTTGGTTGTGGTGAGCACTTGTGCAAAGTTATTTAAAAATCCATCCAGGCATGCAAAAGTTATTGACCGGCCACAATTTGACCTTTGACCTCTAAGTGTGACCTTGACCTTGGGGCCGCAGACCTGGATTTTGTGCGCGACCCATCGTCTTGTGGTGAGCACTCGTGCTAAGTTATTTGAAAATCCGTCCATAAATGCCGAGTAATTGACCAGACACAATTTGACTTTTGACATTGACCTTGAAGACCTGGGTTTTGTGCGCGACACATTGTCTTGTTATGGTGATCACTTGTGCCAAGTTATTTAAAAATCCCTGTAGGGGTTGTGACGTAACGGTCCGGACACGAAATTGCGTACCTGTCTTTGACCTATGAACTGCAAGTGTGACCTTGACCTTTGAAGTACGGACCTGGCTTTTAGCGCGCGACACATCGTCTTATGTTGATCACTTGTGCCAAGTTATTTAAAAATCCCTGCAGGGGTTGTGACGTTACTGTCCGAATGCGAAATTGCGTACCTGTTTTTGACCTATGAACTTCGTGTGACCTTGACCTTTGAGGTACGGACCTAGGTTTTGCGCGCGACACATTGTCTTGCTATGGTGATCACGTGTGCCAAGTTATTTAAAAATCCCTGCAGGGGTTGTGACGTTACGGTCCGGACATGAAATTGCGTACCTGTTTTTGACATATGAACTTCAACTGTGACCTTGACCTTTGAGGTATGGACCTGGGTTTTGCGCGCAACACATCGTCTTGTTATGGTGATCACTTGTGCCAAGTTAATAAAAATACATGCAGGGGTTTTGAAGGTACTGTCTGGACACAATATGCGGAATGACGGACAGACAGGTTTTTGAACTATGAACTTCAACTGTGAGCTTGACCATTGAGGTACGGACTTTGGTTTTGCGCGCGACGCATAGTCTTGTTATGGTGATCACTTGTGCCAAGTTAATCAAAAATCCATGCAGGGGTTTTGAAGGTACAGTAAGGGCATAAAAAAGAACAGTTATTGTTGATGTAATTGATGTATTAGACATCTTTGGTAAAAAATTATATTTTTTCATTATTGTTTGCAAATTATGGTGTTTTGCCCCTAAATTTTAAGTTATATACTTTTTCTATCTTTTCTTATAAGAAACTTATGAAACTTGTTTTTTATAGAGGCGGAAATCACAAAAATGCCTGCAGTTGATGTTTCGAACTAGAAGTTTTCATCAATTTAATCATTTTCATAGTTGAATTTCATGTTAAATTCTGCTGAAATCTTGAAAATCAACAAATTTAAAAAAATGCTTATTACATTTTTTTTATGTTCAGACAAGCCTTTAACATCATATCAAAATATCTTTTGACAAGGAGCAACATCATGTCATGCTGATCATTTTAGAAAAAGTCCCATATCAATATCACTTATAGTTTTCAAGAACATGTATATGATATTTCGTTTTTAAAACGATTTTCGACAAGGACCAACATCATGTCTTGCTCATCATTTTACAAAAAGTCCCAATGCTAGGATCTATTAGACATCAAGAGCAACATTTCTGTGAAGTGTCATGAAAATCCGTCGAGTAGTTACAGAGGAGTAGTCGCTACAATTTTTTTACTAGATAACTCTATGTAAACAAAGATGGCCGCTGACAGCCATGTTTAACATTGAATCAAAACGATTTTCGACAAGGACCAACATCATGTCATGCTGATAATTTCAGAAAAAATCCCATATCAATATCCAGGGGTTTTTTTTGGCTGTTTTTATAGCCAAAATTCGGTCATATGCCAAAACATATACTTTTTTCCCAATTAAGAGGAAAAGGTTCCCAATTTAAAAAAAAAACAGAAAAAAAAACATTTTTTTTTTAAGTGTGCCAATTCAATGATTGAGACTTAAAAGCTTAAATAAATGCTTCTGTTTATCTTGGGGTACAGAAAACAGTATTAAAGATATAATTATGAAAGGAATGCTTTGCTTTATATTTTTCCAAATTTTATTAAAAATCGCGCTAAAATTCCGAATTTTATGAAAAATCACGTTAAAATTCCCAACTGAGAAGGTATGGGTTATGTTCCCAAAAAAATAGAAAAAAAACACTGATATCACTTATAGTTTTCAAGAAGTAGTCGCTACAAATTTGTTTTTTGAAAATCCATTTTTACCCGTGGCGGCCATTTTGAATTTCCGGCCGACCTAAGTTTTGCTAGGATCCGTAAGACATCAAGAGCAACATTCGTGTAAAGATTTATGAAAATCCGTCAAGTAGTTTCAGAGTAGTCGCTACAAATTTTCATTATATAACTCTATGTAAACAAAGATGGCCCCCTGGCAGCCATGTTTAACGTCGAATCAAAATACTTTTCGACAAGGATCAACATCATGTCATACTGATCATTTAAGGAAAAGTTCCATATCAATATCACTTATAGTTTTCAAGAAGTAGTCGCTACAAACTTGTATTTTGAAAATTTATTTTTAGCCATGGTGGCCATCTTGGATTTCACATCAACAGGAATTTTTGCTAGGATCAACTAGACTTCATGGGCAACATTTCGGTAAAGTTTCATGAAAATCCATGCAGTAGTTTCAGAGTAGTCGCTACAAAAAAAAGTTTACGGACGGATAGACGGTCAGACGGACACCGCACCACGGCATAAGCTCTGCTGATCCCTGAGCAGTAGAGCTAAAAACAGGCTTTACGGATACGAGCCAGAATTAACATGGAAGGACGTTTCTAGTGAATTGTTTCGAGAAATATATGAACCGAACGGTAAAACGGACACCATCGAGTTGAACTCAATGGAAGCGACTATCAAGAGAAATTGACAATTTGACACTAAGAAATGAAATTGACATTTATACTATAGTTAGTTACTAAGTCTGTTCATGGTTCAATAAATGAACATTTGATCAATGTTTTGCATGTTCTGTTAATATGTAACTAAACCGTTTTAAAAAAATAAATAAAAAAAACCTACCTACCGACCCTACCCTAAACGCCATGGATCGGAAACTGCAAACTATTTTTAATGGTGGCCTTATACTGAGGGAAAAAAGTTTAGCAAGTTTTTGTTGCCACCTGGAAATAATACATTTTTGGTTGTAAAATCAAGAAACTACTGCCATAGACACAATATTAAATGTCAGTATACCTTGTATACAGTATTATTTCATCTAAAAAAATTGCTAAACTGTTTTCATTTGTATCATCAACTTGTATGGGGCTTATGAGATAAATAGAATCTCGCAATATCTTGCTAAACAAAAAAAATGCCTACAATGCGACCAACCTACCCTATTTTTTTAGAGCATGCAATAGGAAACACACCTATTTTTTTTTTGGCCTAATGTTATTACGATATTTATTCGAAACATATCAGAATACATGTATATATTGCATAGAAAATCTCGAATATTTACGTACTGCTTTGTTTTAACCATCTTGTGATTGCCTAATGTTTTTGATTCTGAGAAGCAATTTTCTGCATTCTGGGGTCCAAAATGACATAAAACTTACTCAAACACTTACTGTAAATCAAGTTGTTTTCAGAATTTCGGATTCAAAATTGGGACGGTCTCGCCAGAATCGGGACGGTTGGCAAGTATGGACTATCATAATGTGTAAATTATGTCGACACCAACGTAAGTACTTGAAATTTTAACATAACTGAAAGCTGGCGATAATCCTAGTCATGCTGTCGACGTTACAAATCAAAATTATCAGCCGGCCGCTCAAACATTTACCAATTGTCAGCCATTGTGGGTTATGACATCAGACGAGAATCTCCTGAGACTCCCATTCTGTACTATGTTTTCCAAATAAGGAGCGTATTTCTATATCTGGAAACGTGTTTACATTTCGCGGGAAATGATAAAATCAATTGTTATGGGGGTAATCTGAAATGAACTTTCATCTGTACAATAAAACTTCTGAAAATAATTAGTTCACAAGAATGGTGATTTATAATATTACTCGGGTAAGACCAGTGTTTTTTAAAACTTTTATTGGGATTATTGGGAATAAAACACAAAGAACACTCGTGTAACCGTTTACAGGATTTTGTAAACGTTTAGGACCAGAATTGTACAAGTAAACGTGTACATGTGTAAACGTTTCAGCCTTAGTCAAGAGTATCAGGCCCTCCTCTGGGCCTCGCCAATGGCGCCAATGGCGAAAGAAAAAAGAAAATGGCTCTAAAATTTCAAACTTTGGCGAAAGTGATTGGCGACATCGAAATTGCCGAAAAGCCAACCTTGTTTAATTTCTCTGCTGTAAAAGGCTTGTTACAAATAGACCTCAACACTAATCACTGTGACGAGTGAACATTGAATGTAGTCTGAAACAACATAACTAACCAATGGACACCTACCACGCGCGAACACTTAACATTAAATAAACAAACAAAGCTGATAACCTTTAGTGTTCCGGTAATTAACTTAATCCTTAAATAACAACTGATGACTGTCGTTTTCGCGGGGGTAATCAAGTCTCTCATGCAACACCTTCCAACCATAAAGTATTATACCACTGAATAATATCTAGCCAATCAGGTTCTAACCAATTAAACACAAATCAACACCTCATTAATTTACATATTTTACATGATTGACTAGATCCACGTGACTTTTGTTTTGTTTTTGTTCATTCATAATTTCGAGGTGTCTGAATCTGGATATCACTAAAAAATGCAAACATTTTACACAAAACATTGGTTTATTACTCAGTTTCCCGCAGGTTTTATGTGTATTTTATTGACAACATATGTTTTTAATGTATATGGCAGTTCATCTTTTCAAAATAAATTAAAAAAGACGTAAAGATAAGCTAATGTCATGGGTTTTCGCGGTTCCGGAAATACGAAAAACGTCATTTTCTGAACTTGTTACTGGTATAAAGGCCTACCTATACATCTTAAACAATCAAATGAAACCCTCTACATATGATTCCTGCTGTCATTAGGTTCAGCTAGTTGATTTTAAAGCAAACATGCGATGTAGAAACTTTCCAGATATTGGGGGTTCGAAAACATATATATATAAATATTTTTTATTAATATTGTTTGGTTTTATTAATTTCATTCCTTAGTGTACCAGTTATAAACCAAATCTCTTAATTTCACATTTAAAATACATTTATACATAAAACTCTAGAAAAAATATGGCTTGGGCCATTAGAGCCAAATGGCTCCAATTTCTCCAATTTGGCTCCAACTTTTTTCATTTGGCGCAAGTGGTGGCGCAAGAAAAAAATTGGCCAAAGGAGGCCCTGAGTATGAAAAAAGTTGGGTCCCAGCCTAAAAATTATATCATTCAGCATATTGAACCGCGCAGAACTTTGCATATGGGGGCGCCCAATGGAAAAGCCTGTAAACATAGAAGTCTGATTACCTTGACCTCCGAGATAATATATAGTGCCCAAACAATAGCATAAACAATGGGGTTATAGTTGTGTTAAAATCGAATAGAATCGTTCCGATGTGAATAATTAATTTTTACACAACCATCCAAACTCCTAACTGTATTTTATTCACAGATAAAACACAGGTACGTATTTATTATATTTTATTTCCCCCTTAGTGAAATACCAGTATTGGGATCTACTATCCTCGACCTCTTAGTTTATGACCTGGCTAGATATATCAGTAATACATTATATATTTGACATAATATGACGTTAGCTAATTTAAACTATTCAAACTGCAACAAAAACTACAGGCCTCTACATTAACTTTTGGATCCACTTGTCCTGTCGGACAAGTGATTTCAGAAATCCACTTGTCCTGACCTATAATGAACTTGTTCGAATATGAAATCTCAATTATTTACTGTAAAGGCATTAAAACATGTAAAATAAAGCATTTCTATTCAGAGATTGCGATCCGATGAAGCGTGATACATGTACACAATCCGCAAAGCGGTCGTATGTGATTGTCGCAAAATGTTCAAGCGATTTTTATTTCGTAAAATTTATAATTAGCGTATAATTAAACAACTTGCTTTTGTTGTATTTTATTAACAATATTTTCACAACATAAGGAATGCTTTTTGTCATTCAAAATCGGGAGAATAAAACGTCAAATACAGGGATCCCAAGCAACGTGTTGCGACAAGCAACTATCTATATAATTTTATACACTATCTATATATATCGGCAGGGAAAATCCTGCCGCGCATGCGCAAACCTGTCTAGTTTACAATCACTTCCTATTAGACAACACAAACCAAAACCAGACAACACTCGCTACGGTGAGGTTTGAATTTTGTCATTTGGCGTGGGTTTTCATTTTGATTTTGTTTTATTTATTTTTTTCTACTTGCCCAATCGGACAACCTGGATTCAGAATCAACTTGTCCGGACCCAGTCTGGGTTGCCAAAACCTATCGGACAATGCCTAATGTCGAGCCCTGAACTACCGCGGCTTTGATTAAATTTTGTTTATTTTCCATCCGATAACATTTGTAAATGGATGATCTCAACTTGTTTGTTTCCAGTGAACGGCATGTGTTTCCGGTCACCTTATTTACTATAGATTTTATCCCGAGATGTAGTATTTTTTTTATGGGCAATTTATGCAAATGTGTTGACCTAAACTCACACTAGCTGACAGTGTAGAAAAAAAGCGCAAAAATATCAACCATTTTATAATTTAACAAGAAGAAACAAAGCCGTACTTATTTTCTATGAAATAACATGAGTAAATGTCTATCCTCATCACCCTAAAATCGACTGTGGAGCCTTCTGCTGTTTTCAAAACATGTCCGTCTGCTTGTCAGAAATTTAGGTCACATATCATGTAGGAAATGTACTAACATAACAATTACCAGATGTTTTTAACACAAACACCGATATTTTACCCCGCCCTTGATATTACCCATTTACTTCTTCTCATTTTACGCGTAACTAAAAGTTGTTGATATCTAAATTCTAATAAAAGGCGAAGGATTAAATCATCAATGCATTGGAAACAAATATTCGGGTGTTTGCTTTATAATGGGATGCATTTAATGACGAAAACACTGGTAAAGAGATCAACTATCCATAGGAAACTTATCCATAGCATTGAAAAACCAGTCTTATTTGCAATGTTTTCTGTTGTTGTTAACAACTATTCATTTAGCAGACGATCATAAAAAATGATGACGAAATTTGCATAATAAACGTGCGCAGACGAAATTTGCATAATAAACGTGCGCAGACGTAATTTCCGCCATCGGTCGAAATCACATGGTGGTCGAAAACAGATAGAAAGACAATACGTATTCATCAGATACAAATCAGATTATTTCTTAATAAAAATGCATTTTCTTGCCACCACTGTAAAATTTCAGGACAGTTTTGTTTTTTTGGGGGGTGGGGGGCGGGGAGAAGCAGGGGGTGGTGTGGGAGCCAACACATACTCTGCCGCTCAGGCCCCTTTTAACATACTCTGATCACTCCCTCTACCCCCCTCCCCCAAACTCAGATAATTGGGCCCCCACCCCACCCGTTCCTACGCCAAACCATTTTTCAGAACTTAATAAAAATAATTGAATCTTTAAGCACCGTTCAACATCTGAGTTCTAAATAAAAACGCGCACATTACTTGGAAACTTGGCAACAGCAGTCTGCACTGCAGTGGTTAAATTTTCCCCAACCACCGACTTTGCCGTAACATCTATATATCACTAAAGTGCGATGCGTTTTCATTTAAACATTGTATTTTAGATTATCGATACTGCAGTACCTTTTCAAGATAGGTAGAAATACCGCTACCTTGACTCTCAGCTGGTAATAATCACCATTATTTTATAAATTGTCAGACAGTTGTTTACCGGACCTTGTTTTCCTAATGACGTCACGTTTACAATGAAGTCTGGTAACCGGCCAACTGGATTGACTAGATCCAACCCGAATAGAGGTGGGCCGGATACCAAACAAGATGGGAGTTAACTGCGTTTGGAACGAATATAGCCATGACCTCCCCTTAACAAGGGAATTAACTGTGTTTTGACTTTTTTAATACGTTTTTCCCCCATAGTATTTGCTACTCGCCTAAAAAAGCCTAAAAAATATACGGTTTCAGAAATTAAAACCAGATTGATAATTTCCACTTTACAATTTCAAAGAAATCGTTTGTCGGCTGTAATATGTGATAAGACTTCCAAGAGTGAAGCTTGTTTGTTTTTATATTGTTTTTTAATTTTAGCTTTTACTGTGATTTTTAATAGGGCACTCCAACAATGCCATCAGAGTAAGAATCGCATGTCAGATGGAAACCAGTGCAACTGAAACAAACTGACTGGTTGTTCTTGAGTCACACTGAATAATATACTCTGTGTTAATGCTCTCAAGTATATCATACTTGATAACAATTCAAAACTAAATCAAAATTAATGAGTTATGAGTTAGTCGAGGTGCGAGGTATTACTAGTTAACACCGGTATTTAGCTTAGGCGGTATGTTTAAGTCCGAACCGGTACACCGGCTCTTTCCGTGACCGAGAAATATACGGAAATTATCGAAGAAAAAGTAAATATGTTTTACTTCTCTAATTCACGTTTGTTTGCTGCTTCATTGTGAATATAACACATTTACTCAAACAATTACAGATATAGCTATAGACATTACAAATAAGTAAATATAAACAATTAAAGATAACAGCAAACTGAAAAGTGGTAAGTTTATGATTCTTATGGCTACTTATGGCTACTTATGGAGCTAATAGAATAGTCCTATGTTATCCTGCAATATATGAATTCATGTTTTTACAGCTACAAACGTTACAGTTACACGGTATATCGCGGTACGTATCACAGTATTTGCTAAAAAAAAGCCGTATACCGCCACTTTATTTTTCAAAGTACCCAACTCTATGAGTTAGATCTCATTTATTTTCATTTAGTTTTGAAATGGTTATCTACATGTTTATTTAACAACTGTTACGGCAATGTCAACATTAAAGTGGTTGATTGAGCATGTTTTTATTTATTTCTAAATGACACTTATTTATGTATTTAAACATGGCCAAGTAGAAACGCAAATGGCCCATTAAAACTCAAGCATATGGGGCCATAATGGCACATATAGCTGATTGGCTATCCTATTCACTGCTGTGCCATATTTTTCTCGAACATTTATAATAGATTAAAAGTGTATCCAATCTACATAATTAATGATTTCAACTTGAAGCCGTGCCTCATTACATCAAACTAGTTAGTGATCAGTGGTTTTTTTTGCTTAATTTGGGGCCGTTATTCGGCCCCTTCCAGGCCCCGACACTAAGGCACGTCCGAACGACATTCACTGCCTGTACCTAGGTCCGGGCTTGCGAATGTCCCAGGAACATGCCCGACAGGTCGTGTACAATAAAAACGGGACATTTACCCATAAGAAATGTTCTTTTAAAATTCCATTTAGTTCTGCGTTTAAAATACGTTTCACTCTCACAAAAACGATGAAGCCGTAGTTTGTTTTTACAATATAGATTCACCTAACGTAATGCGTATGCGCGACGGCTTCCCGAATTATTTATAACACGCTTGTTTTCCATTCTCCATGCAGCGATGGAACTAACTGTAAAGGGAGTTAACTCTGTGTGAATTTTAACATGTCGTAAAATAGTGTCAAAGGTCTAAACACATCGTTTAATATCTAATCGATGCATACGATAATATACGCCTGTAATGAGTGCTAGCTAGATATTTTGCACATTTCAATTGAAAGTCGATCCTATTTTATGTGAAACAATATTGCGACATTTGAGACTCATTTCCATTTTGTTGTCATATGGCAACCGCATTTGCCGATTTGTCAATGTTGATTTCCCCGTTCGAGATGTACCATGGTCAGGGCACATGATTTGAAACAATATTGCGACATTTGAGACTCATTTCCATTTTGTTGTCATACGGCAACCGCATTTGCCGATTTGTCAGTGTTGATTTCCCCTTTCGAGATGTAACTTGGTCAGGGCACATGAAACTTGGGTCAGGGCTAGTAGGTTCTGCATCTACTAGCCCGACTGGGCTAGTTGAAAAAAAAGTTAGTGTTGAGGCCTGCCTTCACAATGCCAAAAAGTATACTTTTTTCACAATTATAACCAAAAAATTCACAATCTGAAAAAAAAAAAAAAAAGTCCAGTAAGGATACGACATATAAGCTGGTGTTAAAACTAGTCTGTATTTACCAAAAACAGAACTTAAAACCAATGGATATTAAACTGTGAAAATAAAAGTGAAAAAAGTTTCTTTTTCTTTTGTTATAATATTTCACAATTTTCACAATTTCTAGAAAAATGCCGCTATTTTTCACAATGACACAGGCTGCATTCACAAAACACATAAAAAAACACTGGTGATGTACCGATCAATCGATTGTAACCAATCATCGGTTACTTAGGCATCAGGGGTCGTTTCACTAAATATTGTACGATAATTTTGTTCGTAAGTCCAAATAGCAATTGAGGTAGTTAAGGATATGTGGAGATAATGCAAAAATAAAGATATAATAGAAAATAAAATTCAATTTTCATGACTTGTGTTACTTGAATAGCAAACAGGATTTTAAGAATTTGACGCTGAAAGAAGTTTAGTGAAACAGGCCCTCATGATTCTGATGATCGATAATGAAAGTCTAAAATCGATAAACGGTTAAATGTAAAAATGTCAAAATAAAAATAAACGTAGTATAATCCAGGAGACAACACTTGTGAAAATGAGCATATATACACAAAAGAACACATTTATATCAATAAGAATTATTTTGCTGATAAAATGATAATAGTGTAAACAAGAGTTATAATCCAGAATACAACACTTGTGAAAATGAGCATATATACACAAAAGAACACATTTATATCAATAAGAATTATTTTGCTGATAAAATGATAATAGTGTAAAACAAGAGGCCCAAGAGGGCCTGTGGACGCTCTACTGGCTAAAGATAACGTTTATGCACAACTCTTTCAAATATCGTTCAACCAGAACATGGTGATGATATACGCAACTAGAACAGACTAATATGGTCAACGTTTCTCTATTAAAACCTTTAAAGGGCCATAACTCTGACAAAAATCATTTAACTCGAATATGGCGATAATATGCACAACTAGGCTTGATACTGATCATCCTTGTCAAGTTTCGTTAAAATCCAGCCAGGTAGCCCGGAAAATGTTTGTGTATCAAAAACCTTTAAAGGGCCATAACTCCACCAACAAGATGGACAAGATGGCCCTAAATCGATCACCTGAGTACTGGCACATTAGCAAACTTCTTCGAAATATTATGGTCATATACAATCTGTGCAAGTTTGGTTAAGATTGTTCAAGAAATGTGGGCTCTGTTGTGTATTACAACATTGATATAAAGACACTGACAAAGTTTGGTAAATATCAAATACAAAATGAAGGTGCTAGAGTGTAACACCTTGGGCAGGGCCAAATGTGACCCGCGGGCTACATGTAATATATGAGAGCTTTGTGGTTTCAGAGAAGATTTTTTAAGTTTTACCCTATACAAGTCTATGTAAAACATGACCCCTGGGGTGAGGCCAAATGTGACCCCACGGTGACCATTTGAACAAACTTGGTAAAGGACCATGACAGTATATATAGTAAATGCAAAATATTAAACATATGGCTCCTGTAGTTACAGAGAAGAAGACTTTAATGTGTTTCCTATATATTAAAGTCTATGTAAAACTGTGACCCCCAGGGTGGGGCCAAATGTGACCAATGGGTCCCCATTTGAACAAACTTGGTAGAAGACCCTAAGCTTATAGCAAATGCAAAATATTAAACCTCTGGCTCTTGCAGTTTCAGAGAAGAAGTTTTTTTAAGTTTTTCCCTATACATGTCTATGTAAAACATGTGACCCTTGGGGCGGGGCCAAATGTGACCCCAGGGTCACCATTTGAACAAACTTGGTAAAGGACCATAAGCTTATAATAAATTTAAAATATTAAACCTCTGGCTCTTGTAGTTTCCGAGAAGAAGATTTAAAAAAAATAATCCTATATAAGTCTATGTAAAACTGTGACCCTCGGGTCACCATTTGAACAAACTTAGTAGAGGACCATAAGCTGATGCTACATGTAATACATGAGAGCTCTGTGCCATGTGGTTCAGAGAAGAAGATTTTTTTCAGTTTTTCCCTAGATACAAGCCTATGTAAACTGTGACTTCCGGGGTGGGGCCAAATGTGACCATTTGAACAAACTTGGTAGAGGACCACAAGCTTATAACAAATGCAAAATATTAAACCTCTGGCTCTTGCAGTTTCAGAGAAGAAGATTTTTTAAGTTTTTCCCTATACATGTCTATGTAAAACATGTGACCCTTGGGGCGGGGCCAAATGTGATCTGAGGGTCACCATTTGAACAAACTTGGTAAAGGAACATAAGCTTATAATAAATGCAAAATATCAAACCTCTGGCTCTTGTAGTTTCCGAGAAGACAGAAGAAGACTTTTCTAAAAAAACAATCCTATATAAGTCTATGTAAAACTGTGACCCCCGGGGCGGGGACAAATTAGACCCCAGGGTCACCATTTTAAAAACTAAGTAATGGACCATAAGCTGATGCTACATGTAATACATGAGAGCTCTGTGCCTTGTGGTTTCAGAGAAGATTTTTTAAAGTTTTTTCCTATATGTCTATATGAAAAACATCAAAACCTCAATATACCAACTTTGGACCCCCGGGGCACGGCCATTTTTGACCCCGGGGACTTTATTTGAACAAACTTAATAGTCTAGGTGTTGGCGATCATTTTAAAGAAAAACTGTTGAAATCTGTCGAGCGGTTCTGGAGAAGAAGATTTTTTTAAGGTTTCGACCATATATGGTAATGGCAGCCATCTTGGATGTAGCGCTGACCTAATTTTAACAAATCTAAAAAGCATTCATCTACGGCTCTTCCATGTGAAGTTTGGTGAAAATTAGCCTAGCGGTTTCTGAGGAGAAGTCGTTTGAAGAAAGGTTAACTGACGACAGACGACGCACGACAGACAACACACCATCCCATATTAAGCTAAAAACAAGACAGGAAAAAATACATGCTCAGTGATTTTTTTACAATTTCACTTATACGAGTCCTAGGACTCGCTGGGCCAAAAATCTACGAGTCCCAAAACTAAAGGAGTGAGTCCCAGGTTTTAGTAGTAATTTATTTCAAATTCAAGCATTATTTTATAACATGGTGTTGATAACTTTAATCAGGCATACATACGGTGAGAGCATAACAATCGCAGTCGTGAGAACACTGCATCATTCTACCAACATTCCCCTTTCTTTAACAGAAGTAGTAATAATCCTTAATTAGAACTAACTAAACTGTTAACATCAATGACTAGAATTTGCAAAATATTACTATGAAAAGAAAGGTGATTAATTGCAATCTGAATGACTAGAACATAACAAATACTGATCTGAACAAACATGTAATTAACTACCATCTGAAAACATTTCTCACAAGCTCACCTGCAATCTCACCTGCAATCTGCTTTGAGTCATTGTTTAGTTTCCTCTTTGGCCCCATTTTGCAGACGATGCATCGCCAACGCGTGGAATGTTTACTTCCGCACCGTTTCGTGTTTTACCTCACGGCCGATCCCATTGGCTAATCGTATGACCATTATCCAATAGTAATCGACGTTACAAAATTACGTCGAACGGTGCGAGGGTAAACTTAACCCTCATCGAATAGTCAATTATGGCGGTAGACGCAGAGAAAAAAGCGCCGGATTGAATTCTTACAGGGGAAATATGGCAGTAGACGTGTCACAGGATGACCTTAGTGGTTGGGCTAACTCAGGAAAGAATCAATGACGGTGAATGCATTTACATAAGTTTAATGCAACTTTTAAAATATGTTTAATATATATACAATTATCTAAAAAAACAAGCGAATACACAAATGAACTATGAAAAGAATGTTCTCCTGAACGTTTAAGACGTTCTTAGTATTGTTATAAATACTGAATGTCTAAGACACTGAAGTGTTGTTAAAGCTATAACAATGTTGATCTAGCGCGATAACTGTGATGCGCGAGAGCTCATGAAGATGATGATGCGCGAATTCAATGGATGATTGTCATCAAATGCCTTCTGTAAGGGTTGATGACGCGATGCAATGACAGTTAATCTCCACTGAGATTGTGAATGATATTCCTCCAGTGAGGACTGGTAACGGGCCCACCTTGTGTCCCGGGGGTTATCGTTAGTAAAACCTGGCTGCGCAGGTACGGGGACCGTCTCCACCGCTTGTAACGTTATTCGTGGAAGCTTAGCTCCACTCCTGGATATCCAAACCTAGATGGCTTACTCCAACCCTGGATGGCTTATATCCTGGATGGCTTAGGCTGTAATTATACATACGTTTTAGCTGTCGGTTTACAAACATAACAATCTTGCATAATTATCATTACCCAAACAAATCATTATTCAATCAATATATGTAAGCTGTACTAATGATGAGTAGCAATGTATACATATTCTACAACGCCATGTATACGCTATGTACGTCGCTGTTAATCAATGCCCCTAATACATGTAATATAAACATGATCAAATAACTCATATATTACACTCACTGAGTTATGTTTGCACGCAATGTTAACAATCGTGTATTACAATCACTGAGTTATACGCCAACGTTAACTAATGCACCTATTATCCACTGTTATCAAATTAATATTGTTTTACAATTAATGATCAATTACAATAATTACATCTAATAAAGTAACTTCAAACTCATATGCTAGTCTAAAGTTATGTTTGAGAAACATCAATGCTAACCGGATGTCGTAACCGCCAAACAAGATGGCGCCGCCCACTGAATACAAATATACGATAAAAGTTTAATAAAACTACTAACCACATGTTGCCTGTGAAATTTGCCGTCCAATCTCTGTTCCAACAAAGTACTTTCGACGATCCCGGCGAAAGCTAGAAGACAATGGGTTTTATAGCAAACATTACGCCCAAATCATTATTTGCCCCGTTCAGTCCGTGACAAACGTGGCTAAATCTACAGTATTGAATCTACACGCGAGGCCCTTATACAATTTTGCCGTTTAAGGAAAATATACCTATACGTTTACATGCATTAGCACAAAACTAAACTTATGACACGGCCTCTCTGGCGGCCACTTAAAATGTGCACGCTTTTACGTGTTACATGAATAGATCATGAATATTGTGAAATTGTTTCACCTCGAACAATAGATTTTGGGTGTAACCGATACAAGAGCTATATACGACCAGTACGCTCTACCCGTGACATTTTGTGACAACATCTCCCCACTTAAAGAAAGTGCTACACTTTTAAAATTCAACAAAATGATAATTAATATTTACACGTTAAGAAACTATTAATTCTTCTGAGCAAACGAGCGACAAAACGTACAAGCTGATCGCTCAATCGCTTGAGTATGTTAACTATTACCACTGCAGTTATAACCTAATATAATATGTAATTACAATTTCAACACTATTCTACAATTGTACACTACCCTGTCGTAACATATACTACTATTGTACAATACACTGCAATACACTATTGTATTAAACCGGTCATTATGTGCGGCGACTTAAATAGTCTGCCCCAATATTGTGCTTTCCACGATCTATTACACCGACTTTACGGTTACTAATAACACTACTTCCTGTCACTACAAGAACTCCAACTTTACACATCGCATCCATCGCATTACCAGTATACTGTTTGCGAAATGGAGTAGGGTCTCTCGTTTCCCTAATCGGCTTTGCTAAAGTGTGCTTAAAGCTACACTGCACTACATCTGTTGGTCTCGACTTATCGGACCGAACAGTACTACACTCAGAGTCTAAACGACTTACCTCTCGTTTCTCTGCTACACTAAGCCTGCCCGATATGTCTACATCGGCTGCTGTTTCCTTACCTACACTAGTGGGAAAATACATGGGACAAGTGTCCTCACTACTGTCTTCCTCACTATCCTCAATAACTGCAACATTAACTACGGTTAACACCCTTTGTTGCACATTATCGGTTCTACTGATATACTCTTTCAGCATATTCGCATGAAAGGTCTTTAACTTTCCGTTTATCTCGATACGGTAATCCATAGTGTTCACTATCCCTCTAACGTAAAACGGACCTTTCCATTGTAATAACAACTTGTTATTGTCGGTCGGGAGTAACAGTAACACCTGGTCATCTATCTTAAACTTCCTAGCTCTAGCTTTCTGGTCATAGTACCGTTTGTACTTGGTACTTGCCTTAACTAACTGACTTTGAGCTATCTTACAAGTCTCCTCTAGTTTCTCCTTCAGATCTAAAACATACTGATATGTAGTCTTAACCTCATCACTATCTACTTCACCTGCCCACATCTCTCTAAGAATCCTCATGGGACCTCTAACTGACCTACCGTACAATAACTCAAACGGAGAAAATCCTAAACTCTCTTGTGGAACCTCTCTAAATGCAAACAATAAAGCATTGAGATACTTGTCCCAATCTTTGGGTCTCTCGGTACACATACGCCGTAACATTTGCTTTAACGTCCCGTTAAATCGTTCGACTAACCCGTTACACATAGGGTGATATGGTGTTGTCATGATTTGACGCAAAGACAATAACCTGCTTACTTCAGCCATAAGTTCTGACGTAAACTGTGACCCACAATCAGTCAGCATTTCCTCTGGTACACCTAGCCTACTGAACATATCAACTAATGCCTCAGCTACTCTCTCAGTTTCAATTGAGGGCAATGCGACTGCCTCCGGATACCTAGTTGCATAGTCTACCATGGTTAAAATGTACCTATTTTTCCTATCCGACACTGGAAAAATTGGTCCAACTATGTCTACGGCTACCCTCTTAAATGGTGTATCTATCAGTGGCATCTGACCTAAATGTACTTTGGTCACTCGACCTTTTGGTACTGTCCTTTGGCATACATCGCAGGACCTACAATACCTAGTTACATCTCCACTAACGCCTGGCCAATAAAATTCTGCCAATACTCTATCTGACGTTTTCTTTACGCCTAAATGACCTCCCATAATCGACTCATGAGCTACCTTAAGCACTGTCGTTCTATACTGGGTAGGAACCACTAATTGGTGAAACTGTCTACTACCACTATCTTCAAATTCTCTGTACAATAACCTATTCTTATGTACAAACTTACAACTACCGGACCCTTTACACTTCTTCACTACACCATCCTTGGCCTTCACCTTACAAGGACCTAATGACTCGTCTTGAGTTTGTGCTTCTATAAACTCCGCTTTGGATATGTCACCTACGGCTGCAGGAACCTTTAATTTTCTATAAGCCTGAGCTTGCTTCTGAACCTGCGCTCTAGTCTCTACGGCATTACTTATGCTACTTCTAAAATCGGACATTACCGGAAGTACTGAACCTTCTATGTTCCCCATCGTTAAATCATACATCGGGTCGTCCATACATAGTGCCTCTGTAGTCCCTTTAAAGAAAGGTGTATCTACCTCTATTCTCGCTATTGGCACGTGCTCTACCGACTTATTTAACAACATACACGGTGACTGTTTACCTACCAACTGGTCATCCGTAACTAAACTACGCCTAACTACCACACCTGTACAACCTGTATCCCTCATTACAATTACGTCCGTGCCATTCACTCTACCATCTGCCGTTGGAAGATTTGCATACGGAAAGAGACATGTTCCGATCTTCGTCATTACACCATCCGCTTTAACACAACAGCTACTACTCTCGGTTTTAATAACCGGACTATTACTACCTCTGCCTCTACCTCTACCTCGGTTTTGACCACCTCTACCTCTACCGAAATTCCATGGGTTGTTAAAACCTTGGTTCTGACTCCCTACATTGTTGTCCACTCTACTATTTTCACTAAAATTGTCTACGACAGCGGACACTTTCACCGCTTTCCTACTCATGTGAAGCATGATTCCCATTACAGTGACGACAACGAATAAAAGGTCTACCTATGTTACCACTATTGCTACCTCCTCTAGCACCCATCGAACTACCTCCACCTCTATAGTTTCCACTCTGGCCTTTCTGTTTATGATCGTCCCCTTGCCTATCTCTAAAAGTTCTGTCTTTCGACACTACATTATGAGCTCCACCTCGAGCCTCGGCAAACTGATCTGCTTGTGTTGCCATTTCTCCTACACTAGCTAATTTTCTTTCTTTGAGAAATAAGAACAGATCTCTACTACAAACATTGAATAGCTGGTCCCGCAACAAGAAATCTACGAGGCCCTGATAAGTCTGCGCTACCTTCCCTAACTCTAACCACCTATCTAAGTAATTTCTAGACCTACTAATAAACTGAATAAATGACTCGCCTTTCTCAGGCAGACACGCTCTAAACCGCTTTCTAAAACCTTCTTCAGTTAACTCAAATCTCTTTAAAAGAGCATCCTTTAACTTGTCATAGTCAAGAGCATCTAAACTAGGTAATCTAGAAAATACATCTAAGGCCTTGCCTCTCAATAACGCACTTAAATGAACTGCCCACTTATCTTTGGTCCATTCCTGTAACTCAGCATAACGTTCGAACCGTAACAAGTAACTGTCCATGTTATCTTTGTCAGCATCAAAGTATGGTAACTTCGAACCTTTTAACTTCCCAGAATAACTATCTTTCCCTTCAGTTTTACTTTCCTTACTATGTGTCTTAGCTGCTTCCAACTCTAAAGCTAACTTATGCTCAAACTCTTTTTGCTCCCTTTCCATTATCATCTTAGCCTTAGCTAGTCTACCATCTGTTTCGAACCTCTCATGTTCTAACTCTTGCTTCTCCTTTACTATTCTACTTTCTAATTCTACCTTCTCTTTATCATCATCTCGCTTCTCTTTAGCTAATCTACTTTCGAATTCTAGCTTCTCTTTAGCTAACCTACCTTCTAATTCTAACTTCTCTGTGGATAGTCTACTTTCTAATTCTAGCTTCTCTTTAGCTAATCTACTTTCTACTTCTAACCTATCTTTCTCAGTTTCTAGCTTCTCTTTAGCTAACCTATTTTCGAATTCTAACCTATCTTTCTCTTCATCCCTTTCCCGCTTTGCTAATTCTCTTTCCTTAAGTCTAAATTCCCTTTCCCTAGCCTGTTCGTCTTTAACAAAGGTTCTAAGCTCCTCTCCAGCATACCCTAACTCCTTACCCATTTCCGTAAGATCCTTTATGGACGTCATGTCTATAGACATTGTGAACTACACACTACGATAATTACAATACACACGTCACTAATAATTCTACTCAACTAACTACTAATGGTAAGTCACTGTGTCCTCAGTAAATACCTGGGCATCATCATAGGACAAGTTACATACACATTTGTACTAGCGCTAACTACTAACGATTATGTGTAGATAGTATCTAGCTTCCACAAAACATATGCACTACATAAAATATCTTAATTTGATATTGGACATAAACCTTAAACAATCATCGAAATGTGTATAACATGTACATGTATATTTACTTCTCCCATCAATATAAGTATACTCGAGTGTCACAGCATGAGTAGAACGTCTTGTTCGCCAACCTAATTGGATACTATGTGTATATCAAGGGAGGTAAAAACAAACACCCAAATTATTGAGCAAAAGTGCCTCAGACCCACTCGTGTAGACCACTGCGACCTCGCGCCAAGGAAAGAACGGACAAAACAACAGTTTGGACTCACCCTACCCTTGTCGTGTCTTGACTTGTCCTCCAAGCAGTAGCCGTGATCGTCGACAGTCGCCTTGATGGATCAGAGGGTGGTACACAATTCTAAAATAATAAGTAGAGATTTAGTATATCATAATAAAGATCACTTATTGATTCTTTCCCTCCGTAGTCGCCCAAAATCCCACTACTCTGAAAACCAGTTGTCACAGGATGACCTTAGTGGTTGGGCTAACTCAGGAAAGAATCAATGACGGTGAATGCATTTACATAAGTTTAATGCAACTTTTAAAATATGTTTAATATATATACAATTATCTAAAAAAACAAGCGAATACACAAATGAACTATGAAAAGAATGTTCTCCTGAACGTTTAAGACGTTCTTAGTATTGTTATAAATACTGAATGTCTAAGACACTGAAGTGTTGTTAAAGCTATAACAATGTTGATCTAGCGCGATAACTGTGATGCGCGAGAGCTCATGAAGATGATGATGCGCGAATTCAATGGATGATTGTCATCAAATGCCTTCTGTAAGGGTTGATGACGCGATGCAATGACAGTTAATCTCCACTGAGATTGTGAATGATATTCCTCCAGTGAGGACTGGTAACGGGCCCACCTTGTGTCCCGGGGGTTATCGTTAGTAAAACCTGGCTGCGCAGGTACGGGGACCGTCTCCACCGCTTGTAACGTTATTCGTGGAAGCTTAGCTCCACTCCTGGATATCCAAACCTAGATGGCTTACTCCAACCCTGGATGGCTTATATCCTGGATGGCTTAGGCTGTAATTATACATACGTTTTAGCTGTCGGTTTACAAACATAACAATCTTGCATAATTATCATTACCCAAACAAATCATTATTCAATCAATATATGTAAGCTGTACTAATGATGAGTAGCAATGTATACATATTCTACAACGCCATGTATACGCTATGTACGTCGCTGTTAATCAATGCCCCTAATACATGTAATATAAACATGATCAAATAACTCATATATTACACTCACTGAGTTATGTTTGCACGCAATGTTAACAATCGTGTATTACAATCACTGAGTTATACGCCAACGTTAACTAATGCACCTATTATCCACTGTTATCAAATTAATATTGTTTTACAATTAATGATCAATTACAATAATTACATCTAATAAAGTAACTTCAAACTCATATGCTAGTCTAAAGTTATGTTTGAGAAACATCAATGCTAACCGGATGTCGTAACCGCCAAACAAGATGGCGCCGCCCACTGAATACAAATATACGATAAAAGTTTAATAAAACTACTAACCACATGTTGCCTGTGAAATTTGCCGTCCAATCTCTGTTCCAACAAAGTACTTTCGACGATCCCGGCGAAAGCTAGAAGACAATGGGTTTTATAGCAAACATTACGCCCAAATCATTATTTGCCCCGTTCAGTCCGTGACAAACGTGGCTAAATCTACAGTATTGAATCTACACGCGAGGCCCTTATACAATTTTGCCGTTTAAGGAAAATATACCTATACGTTTACATGCATTAGCACAAAACTAAACTTATGACACGGCCTCTCTGGCGGCCACTTAAAATGTGCACGCTTTTACGTGTTACATGAATAGATCATGAATATTGTGAAATTGTTTCACCTCGAACAATAGATTTTGGGTGTAACCGATACAAGAGCTATATACGACCAGTACGCTCTACCCGTGACATTTTGTGACAAGACGCGGAGAAAAAAGCGCCGGATTGAATTCTTACAGGGGAAATATGAATTACGGAACTCTTTACTTGCAATTTATGTGCGTCCCGAGAACGCACATGTTCTGACAATTTGCGTCCACGGAAATATTTGTGCGTTCTGGACGCAGGACGCAGAGGTAAAAAAATCACTGCATGCTTAATCCAGAGAGTAAAGTATACAGGGAGGAGAAACGGGTTCATAAACGCTCTAGTTTATCGATTTATGTTGTCGTGCTAGTACGCCGTCATTTACTATTTTATCGATACAGGTAAATCAATCTTAAGTTACATTTGAAAAGTTCAAATTTCAGACATTTCAAAATAGGCAGTTTTTACAGTCACTTTTTTACGGCTTCCTGTTTTAATCAACATCACGAAATTACCTTCTTGATAAAGATAAATATGACTACTATTCACTTTTTGTTATTATTAATGCCTAATATAACCCGTACTTCGTATCTGGTTTGCAATATCTCTGGACCATTTGAAAATCTGAAAAATTTAAAATTTCAGCTGAGATCTCAAAAGAGGCATTTTCATCACCACTTTTTAGGCTTTGTCTTATAATCACCACCGTGAAATTACCTTCTTGACAAAGATAAATATGTCTACTATTCACTTTTTGTTATTATTAATGCCTAATTTAACCCGTAGTCTCGTATCTCGTTTGCAATAGCTATACACTGTCACCATTTTTTCGCACCTTTATTGAGTTTGTAAGTGTAATAATTTATAAGAATATGCTTTTTTTTACACACGCGCGCAACAACGGGAAGTAGTGAGACACGCGCAACAACATAAAACGGCTAAACGGTCCGTGTCTCCTCCCTGTTAACTTTATTCCCTGCTTACTCAGAAATTATTCAAGGTTCAAGGCCTCAAACTCAGATTAACATACACATGTTATACTTCATATTGACTGACCGATTATAACCGATGATTGATCGGTTACATCCAAACCGATTTTAACCGATGATCGATTGTAAATTTCAACCGATTGCCCATTACTAGAAATAGTAGCCTCTAATTTGTGGGTATATTGGTTACCCGGTGAGCTGTAGGTAGAGCACTCGGTTTGTAAGCGAGGAGTCACGGGTTCGAGTCATTAAGTTGTATTTGCTGCATTTTTCCCCTGGTTTACTTCATTATTGACGACAATTCAGTGAACGCGGAATTGAGGCACCGGTGGTCTGGAAAGACTGGTAGAGCTGGATCAGCTCTTAAAAAGTAATGGAGGAAGGATTGTGGTGATACTGGGTATCCAGTGGCCCTGTTAGCACAGTTAGTACACTCACCCTGTAAGTGAGGGGTCCCGTGTTTGAGTCTCGTACCGGCTGCACTTTTTCCCCTTGGGTTTACTTTACTTCAATATTAAAGAATCAATAAAAGACTGTTTGAATACAAGAGGTCAATGACCTTGAAGCTCTACTGATAGATTTTGATAGCTTGATCAGCCATGAGAACCTGTGAAGTTTTATGGAAATAGTTTCAGGAGTAGTCGCCACAAGTTTTTCCTATTATCTCTCTATCTGAAAAAAGATGGTCGCATGTTTGACACATATTCAATGATTTTTTTTTAGGATCAACTACATGTCATGCAAGACATAGTAAAGGTTCCAAATCAATACCACTGATGTTTTTTGATAAGTAGTTGCCACAAACGAGTATTTAAGCTGTTGCAGCCATCTTGAATTTCCGGCCAACCTGATTTTTACTTAATGGAACTGACTGGACATCAAAACCAACATTCCTGTAAAGTTTTATAAAAGTCATTTTGGTAAAGGTACCAAACCGCTTATGGTTTAAGAGAAGTAGTTGCCACAAAATTGTATTTAATAAATCTATTTTTAGACATGGTAGCCATCTTGAATTTTAGACCAACCTGATTTTTACTTAGGACCAACTAGACATCAAGAGCAATATACCTATATTCGTAAATATTATGATTTATTATGCAACATTATATATTTTATCCTACTCTAAAGAATATATTTTCTTTCAGCTTATAAAAATGTCATAATGCTACCAAAAAGTTTAATTATAAAACTCCCTTACAACATCAACCTTAGTATATCCTCTTTTTTCTATTCCAAATTACACCGTGGAACAGAAATGGAATGATCTGTATTCAGAAATATAGCAGGTTTGTGACCAGGTCACAAGTCACACACAGGTCATGTTATGCAATTTCTCCTGAGAATTATGTTACTATCTCAGTAGATTTGCTCTTGTCTCAGGTTATAGTTGGAAAATCTGAATTAAAATAAAATCTTAAAATCCTACAATTTGTTTTCAGTCTTTTTCTGAGAGTCAAAATACAAAGAGACTAAATTCTTACCCTTCTATGAATGTATAATGGACTGTCCTTTTAATTTGGACCAGTCCATTTGTAGTGCAGGGGGTGTTTCGATCAAATGACTGATGAGCATGAAGACAGTTAAACCCTGATCAGCCTGCAAGATGTCGTGCCAGTCATCTAAATCAATATCACTTATGTTTTTTTGAGAAGTAGTCGCCACAAAATCGCATTTTTTAAATCTATTTTTAACCATTGCGGCCATCTTGAATTTCCGACAAACCTGAATATTTGCTAGGATCAACTAGACATCAAGAGCAACATTCCTGTGAACTTTCATGAAAATCCGTCAGATAGTTTCAGAGGAGTAGTCACAAGAAGTTTTCATTATATAACTATGTAAACAAAGATGGCTGCTGGCGGCCATATTTGATATCGAATCAAATATTTAATGTCAAATCAAAATAAATGGATCAACATCATGTCATGTTGATCATTTTAGAAAAAGTCCCATATCAATATCAATTATAGTTTTCAAGTAGTCACTAAAGACGTACCCCAAGGTTCTGTCTTCGGGCCAATTCTCTTTCTACTATACATAAATGACCTACTCAAAATAACTTTCGACAAGGATCAACATCATGTCATACTGATCATTTTAGAAAAAGTCCCATATCAATATCACTTATAGTTTTCAAGATGTAGTCGCTACAATCTTGTATTTTGAAAATCTATTTTTATCCATGGCGGCCATCTTGAATTTTCTGCTGACCTGAAATTTTGCTAGGATCAATTATACATCAAGAGCAACATTCCTGTGAAGTTTCATGAACATTCGTCAAGTAGTTTCAGAGGAGTACCGGAGGTCGCTACAAGTTTTCATTATATACTCTGTAAAAAAAGTTTTGGACCAGGGTATATAGTAATATAAAAATAAAACAAGAGGTCAATGACCTTGAAGCTCTACTGATTGATTTTGATTTCAGGAAGTAGTCGCTACAAACTTGTTTTTTGAAAAATTAATTTTAGCCGTGGTGGCCATCTTGAATTTCCGGCCGACCTGAAATTTTGCTAGGATCAATTAGACATCAAGAGCAACATTCCTGTGAAGTTTCATGAAAATCCGTAGTTTCAGAGGAGTAGTCGCTACAAGTTTTCATTATATAACTCTATGTAAACAAAGATGGCCACTGACAGCCATTTTTAACCTCGAATCAAAACGATTTTTGACAAGGACCAACATCATGTCATGCTGATCATTTTAGAAAAAGTCCCATATCAATATCACTTATAGTTTTCAAGAACTAGTCTCTACAAACTTGTATTTTGAAAATATATTTTTAGCCATGGTGGCCATCTTGAATTTCCGGCCGACCTGAAATTTTGCTATGATCAATTAGACATCAAGAGCAACATTCCTGTGAAGTTTCATGAAAATCCGTCAAGTAGTTTTAGAGGAGTAGTCGCTAAACTTTTCATTATATAACTCTATATAAACAAAGATGGCCACTGGCAGTCATGTGTAACGTCGAATCAAAATAATGTTCGACTCGGATAACCATCATGTCATGCTGATCATTTTAGAAAAAGTCCCATATTAATATCACTTGTAGTTTTCAAGAAGTAGTCGCTACAAATTTCTGGCGGATCTAAAATTTTGCTAGGATCGATTAGATATTAAGAGCAACATTCCTGTAAAGTTTCATCAAAATCCGCCAAGTAGTTTCAGAGGAGTAGTCGCTAAAAGTTTTTACTATATAACTCTATGTAAACAAAGATGGCCGCTGGCAGCCATGTTTAACATCGAATCAAAACAATTTTTGACAAGGACCAACATCATGTCATGCTGATCATTTTAGAAAAAGTCCCATATCAATATCACTCATAGTTTTCAAGAAGTAGTCGCTACAATCTTGTTTTTTAAAAACCTATTTTTAGATTTGGCGGCCATCTTGGATTTCACATCAACATGAATTTTTGCTAGGATCAACTAGCCTTCATGGGCAACATTTCTGTAAAGTTTCATGAAAATCCATTCAGTAGTTTCAGAGGAGTAGTCGCTACAAATAAAAGTTTACGGACGGACAGACAGACGGACGACAAACACCGCACCACGGCATAAGCTCTGCTGATCTCTGATCAGTAGAGCTAACTAGTGGACAAAATTTAGGTATCTTTTTTAGTAACCAAGGTCTACCCTATCCGGTTAATTTGGTACCAAAAACATTAAATTCCAAACAAGATTTGATTTCTAAAAAATATCGCGAACACACAAAGGGTCTGTAAAAAATGTTGAAAAGTCCATAAAAAGTAACAGTTACGGACACATTCGAGTAACCAATAAAAATATTATTATTTTTTCGCAAACTTTCATTGCAAACGATAATTATTGTTGATTGTTGATCTATTGTGAATTATCAACGGAGATAATAAGGGTTATGGTCGAATGTCATGGTTCAGCGATCATTGTACGGGTTCGAACACTACCATGGTCCAAAACTTCTTTTACAGAGTATATATAACTCTATGTAAACAAAGATAACGTCATATCAAAATAATGTTTGACAAAGATCAACATCATGTCATACTGATCATTTTAGAAAAAGTCCCATATCTATATCACTTATAGTTTTCGGGAAGTACTCGCTACAAACTTGTTTTTTGAAAATCTATTTTTAGCTGTAGCAGCCATCTTGGATTTCACATCGACATGAATTTTTGCTAGGATCATCTCGACTTCATGGGCAACATTTCAGTTTCTGCAAAGTTTCATGAAAATCCATTCAGTAGTTTCAGAGGAGTAGTCGCTACAATAAAAGTTTACGGACGGACAGACAGACAGACGGACACCGCACCACGGCATAAGCTCTGCTGATCTCTGATCAGTAGAGCTAAAAAAATGAATGTTTTTTATTTATTTTTTTTTTTTTAAAAACTAAGGCGACTTCTCAAATCTGAAATCTGCCTGCCACACCCACAGTCTGCGAAATTAACTTTTGGACTTGGTTGTCCTTCGGGCAACCATTTCAACAAAAATTGGTTGCCCGAAAGGAAAAGTGGTTGCCCGAAATGTTTCTTTTAAAACCTGAAGGCTTTATTATTCTAATGATATATGTAAACAAAGCAAAACATGATGTCTTCACAATATTTATTCATTATTCATTCTTTTGTCTTTCTCTGATAAGTCACAGTCATCATTAGAGTCATCATGGTTTTTGACTGTTCATGGTTTTTTATAGTGTCAATCCGAATGCAAGAACACCCCCTTTACAAAGAAACCATCAGGGTCTAATTCGGATTCTGTCTGTGCACCAAGGGCACTGCATTTTACCATCTTCGGTACATTTAAGCCACTCTCGACCAACTTGCCAAGAAGAAACGAAATTTCGGTATCTTTTGGCTTCGCAACGCTTACTTGACTCTTGTTTGGACTCTTTCACTGGTTTACCAGGAATGGCACCCGTCACGTACCGCAATATTGACATTTTGTGACAACCGGAAACACGTTTCTAGCGACGCATGTGCTAAATTAGCATATTGATGTTTATTTTATTCTCATTGGATGGAATAATTTTCCGTTGCTCTATCGATCGGAACTCTTCGCCAATTTTCGTACCGGTAAATGTGGATTCCCGAGTGACGGAATCCGACGAGGTAGTTCCGATTGGTTGCTCTATACAAAAAAAAGAATTCGGCAAAATTCGATCAAAAACGAGGTAGTTAGGTGTTATGACCTTCCACAGAGGGATACAATTAATTGATCAATACCTCGTAGCGTTTATACCGGTGTCACAGTAATTTTCTCAACATCAATGAAAAAGCCGAAATCGTGTTTCCTGTTCGACTTTTATACTTATTTTGATTGACAAATAGTTTTGCGCTTACAGAAATGTTGGTTGTCCGATCGGACAACCAAAGTGGGAACACGTGGTTGTCCTGTTTGTAAATTAGTTGTCCCGGACAACCGGACAACCGGACAACCGCTAATTTCGCAGACTGCACCCATCCCCTCCTACTGAATGTAAAACTTGGGATGGATGGAAAATGGGAACACTATTATGTCCGTTCCACATCAATCTCTTCCAGAGGCCATTACATTGACCTCTGTCAACGTCTAAGAAAGTAGTCTGCGATCACATGATAAATTGTCACATGACCATAACTAAAATATAAAAATAGCAACATAACCTCAACACCATGACACCACCAACTATCGGCCGTTGACTGACATGTAAACGATCAAAAGAAACACGACTTATTATCTACATTTTGATTTACAGTATAGGCTAGTACTTTAATTTAAGTAGGTTGTTAAGATTGGAAAGTGCTGGTTAGAAAATCGCTGTACTGTTACGCTATTGGGACGATTTGGTGGTGCCTATTTTAAAGTTTTGACGGCGCAGTGATATGCCAAAGTACAAACCTTTATTCTACCACAATATAATCCTGAGCATAATTTACTTTTTACCTAAAACATTCAAGCCGAAAATTGTTTTCTTTGTAATATAAGCATTTCATATGAAGTTAATTCAGAAAAATATTAGTGTCATCAATTTTTTTTGGATTTCAACGTTTTTCAGCGTTTGCCAAGAATCTTGGTATTTGATGAGACGTTGACAGAGATGTAGGTGTATTCAAGGAACGACAACTCTGGGTAGAGATTGGCTCCACATTGGTAGGTAGGCCGCATGTTTTTAAAATTTTCAAAAAATCAAAGTAGAATTTATTTCATTAGAAAGATACATTGTTTTCACAAGATGTTCAGTAAAAAAAAAATACTTTTTAAAAAATTGCAAAAAGTAAAAAATCAATTAAAAAAAATCTTCCCATCCCTGGGGTCCTTTAATCCCCTAGGCCTAGCGCTCTTTTGCGAGACCCTTGATTGTAATAAATCTAATATATTCATGAAGAGGACATGTGCACCTTTGTTTTGACACTCACAGTCACACTGTTCATACAGTGCTTTGGGGTGTATAGAATCATTGGTAGTAAAGAATCAGTTCCTGTTTAAAATCAATTTTCTCAGCTCATATATTTTAGATTATTTTAAAACTTTCCAGGCTTGAAGATATATCATATAAGCATACATTTATTCAACGGTGAAATTATTTGGGACATTTTTCCATGTAAAATATATCACTACGTGCAACACCTCTCAGAAAAAATGATTCTATACTACCTGAATGAAGTGTGTTTTTGAAACGAAAAATTCATACTGTCACAATAAACTCAGAAATAAATATTTGCTGTTTTAAAAAATGTTAGGGACAAAAGTCAAAATGAAATCATCAGTTAAGGTAACTTGTTGAATTTTGGCACTTTTAAGGATAAAATGAAATTATGTAAATATTGGTGCAAAAACGCCTATTTAAAAATCACAGCTTCAGGACAATAATTTTAGAAATTTTGCTATCATACAACTAAAAAGGTAAATCTAAATCAGAAATTAAATAAACATTTTCCTTTCATTTTAAAATGAGACGTTTAACCCAAGTGATTCTATACCACCCAAAGCACTGTATGGGGGGGTCCGGACCAGCGGCAATGGTTTTCAAAATATTTTTTAGTTTAAAGTTCATCTTTTAGTGTTTTTAGCAGAAACAAATCGAGGGAATGTCAAAACTTGCGGCCTACCTAATGGCGGGGCATACAAAATTATATCAAAGCCACGTGTGTTTGTTTTGCAGAACGTGTTTTTTTTGCAGTGAATTTTACGCGGTGAAAAGTTAAACTTTTCAAATCCTTATTTGTGCATCCCATAGATCTACAGGGTAGCAAATACAGTACATTATGATAATTGGCCATTAATAATCAAAGGTTATCAATTACCTTCTTATAAACTTTCTAAAATCTACTTTTTCCCGACGAAACATATCCGGTGTCCGTCGTCTGCTTTTTGAAAGGAATATTCCAGAGAGAACTCTGACGTAATACCAGAAATGAGCTGAAATGACCCTAAATGAACTCAGACGAACCCATCTACAGTGCATAGAAGGGTCATCGGTAGTAAAGAATCATTTTCTGTTTAAATTCAAGTTTGTTCATGTGTTTTAGATTATTTTTCAAAAGTGTCTTCTTTTTAAAATCGATCTAGTCATAATATAAGTAAACTTGTTAAAGTTGTGCACTTAGAGAACTAGAGGATACTCAGTGAACTATTGTTTGGGGCGCTTGTTTCAGCCAAAGGTTTTTCTGCAGTAACTTGAGTAATTTATTAATACGCACATCAGTTATATATCATTAGAACTGGCATTTTTAGTGGTAAATAAAACTACTTTAATTTTGAAAATCGGGTGAGAAATACATATTTTACAACCGAAATGATTTTTTTGATGGGGTTTTTCCTACGTAAATTTAAAAAAAATTAATGGTGGAACTGCAGAAAATTAAGAATTTCAAATTACTTCAGTTAGCTTCATGTTTTGCTATACAACTTTCAGGGTGTCTTAATTTACTAATATCGAACAAATTAAAACAATTTTTGGATAACAATTCTAAAAATAAATATTTTTTAAATTTTTAATGCAGCAGAATTTTGCATTGAAAATGCCCCATCAAAAACAAATCGCGCATGATTTTTTTATTTCTCAAACGATTTTGAAAAGTAAGCTATTTTTATTTACCACTAAAAATGTCTGTCTCACTGACATACAACTTATTTCGGTAGCAGATTAATTTTATCTTAAAAGACCAAAAAACCCTCAACCTTGAAATATGTACCAAACATTAAAATAAGCATCTCGCCGCATTAATGGGACACTGTCCAAATAACTGTCTGACTTTTATTCTGTGAAATACATGAGCATAGACCCAAAGAAGTCGGTAGTAATATATTCGTGAGTTTGAAAAATAAAAGTAGTTAAGAAAGGGCAAGATATTGGCAAGGTGTGTTATTTGTCATTATTACATATCTTTTTTCCAAAATGTAAAAGTTTAGTTTGTTTGCTAGTGGTTGATACTAACAGGAAAAAAAAGAGAGAACAAACTGATGATAACTGAAAAAAAAAGTACCTCTGTACTCCAGTTCCACAGATGGCAAGGTATTGACTCCACATGGCTTCAAACTTTTATACATTTAACTTTGTATATATGCTATTATTTTTCAACTTTGTATAAAGATATAAATATACGAAATTGACGTCGCATCTTGTTTTGATAAATGTAAAGCTTGTCTTGCATGATGATTTTACTCAAGACTATGTCTAATTTACAAATAAAATATCTGTTTCTGTCAAAATAACTGTAATATAATATTTTAGTTTTTTACTAGTATTCCACATGTCCAATAGAGATGTTGGATAGTGCAAAAGCTGCACATATTATTGTTATTAATATTCATTTTTGATAATAGATTCCAAGTATCCTATGGTTGATTCTAAATTGGTACCAGAGTAATTTAGGATCTTTTGTAATTGAATTTGACCATTTCTGGCATAACATTTACAATATAATAATATCATAACATGTAAACAAAGACATATAAAGATTATGTTGTTATAATACAAGGGAGACAAGCCAACGATATGAACAACCTATTTTGATGATGGGTTATCTCCCTTATATATTGTATTTATAAGTAAAGTGTCTGTACTCAAATACATGTATATGAAAATGTCAAAACAGTGACTACATGCTTTTCAGTTATTTGCACAGTAACCCAATTTTAATCATAATGTTAACACATTATATCATAGTATTATTACTAACTGTTATTAACACGCGCACCTGTTCGAAGTATACTGAACGACTTTAAAAACGCAACACGAGAATTTCCGCTATATATTGTATATACTGCACACTTAATTGCACATAATATTCCAAAGAAATACCAAGATGTTTTGTAAACAAAAAGTTGCAGTTAATTAGAGAAAGGACACAACTGTGATGCTGTGGACGTTTTAATCACACTACACTTTGTAACAAGAACTTCATAAATGTTGAAGTTGCTCTTTGAAAAACTGAGCCAGTTCAGTACTGTATTTAACGTAAATAGTTTGCAAAATTTTGCATCCTAAGTTTGCTCACATGCTTGAGCCAAACGCGAACTCTGTCAATAATGAAACTTAAAAGAAATACTATTTGCTGTATTATTTGTTGTTTAAGTATTTTTTTTCCAAAATGAAAGGTCTTACGTAGCCATGTACCATTCGACTAAAAGCAGCATATTGTACATACAATACATAGCGGAAATGTTTTAAGTCGTCCAGTGTATCAGCGGGGCAGGATAAATCTGCGACTTGCGGTTCAAACTTATTAATATTTAACAAGAGCGTGTTTCAATTGAATTCAGTTTTATTCAGGCAAACTATTCTTACATTTATGTTATTATGCATCTTAAAAATGTCATATAAAAATACGTATAAATAATGTATATAAAAAGCACACATATTTAGTCAAAATATAATTAAGTAAAATGTATCACACATAGAATGGCGAATAAAAACTATTTAAATTAGATCAGTTCAAACTTGGAATACAAACAGAAGTTTTAGCTGTGGTGGGTGCGGGGGTCAACAACAGAGAGACAGACAGATCGACAGACAGAGAGACAGACAGACAGACAGACAGACAGGCAGGCAGGCAGGCAGGCAGGCAGATAGATAGATAGATAGATAGATAGATAGATAGATAGATAGATAGATAGATAGATAGATAGATAGATAGATAGATAGATAGATAGATAGATAGATAGATAGATAGATAGATAGATAGATAGATAGATAGATAGATAGATAGATAAGCAGGTAGGCAGGCAGATAGGCAGACAGGTAGAAAGATAGGGAATGCGATGTCAATAGTGATATGGTTATTTATGGTTATTTATATCAATAGTGATATGGTTATTTATGGGGTTTTATCTACTTTGACGTGGATGTTGCCCGAGCGACTTCTTATGAGATATATGTTTCTCAACTTACTTGCTTTTCAAGAACTTGTAGTTTACATTCTTAATGTTTATGTAATTCAGATTGTAGACTGAAGCGAAAAAGAAACGCAACTCGGGAATTTCCGTTATATATTGTATATACCGCACACTTAATTCCACATAATATTCCAAAGAAAAGCCCAAGATGTTTTGTAAAACATAATGCAGTTAGTTAGAGAAAGGACACAACTGTGGAAGAAATTAATACATGTTGAACTTCCTCTGAAAAATTGAGCCATTTCAGTACTGTATTTAACGTACCAAATTTGCAAAAGTTTGCATTCTAAGTTTGCCCACATGCTTGAGCCAAACGCGTGCTCTGTCGATAATGAAACTGAAGGAATACTATTTGCTGTGTTATGTGTTGTTATAGTCTTTTTTTCCGAAAGGAAAGGTCTTACGTAGCCATGTACCATTTGATTAACAGCAGAATATTGTACATACAATATATATCTAAAAATTCGCGTGTTGAGTTTCTTTTTCTCTTCAGTATATTAAATGAAAGCAAGACGGTGATTATTACGACATCGATACGGTGATATGATTTACAAACTTTGTATAATCCTTAGTCATGGTCATTTATATACAGCATCTATAAAACAGTTACGAAATGTATCAACATAGGTTCTGAAAATTGCAATGCACAGCAATTTAGTATTCAGTATTTTGGGTTCTATGATTATGTCTGCCTAAATCCTGAAAAGGACGGACACGTTTGATATTTGTCTCAATCCTGTCTTGTCGAACTAAAGATGATTATTGAGATAAGTTTATCTCAGGATTAAAGGACCTTGTGAATCCAATAGGAAAGATGACTGATTGGTTTTGACGCAACATATATAATTATGCAGTTGTATTGTCTATCGGCGTATCCACTACTAGGCCTATAGGCCCGGGCCTCTACATCAATTTGAGAAATGAGGAAAAAATAGGGAAGTCCAAAGTTTCAATACAAACTGAAGCCGGAAGGGGAGGTAATGGGAGGTGGGTTAAGGGTCAATATTTGTTTCATAATATGTTATTTTACAGTGTAGGTAATTCAAATTTGGCAACAAACATTTGGCAACAAATATTTCTTGAACTACAACACAAGTGTTTCGTCAGATGTGCGCCAAAACGCACCATTACATAGCTAAGTTTTAAATTTAACCGAAAGGGAACATTCCGCCGAACCCCACCCGGCACCCCACTAGCTCCTTCTAGTTTATCGGGCCTATACATGCATTTCAGGTCAGCTACGCCCCTGTTGTCAATCCGCCACATTCGGGTGTATTATTCAAGCACAGTCAATGTTTACCTCAGCAAAGTGTATATAGATCGTCTTTCAATAAACTGATCAATCATAAATACGAACCTATACAATACTAACGTGAAACCACTCGGGTGAATACTGGCTAATTACGTATTCATCCACATACTATTATGTTATGATATTGAGTTCCCACCATTGACGTTATATACGGGCTTGTTATTATATTAATTATTTTATTATTTAAGACGTAATAGACATTTTAAAAGTTTTTTGTTGTTGTATACAATTATACATTTCTGATGCAAGTTAACCAGTGATATCAGACATGGCCTGGTTATATAATTGGTTTACGCAGAAGATATCCAAAATCATATAGTAAATGTTTCAGGCTTGTTCTTTTATTGTTATCTTAATTTATCTTCATTTTGAATGAAAATACGTGGATTTGCAAAAAACTTATTTTTTCCATGCTGGAAATGGCCATTTATGAAAAAAGGACATATACTTTCATCCATAATATTAAGAAATTAAGAATGCACTACTACGGGTAGGGTCTGGATGATATTGTTCATTGCCCCTGACCATCCTTCCTCTTATACACGGTAACCATGCAAAGTGTTATTACAATTGTATTTGTCAATCAACAATTAATGTCCTACGTTTTCACTAGTTTAATGAGAGAATTAACTTTAAGAAAAAATATCTATTATTATTTGTTTGACTAATCTGTGTCAAACTTGGCGGCTGTAAAAAGTCTCCCCGTGCTACGAATCAGTAGTGTTGTTTTTTACTGGTCCTTTGGGACCAACGAGCCCAATATAGGTGGCTTTGAAGTAGAATACCGCTTAAGCCGGTGCTAGGGGGCGTGATAAGTGTTGCTTCTTCCATTACTTCTCATGAATAGACTCAATAAAACCGAGACTGCTGCTTTATTCTCTTAATTGTGTTAGTTGCTCTCAAAGGATCACCTTTTTCAGTACTTATTGGTTATACGTATATGTATGATTGCAGCATTAATACAGTTTAAATGCGTTTTTAAAGGGACTGGAGGAATTCTTGAAGAACTCTGGGCATCAATCCAAATACGAACAAAACTATGAAACTGTGTTTCATTTTTTTTCCATATGCAGTGTACATTATCATATGCATCAACCTAGGCTGATACTTAACAGGTTGATACTTAACGCTTCTTATAAATTCTTGTTTTGTAGTCGACGTACATTTTATTTGGATAATACGCACAACTATTACCAACGTAAACACAGATTTAATCAATATCGATGATTTCGCAACTAAAACTAGCCGAGTCGTCGTGTTTTTCAGAATGAATGAATAGTGTTTTACGGCACGTCGACACATACATTGGTCATATTGTGCGCAAAAACCTACGAAAGATCCAAACATTTTTATAAACAATAATTAACCCGAAGGTAACATGCGGCTTCTTTTAATGCATATGTACATTTCATATGAAACTGAAGTTCATTATTAAAATGTTTCATTTGTGTCCGGATTGACACAATCACTCTTCCAGATCGTCAACAGTACCTTTAAGATTAAATTGTCAATACTCGAAGATTGAACTTATTGAAGCAAGTAGAGAAGGAATAGTATAGTTACGGTATGTTAAACGATGACTGTTAGTATTCAACAGCAAGAAGTTTAAATTAAAATGCGTTTAATACTTAGGACATATGTACGCAAACACGTTTTGTTTCCTTTCGATATTAACATCGTATATATACTCAAACAAATGACAACATGATTCTATGTATATATGCATTTATAGTATCTCACGGGCCGATGGCCTATTGATTTATGATTTTTGTTTTTTCCCTACATAACCTGCGTATGCGCAATCATTAATAATTATAATTAGAATAGTCCAAGGCAAATTGTTTTTACATTTGTTACTAATTATTGATTATTGCCCCACTTATTTGAAAACAAAACAAAAAAATAAATAAATAAAACCTGGTAAAATAACGGAAACAAATCTCAAATTTGTATTTAATTATATGAAGGAGGTTTAAAGTCAAAATGTTACAGGATTAATCGATATGCTAATTTTAATGCATGATATAAATCTCAAGACTGCCATGTGTCCCTTTAACGTTTATTTCCAGGCACTGTGTACATGTTGTCTTAAATATATTGCTTGCTACTGACTTTGATTCCATTATATGAAATCAAACGTATAACGTACATACAGGCCCGTAGCTACGCTACCAAGGCAGTTGCCTCGGTACAATTTTGAAAAAGTACCAAACATTGAATAAACAGTTTAATGTTATAGCTAATCAATAAATTAAATACCCTTGAATATAATTGTCTAATAAAGAACTGAAAGTCTTGCCTGTGGAATGCACTTACATCAGGAAATCTCATTTAGTCAACATTTGTTTCCTGGGGGCATGTCCTTAGACCCCGAGGAAGGGATTTGCATCGATTTAATTTCAGAGCTGGCTACGGGCCTAAACGGTAAGCATTGTGTATGTGTTGATAATATAGACACATTTCTTTAAAAGGAAGATAAACCAGCAATGATGGAATGTTGATTTAGACCAACGAGTTTGGATGTAATTACAAATTAATTTTGCGGTATATTGGTGAGGTGGTGATGTGGTGGTGGAGGTCATCATACATTATTATTGTGCAGGAGCGTAGCTGGCCGCTATTAAGTTTAGGCCCAATCAATTGAGTATCATAGCCGCAATTTGCTAGTCGGCTATGGCAGCCTGCTCGCCCCCTCGCCCATTATGTTTTAAAATTAAATGTAAGATGGTGCCTTCTTACGAGTTTGGGGAGACTTTTTTTAAAATAACCAAAATCAATTTTTTTGGATGGATTTCAAGATTGCATTGGCGAAACGTTATAATTCTGAACGTTAGTACGAAAGGTCTACATTTCGATTTTACAACAACACCCTATCACCCAGTTTACCACCTTCATTTTTTTTTAATTATATAAAGGGACGTTCAAATAATACGTGGACATTTTTAATAGTTATTACACTTTTATAAATCAAAAAAATTGAATTATATAGCAATAAAGTTTCGCGCTTTCATATCAGTGTATATTATAAAACTATTTGAAAAATATTTCAAGAAAAAATAACTTCTTCGAGACCTATAATAAACAAAAGGCCCAAGAGGGCCTGTGGACGCTCTACTTGCTAATATGGCTCTTATGACATCAATGAAGCAAGTGACTATCGTCTTAAACAGGCAAAATATAGCCATAACTGGTCTAATCTGGCTGGTTTTCCAATTTAATAATAATAAAAAAAAATAATAATAATAAAAAAATAATAATAATAATAATAAAAAAAAAAAAAAATAAAAAAAAAAAAAGAAAAGAAAAAAAAAATAAATAAAAAAAATATATATATAAAAAAAATAATTAAAAAATAAAGAAATTAAAAAATTTAAAACAAGCATTTATGTACGACTGTGACCCCCGCAGGCCGGGGCCAGATGTGACCCCATTTGTGTCACCATTTGAAAAAAATTGGTAAAGGACCATAAGCTTATTATTATTATTATTATTATAGCAACAGCAAAATATTAGACCTCTGGCTCTTGCAGTTTCCGAGAAGAAGATTTTTTAAATCTTTTTTCCTATACATGTCTATGTAAAACATGTGACTCTTGGGGCGGGGCCAAATGTGACCCCAGGGTCACCATTTGAACAAAGTTGGTAAAGGACCATAAGCTTATAATAAATGAAAAATATCAAACCTCTGGCTCTTGAAGTTTCCGAGAAGATTTTTTTTTTTAAAAATCCTATATAAGTCTATGTAAAACTGTGACCCTCGGGGCGGGGACAAATTTGACCCCAGGGTCACCATTTGAACAAACTTAGTAGAGGACCATAAGCTGATGCTATATGTAATACATGAGAGCTCTGTGCCATGTGGTTCCAGAGAAGAAGATTTTTTTCAGTTTTTCCCTATACAAGCCCATGTAAAACTGTGACCCTTTGGGCGGGGCCAAATGCGACCCGATTGTCATCATTTGAACAAACTTGGTAAAGGACCATAAGCTTATAGTAAATGCAAAATATCAAACCTCTGGCTGTTGCAGTTTCCGAGAAGAAGATTTTAAAAAAAAATCCTATATAAGTCTATGTAAAACTGTGACCCTCGGGGCGGGGACAAATTTGACCCCAGGGTCACCATTTGAACAAACTTAGTAGAGGACCATAAGCTGATGCTACATGTAATACATGAGAGCTCTGTCCCTTTTGGTTTCAGAGAAGAAGATTTTTTAAAGTTTTTTCCTATATGTCTATATGAAAAACATGCAAAACCTCAATATACAAACTTTGGACCACCGGGGCACGGCTATTTTTGACCCCGGGGACTTTATTTGAACAATCTTGATAGTTTAGGCCTTGGCGATCATTTTAAAAGAAAAACTGTTGAAATCTGTCCAGCGGTTCTGGAGAAGAAGATTTTTTTAAGGTTTCGACCATATATGGTAATGGCAGCCATCTTGGATGTAGCGCTGAGCTAATTTTAACAAATCTAAAAAGCATTCATCTAAGGATTATCCATGTGAAGTTTGGTCAAAATTAGCCAAGCGGTTTCTGAGGAGAAGTCGTTTGAAGAAAAGTTAACGGACGACGGACGACGGCAGACGGACAACACACCATCCCATAAGCTCTGCTGGCCCTTGGCCAGTAGAGCTAAAAACTAATTTAAGGCACGACAATGATGCTACATGTTGTATGTTATTAAATAACAAATAAGATGAAATGAAAGTGACGACATCGTTTGTTTACACTAGTTTTCCGATGTTTATAAGCGAATTTTCATTCGATTTTGGAAAATTTATAGAGGAATAATTATATTATTAAATTTATATATTCTTTTATATTGACTACACAGAGTATGCAGAATAGAGGAATAATTATATTATTTAATTTATATATTCTTTTATATTGACTACACAGAGTATGCAGAATAGAGGAATAATTATATTATTTAATTTATATATTCTTTTATATTGACTACACAGAGTATGCAGAATTTTGCAGGAAGTTTAGATGCATTGAAAGTATGCAGATAAAAACTGTAATACCGGCACAGTAAATAAAACCTCGGTTCACAATACCGGTACAGTTTTTGTAGCTGTACCCACACTATTCGTCGAAGTTATTTTTTCTTGGAAAACTATTATAAAATTATTTGGAACAGATTACGAATTTTTACAACCCCACTATAGCCGCCACGGAGCACGTCATTTGTGTGCTATGGCGTCGCCGTGAAAGCAACAACAACCTAACATTATAAATGATGAAAAATGCTAGAAATAACAGACGTAATTGTTATTTAATTATATTATTGTATTATTCATCGTTGGCATTAAATAAATATAGTACATCATTGTTGAATAATCATGTTTTGTAAGTATATCAGCTTCGGAAAGAGATCATATGAATTTAATCGAGATTAGTACAAATATTCAAAATATTTAGAAAACAAATAGCATAGTCATTCCAAAAGACATGTTTATTGAAAAGAAATATAAAAAGATCATATATCAGTATTCTTAATTTATTAACATATATACTTTGAAGAAAATATGTAAGAGTTTAAAATTTTATGTTTTTCTATTTCATTTTTGTATTAAACGTTTTGTTTTATTAAAAATTCATATTCTTTAACATTTCATTAACATTTTAGCGCTCCGTGAATTTTTTCTGACGTCGCCAATTTCAACTTAAACGCGAGGAAGTGTATGTCTACTAATTTATATTTATTCTAGTTCTCCATGGTCACTATTCACAAAATTTGATGATTGTAATTTTGGAATACCACCGACAATGCTACTTTAGTTTTGCGTATTTTCCGTTTATTTAGCCATTTCCGAAATGCAGTTATAAACTACAGACGTCATATTTTGGAGTGCTGGACGTAGATGGGTTTCTGGCCCTAATATATCATTTATTGCAACGTAATTAGACATGGTATCGATTTTTTGTTTAAATTATTTGATTTCTTATGAGTTTGATTACAACATGTATGAATCTGAAAGGTTTACGTCAATATCGACAAAGTCCACGTACTATTTGAAAGCCCTCGTATATATGTTTTTTAAGAATTTTCTTATTTGGGAAAAAGTTGTAGGCGCCTGTAGTGCCTATAATCAACTATGCCACTGATGGGTGATGATGGCAATTATATATGAAACACTTTTATGCTAATCGGTTTGTATTTAATCTCAGCATACATTCTAATATAACAGAACGATTAAACGGAGCGTTGTCATAACATTTTGGAAAAGGGAGATTTAAAGTCGGAAAAATATCGCGATAATCAACTTTATATCATACAGAGCTAGGCCAAAATAACAGCATAGGGGTCGATGCATGCTCCCCGGGCATAGGCCCGACGGGGTCCTGGCATGCTCCCCGGGTATATGCCCGAGCGGGTCCAGGCATGCTCCCCGGGCCTAGCTTCCACATGGCTACACGCCTGAGTTTCTTATCTCTTTTTCAATCCTAGTCACGATGACGTAGTTCTAACGAAACGTTAATAATATATAAATAAATAGTTAATATACTCAGTAAACTCTTTAGCTTAATGTTACAATCGTAACGCTATTGATGATTATGTGTATGTCATGTTATTTTTAAAAGCTGAATCAATAAGAACAACCGACATTAAATAAACCTTTTTCCGCTAGTAAAATGGTGCACTCTGACGAGTTTGGGGAGACATTTTTGAGGATAAAGATAACATATCAGGGAAAAGGTTTTCGGCCGGGGTCTGGTCTGCATGCAGTGCCTGAAAGCAGCTACGCCACTAGAAACATATTTCTTTTAGGAAAGGTAAATATATACTTTGGGCGGAGTAGATTTCAAATTTGAAAATTTGTGATTTGGCTGATCGGTTCAGCTGAAATAAATTTAATTTAGAGTTACTAGGGCATGTGAAATAAAATGGACGGTCAGCAAAGATTATCATTGATATAAGTTTGTAATTATGTTTTGTACAATTTGTGACCCATCATCGACGTGTTATACTTCAATAATACCGCAAAAAAATGAAAAACAATCCTTAAATAAATTTGCTTTGGAATGGTGTGAAAATACCTCATTGAAAGTTCCATTAAATTGCATTAATCATCATATGCATACCATCTTTGGGATGGTTCAAATTTCTGTACTTCTGACAATTTAAATATTGAGTTCTGTTCAACACAAGTCGAGCGGACATGAACGGTAGCAAGCACTATTTACTACCGTTCATGAAGAGTCTCAATGTTTAGCATGTTTAGCGGTGGACCCATTTACAATTTGACACTTTCCTCATTGATTGTGCGATGACCGGATAAACTGTGGACCCTATGATGACGTGACGTCGACCTAAATCTTCAAAGGGC
>JAWPHD010003376.1:60000-219854 GCA_037043455.1 Cyrtodaria siliqua
TAATACTAATACTAATAATAATAACATGCTATAAATGTGGAGTATTTTTGATATATGAATCTAGTTTTTCTTCGTGTTGTTCCACTGAATTTACACTTCGGTTAAAGCGTTGGTATGATCGACTGACATGTTAATATCATATATTATTAGCAACTCTAAATATCGACCTTGATATATCTCTAATGACAAAATGTTATTTTTATTTTCCAATAAAGATATGATACGCGTGAGTGCCAAAACCTGTTGTAATATTCTCAAAAAGCGAAACTCTGTTTTATATTCTAAATTATGTGTTACTATTATTATTTATTTTACTTGTAGTAAGCTGGTAAGCGTTCTTTTTTTTTTAAAGTTAATTTCATCATATTTTATGCTGTAAATAATGCAATCATTATTAGATAAGCAATAAGGTTTTATAACGACGTTGAGAAGTCGGTGCTAATCAGTACACTCCAGATCTGATCTGGGTTGTTATCTGATTTTTTATACTATTTTTTAAGGTTTCAGTAGCCGTTGCGATTCTCTAACTCATATATTAATATTTCTATTTTAAGTACTTTTTAGACATGTCAAGATTAGCACCGGCCGCTCAATTATTACTATGTATAACGGTGTGTGATAATAATTTTTTTAGAAAATGAATTTATAAATTAAAACAGTGATATATGTGTATGCATTGACTACTGGACCTACTGCTGTGGCTTTTTGTGAGTCTTATGACACGGCTGTGGCAGTCGGTTCAGATGCTCAATATTTTAACATTGTGAATAGTCATATGTATATTGATATTGTATAGTCTCTTGTAATTCTAAAAAGAATGGCACAGCTGTATTTTACGATTTGTTGTATTGTAGATAATAGTGTACTGTGGTGAGACTTAAATAAACTATTAAACCTAATGAATGGCAATACGGCACAATGATTTTTACTTTTGTCTATTAGATAAATCATAAATCATCGTTGTGAAACTGTATCCATTATACAGGCGTGCTTGTGTTATAGTAAACGAATATATATTGCCGTTTATCCCCCATACCGGCTACTTATGTCAACGTTATGTACGAACAGAACTCGTTTCTAAAACAATATAACTACGATGCAACTGTATACTGGCGACTCTATTGTACGAACAGAACTCATTTCTATGGCGTTTCTATGCAAGTGAAGAAACATAATATTACAGGTATCTGTCTTACAGGCGCTGGTTTGTTCAAATGGGGTTTTACGTATTTTAGCACATGTTAGGCCATATAAGACGGTCGATTTCTTTTTGGGTGTGTGGTAAAGGCAGACCACAAAATGTTCCTGGGTAGACATCAAAAGTGGCACATATCAATAATTGACGGAAGAAATTAAGAAACATAAATGGAGGCGGCCATTTTGGAACGATGACAACATCGCGCGTTTATACCATATATGGCATATTGACAAAATATATTTTAAAAGAAAGAAAATCACTGCAAATGAAAAATAAGCATACCATTTATACATTTTACTTCTGTATATTTATTTTTAATCAATTTGCCGTGATTTGTTTTGCTTTAAAATGTATTTTGTCAATATGCCAAATATGGTATAAAGGAAAGATGACGTCATCGTTCTAAGATGGCCGCCCCATTTATGTTCCTGACAAATTTTCAGTAGATCATATCTCCTTTATTTTTTGTGGCATTTTGATCATTCTTTCAGCTTTTTTAAAGTTTTTCGGAGCATTTTTATACAAATTGTGTTTGAAAATAGTGCATCAACCCCTGTAAGAAATATTACTATAATAGACTAAGCATGCTTAAATTCATATAATTACTTCTGACGCGCGATGATAATAATGATATTATTAATTTAGCTAAATATTGATATAAAATGATTAATTTGTAGAATCACGTGACTTGTGTATGAACAATTGTATTTATGTATGTATAATGACGATGTACGTATGTACAAGTTAAATAAACTATATGTTCTGTTCTTTACAATTGTCTATTTGTACCACCTGTGCGTAAAAGTGTTTATTTTGCACTGAATATTTTAGGGAGCAAATCTCGGGTTTAAAGTCTCATCTGAAGAACAAGTCCGTTGTGAAATTCCTTTTGAGTATTTAGAGAATAAATCCAAATTCGGCTCTGGCTGGGATAGAATGCACTATTCATGTATTACTTAACCGATATACGAACCATTAACACTTGTAACGTACGCCACGTGACTAAACACTTAGATAATTTACCATTTTCGGGACAAACGTCAATAACTTCTTAAAGCTCTGATTTTATGAAAACGTATGGTTTACCGCGTATACAGTACTGGTTCTACCCAGGAACAAGTGGATAATCGGCCTCCACCACTAAAAATCAACCGTCATACATGGCCTAAACAGTGCTGGAAATGTTGTATACAAAGGCCCATACAAGTGTCTATCAGCTACTTTATATCAACGTTTGTATATGTACCGGCCTCCTGATGCTAACGTTCTTGTACGAACATAGCTTGTTTCTATAACACCGTAACGCCCTTACTCTTGCCTACCTGCTACTTTATGTCAATGTTAAAGGGACACATGGCAATCTTGAAGTTTAATCAAGAATTAAACTGGCATCTCGATTTATTAATCCCGTATTACGACTTGCAAGCTTACAATTAAAGAAACGTTTGGGTTTTCATTACTCTGCTCCATTCTAAGGTAGGTTTAAATATATTATTGGTGCAATACATTCAACAGTTAGTAATATACAAAAACAATTTGATTCGAAATATTCTTATAATTAATATAAATGATTTAACAACTGCATATGCAAGTAATGTACAAAACTAACGGGACGCCGCTAATTTAAAAACAATCAGGATTGCCGTCTGCCACTTCAAAAAGGTAAGTAACTTCAGGTGACATCTTCGACCACTTCAAAAAGGTAAGTGTAACTTCAGGTCATCCCATTAATGTACGATCAAATCTCGTTTCCATAACAATATAACTGCCGTGATCTATACAAAAACATTGAAGTCAGACCGACATGTAGCTTTGCAATGGGAAAATTTAAAAGTGCCGGTATCATCATATTATTTCAATTTGTCATCGAAAATGCAAACACAAGTTAACAAATATACACATTTAGACGAAAACACAAACACAAACAACTTCCACTTACTTCTTGATAAATCCTTCTTTAATACGAATATAATATTGAAATATCTTCAAGCACAACGTCGTTTATAGAATATTGAAACACTAGAATCCGTAAGCAAACTCGATTGTTGAAATAAGAATAGAATATTGAAACACTAGAATCTGTAATCAAACAAATCCTTCGTCAATAAGAAAAGAATATTGAAACACTAGAATATGTAAGCAAAGTCGTTTGTTGATAAATCCTTCGTCAATAAAAATAGAATATTGAAACCTTTAAGGTATTGTGGAAGATAGTAACTGCGCGGGTTCCCGATCGTTTAAGTGTTTTATATCCGAGCTAATGAATATGCAAGCGTCAACGAGAACGAGGTTGTTTCTATTACGTTCATGACTAGATTAGGAGTGTTGACTTAGTTATTTACATAAACCAGTTGGTTATGAAGTACATATGATATGCTTATTTCTCCCATCGCGCCTGATGGACACGTATCGACACATTTATATGTATTTCCATAATATATTGTGCTCATGCTTTTGCATTAAATAATCGTCTTTGCGGCAACTTAGTACCACTTGTCCGATATATAAATTTCCTTTCATTGCATAATGTTAAAGGGCCACGACGCAATCTTTATTTGTTTATAGTTACTTCTCCTTCATAACTTCGCTCCGTGTGAATATGGCCACTTCTTATCCAAACAGAAGGGTAATATCCTCCACAACCCCATCATTCATGTTTTTTTGTAATTGTGTTCATGTGCATTAAAGGTCTTCATCATCGCCCCCATATTGTTTCAGGTTCTATTTGAGTATTGGCAGAAAATAATGATCGTGCCTCCAGCGAATAAATGGAATGTTTACCACATAATTTGCAGCAACTCTACAGTTCTGCAGATGAGAAGGATCTAGGCCCACTCTTCATATCCGTATCTTGATGGAAATGGAGGGTGGGCGAGGAGAGGTCTTTGATGTTGTCGCCATATATCCTTTGTGTGCTTGTGTGCCGTAAAACCCAATTCAACTCAACTCTTCACAACTTCCATATTTTCAAATCAGTATTAATATATATGAATAGTTGAAAGCAATTTGTTTTGTGTTTTACTAATTGACCATTAATATATATTGTAGAATAATTAAGAAAAATGAAATATTATATTTACTTTTATTTAATTACATGCGGGGTTAAAAGCAGTATCTCTGTTTGTCACAAGATGATATTGTGTATTTGCACGATGTCACGTGATGCATGGACATTGAATGGAGTTACCTTTAAAGATGTAAGACAAACATGACAAAGGCTCACTGATAAATTAAGTTTATATCCGTTAATGTATGCAAAGGGTATATAATGAAAATACTATGACGATACTCTGCAGGACGCGTCGACATCGCCTGGTGAATTGTAAATGGACACGTCCTGCCGGTCCGATGGTCTGGACGAGAATGGATGCCGGCGATCGCCTACACAGATTCTGACCCATCTAGGCTGTCTGATACACTACGGAGACCGTCTCCACCGTCCATAAAGTTATGCCGGTTAGCCGGTTTTTGCCATCCAGATGGTTCAATCTCTAACGATAAATAGTTAGAAAGAAGATTTCTTATGGCTGAACAAGAATCAGAAGAATAGAACGCTCGATTATTAGAACAGTTTTCAGATCCCGAACACATAGAGAGACAGGCTGACTTGACATCCGGGTGACCCGCGTTCATGATCCGTGATGATCCACTGCTTTTCGTCGATGTATTTTGGGGCAAGAAACATTCTCTTAGTATCGTCCGTCGAATGGGTTATGTAATCCGGTACGGATATGTTACTCCATACGGTTCAGCAGTTCATTAGAGCTCGGTACGGCTCTGTTTCTCCATGCTGTTTAACAGTTCAATGGACATAGGTACGGTTTGTTTGTCAATACTGCTAAGAGGTTCACTGAGCTCGTTACGGTTATGTTACTCAATACGGCACAGCAGTATACTGGACCTCAGTAAGGCTTTGTGTTACCTATGAATATTTTTAAACATATTGTAATCGTGATATTGTGTCATCCAAGGTCATTCATTTATAATTAGTAGCATATAGAAGTTTCTGGATGAGTAAATACAATAATAATGTTTACATTTAACATCAAATGATGTGTTTGTGTTTTTGTTGTAATATATCATATGACATTGTAGTATTTGAATAAATTTGTTGATATATTTTCAAAATAAATTTGCTGGTTTTGCTTCCTTTCTTGTAAAATTTAACGGAAAATGTGTTGCTCAATAAGACTCAGCAGTTCACTGGAGCTCGGTACGCCTCTGTTGCTCAATAAAACTCAGCAGTTCAATGGAGCTCGGTACGCCTCTGTTGCTCAATAAAACTCAGCAGTTCAATGGAGCTCGGTACGGCTCTGTTGCTCAATAAAACTCAGGAGTTCACTGGAGCTCGGTACGCCTCTGTTGCTCAATACGGCTCAGCAGTTCACTGGAGCTCGGTACGTCTCTGTTGCTCAATATGGCACAGAGGTTCACCGAAACCCAGTACTGCTCTGTTGCTCAATAAAACTCAGCAGTTTACTGGAGCTCGGTACGACCCTGTTACTCAATACGGCTCAGCAGTTCACTGAAGCCCGGTACGCCTCTGTTGCTCAATAAAACTCAGCAGTTCACTGGAGCTCGGTACGGCTCTGTTGCTCAATAAAACTCAGCAGTTCAAAGGAGCTCGGTACTCCTCTGTTGCTAAATAAAACTCAGCAGTTCACTGGAGCTCGGTACGGCTCTGTTGCTCAATAAAACTCAGCAGTTCACTGGAGCTCGGTACACCTCTGTTGCTCAATAAAACTCAGCAGTTCACTGGAGCTCGGTACGGCTCTGTTGCTCGATAAAACTCAGAAGTTCATTGGAGCTCGGTACGGCTCTGTTGCTCAATACGGCTCAGCAGTTCACTGAAGCCCGGTACGGCTCTGTTGCTCCTATGTTGCTCAATGAAACTCAGCAGTTCACTGGAGCTCGGTACGGCTCTGTTTCTCAATACGGCTCAGCAGTTCACTGAAGCCCGGTACGGCTCTGTTGCTCAATAAAACTCGGCAGTTCACTGGAGCTCGGTACGACTCTGTTGCTCAATATGGCACAGCAGTTCACTGAAGCCCGGTACGCCTCTGTTGCTCAATATGGCACAGCAGTTCATTGGAGCCCGGTACGGCTCTGTTGCTCAATAAGACTCAGCAGTTCACTGAAGCCCGGTACGGCTCTGTTGCTCAATATGGCACAGAGGTTAACTGAAACTCAGTACTGCTCTGTTGCTCAATAAAACTCAGCAGTTCACTGGAGCTCGATACGACCCTGTTGCTCAATACGGCTCAGCAGTTCACTGAAGCCCGGTACGCCTCTGTTGCTTAATATGGCACAGAGGTTCACTGAAACCCAGTACTGCTCTGTTGCTCAATACTCATCAGTTCACTAGAGCTCGGTAGGACCCTGTTACTCAATACGGCTCAGCAGTTCACTGAAGCCCGGTACGCCTCTGTTGCTCAATATGGCACAGAGGTTCACTGAAACCCAGTACTGCTCTGTTGCTCAATAATACTCAGCAGTTCACTGGAGCTCGGTACGACCCTGTTACTCAATACGGCTCAGCAGTTCACTGAAGCCCGGTACGCCTCTGTTGCTCAATATGGCACAGAGGTTCACTGAAACCCAGTACTGCTCTGTTGCTCAATAATACTCAGCAGTTCGCTGGAGCTCGGTACGACCCTGGTACTCAATACGGCTCAGCAGTTCACTGAAGCCCGGTACCCCTCTTTTGCTTAATATGGCACAGAGGTTCACTGAAACCCAGTACTGCTCTGTTGCTCAATACTCATCAGTTCACTGGAGCTCGGTAGGATCCTGTTACTCAATACGGCTCAGCAGTTCACTGAAGCCCGGTACGCCTCTATTGCTCAATATGGCACAGAGGTTCACTGAAACCCAGTACTGCTCTGTTGCTCAATAATACTCAGCAGTTCACTGGAGCTCGGTACGACCCTGTTACTCAATACGGCTCAGCAGTTCACTGAAGCCCGGTACGCCTCTGTTGCTCAATATGGCACAGAGGTTCGCTGAAACCCAGTACTGCTCTTTGCTCAATAATACTTAGCAGTTCACTGGAGTTCTGTACGGCTCTGTTACTCCATACGGCTCCGCAGTTCACTGATGCGCGGTACGACTCTGTTGCTCAATATGGTTCTTAGATTGTATTCAACACAGCGAGACGTATTGCTCTGTTCCTTAAAACGGTTCATTTATTTTATTCAACACGGCGACACATATTGCTCTGTAGCTCAGTACGCCTTATATATTTTTTTCAACACAGTGAGAGGTACAGACGTATTGCTTCGTTGCTCAATACGTCTCATAGATTTTATTCAACACAGCGGGACGTATTGCTTTGTTGCCCAATACGTCTCAGAGATTGTATTAAACACAGCGAGACGTAATGCTCTGTTGCTCAATACGGTTCATTTATTTTATTCAACACGGCGACACATAATGCTCTGTTGCTCAATACGCATCATAGATTTATTTTTCAACACAGCGAGACGTACATCTCTGTTGCTCAATACGGCTCATAGATTTAATTTAACACAGCGAGAAGTAACTACATTTATGATGGTCAATACGCCTTATAAATTTGATTGTATTCAACACAGCGAGACGTACATCTCTGTTGCTCAATACGCATCATAGATTGTATTTACATAGCGAAAAGTACATCTCTGTTGCTCAATATACCTCATATATTGTATTTACACAGCGAGACGAACATCTCTGTTGCTCAATACGCATCATAGATTGTATATACCACAGCGAGAAGTACAGCTATGTTGCTCAATACGCCTCATATATCGTATTTAACACAGCGAGACGTGCAACTCTGTTGCTCAATGCGCCTCATACATTTTCTTCAACACAGCGATAAGTACAGATATGTTGCTGAATAAGCCTCATAGATTTTATTCAACACAGTGAGAAGTACAGACGTATTGCTCTGTTGCTCAATACGGCTCAGAGATTTTATTAAACACAGCGAGACGTAGTGCTCTGTTGCTCAATACGGTTCATATAGTTTATTCAACACTGCGAGACATATTGCTTTGTTGCTTAATATGCCTCATAGATTTTTTTCAACGCAGCGAGAAGAAATTCTCTGTTGCTCAATACGTTCCACAGTTGTTTTTTTTCAACACAGCGAGACCTTTTTCTATGTTGCTCAATACGCCCTCACGGATTTTATTCAACCCAGCGAGATGTACAGCTCTGTTGCACAATACGCTTCATAGATTGTATTCACCACAGCGAGACGTACAGCTCTGTTGCTCAATACGCCTCATAGACTGTATTCACCACAGCAAGACGTATTGCTCTGTTGCTCAATACGCCTCATAGACTGTATTCACCACAGCGAGACGTACAGCTCTGTTGCTCAATACGCCTCATAGACTGTATTCACCACAGCGAGACGTACAGCTCTGTTGCTCAATATGCCTCATAGACTGTATTCACCACATAGACTGTATTCACCACAGCGAGGAGGGCTGGCGTGGCGCAGTCGGTAGCGCGGTTGATTTGTAACCGGAGGCCCCGGGTTCAATCCTCCGTGGTGCCACTGAGTTCCGTCAGTGTGTTCTTGGGCAAGACACGTTCCCTTAGCCCCGTCCGTCGGATGTGGACGTAAACCGGGCGGCCCCGTGTATCGGTCTATCCTCCGAGCACGTTAAAGAACCATAGGAATCTATTCGATAATAAGAGTAGGGCAGGTTCCCGGATTCCTATGTATCCTTCCCCTCTCTCTGGGGCGGCTCTAAATAACCTATACTGTGTTGATGAGCCGTTAAACAACATTCAATTCAATTCACCACAGCGAGATGTACAGCTCTGTTGCTCAACACGCCACATTGATTTAATTAAGTACAGGCGTATTGCTATGTTGCTCAATAGGGTTACTATATTTTATTCATTTCAGCAAAACGTATTGCTCTGTTTGCCGTTGATGCATACTTCTAGCACGTCGGTTTAATCAACCTTAAAGATACACACGCTATACCTGAACCAGTACTAACGGATGAAGAGATATGTGTCGTGGTTGAAGTTGTTTAAGTTAGAGGAACGTCCAAAAGGCAGAAATCGATGCGTAAAATATCATATGTTTTTCAAGCCTTCGTACAACATCCATAAATATACGGCTTGCGATAATAGTGGAAACAAGTTGTCCTGAACGGGATTTGAACCAGGGACCTCGCGCTTTCATTTGTTCTCATACACGTAGGTATTGATATGTTCTAGGGTTACAATGTCATTTTACTAGAACATGTAGGTATTGATATGTTCTAGGGTTACAATGTCATTTTACTAGAACATGTAGGTATTGATATGTTCTAGGGTTACAATGTCATTTTACTAGAACATGTAGGTATTGATATGTTCTAGGGTTACAATGTCATTTTACTGGAACATGTAGGTATTGATATGTTCTAGGGTTACAATGTCATTTTACTAGAACATGTAGGTATTGATATGTTCTAGGGTTACAATGTCATTTTACTGGAACATGTAGGTATTGATATGTTCTAGGGTTACAATGTCATTTTACTAGAACATGTAGGTATTGATATGTTCTAGGGTTACAATGTCATTTTACTAGAACATGTAGGTATTGATATGTTCTAGGGTTACAATGTCATTTTACTGGAACATGTAGGTATTGATATGTTCTAGGGTTACAATGTCATTTTACTAGAACATGTAGGTATTGATATGTTCTAGGGTTACAATGTCATTTTACTGGAACATGTAGGTATTGATATGTTCTAGGGTTACAATGTCATATGTCATTTTACTAGAACATGTAGGTATTGATATGTTCTAGGGTTACAATGTCAATTTACTGGAACATGTAGGTATTGATATGTTCTAGGGTTACAATGTCATTTTACTGGAACATGTAGGTATTGATATGTTCTAGGGTTACAATGTCATATGTCATTTTACTAGAACATGTAGGTATTGATATGTTCTAGGGTTACAATGTCATTTTACTGGAACATGTAGGTATTGATATGTTCTAGGGTTACAATGTCATTTTACTAGAACATGTAGGTATTGATATGTTCTAGGGTTACAATGTCATTTTACTGGAACATGTAGGTATTGATATGTTCTAGGGTTACAATGTCATTTTACTAGAACATGTAGGTATTGATATGTTCTAGGGTTACAATGTCATTTTACTGGAACATGTAGGTATTGATATGTTCTAGGGTTACAATGTCATATGTCATTTTACTAGAACATGTAGGTATTGATATGTTCTAGGGTTACAATGTCATTTTACTGGAACATGTAGGTATTGATATGTTCTAGGGTTACAATGTCATATGTCATTTTACTGGAACATGTAGGTATTGATATGTTCTAGGGTTACAATGTCATTTTACTGGAACATGTAGGTATTGATATGTTCTAGGGTTACAATGTCATTTTACTAGAACATGTAGGTATTGATATGTTCTAGGGTTACAATGTCATTTTACTGGAACATGTAGGTATTGATATGTTCTAGGGTTACAATGTCATTTTACTAGAACATGTAGGTATTAGATATGTTCTAGGGTTACAGCGTCATTTTACTAGAACATGTAGGTATTGGTATGTTCTAGGGTTACAATGTCATTTTACTAGAACATGTAGGTACTGATATGTTCTAGGGTTACAGCGTCATTTTACTAGAACATGTAGGTATTGGTATGTTCTAGGGTTACCGTACCATTTTACTAGAACACGTAGGTATTGATATGTTCTAGGGTTACAGCGTCATTTTACTAGAACATGTAGGTATTGATATGTTCTAGGGTTACAATGTCATTTTACTAGAACATGTAGGTATTGATATGTTCTAGGGTTACAGCGTCATTTTACTTGAACATGTAGGTATTGGTATGTTCTAGGGTTAAAATGTCATTTTACTAGAACATGTAGGTACTGATATGTTCTAGGGTTACAGCGTCATTTTACTAGAACATGTAGGTATTGGTATGTTCTAGGGTTACCGTACCATTTTACAAGAACACGTAGGTATTGATATGTTCTAGGGTTACAGTATCATTTTACTAGAACATGTAGGTATTGGTATGTTCGAGGGTTACAGCGTCATTTTACTATAACATGTAGGTATTGGTATGTTCTAGGGTTACAATGTCATTTTACTAGAACATGTAGGTACTGATATGTTCTAGGGTTACAGCGTCATTTTACTAGAACATGTAGGTATTGGTATGTTCTAGGGTTACCGTACCATTTTACAAGAACACGTAGGTATTGATATGTTCTAGGGTTACAGTATCATTTTACTAGAACATGTAGGTATTGGTATGTTCTAGGGTTACCGTACCATTTTACAAGAACACGTAGGTATTGATATGTTCGAGGGTTACAGTATCTTTTTACTAGAACACGTAGGTATTGATATGTTCTAGGGTTACAGTATCATTTTACTAGAACATGTAGGTATTGATATGTTCTAGTTTTACAGTATCATTTTACTAGAACACGTAGATATTGATATGTTCTAGGGTTACAGTGTCATTTTACTAGAACATGTAGGTATTGATATGTTCTAGGGTTACAGTATCATTTTACTGGAACATGTAGGTATTGGTATGTTCTAGGGTTACCGTACCATTTTACAAGAACACGTAGGTATTGATATGTTCGAGGGTTACAGTATCTTTTTACTAGAACACGTAGGTATTGATATGTTCTAGGGTTACAGTATCATTTTACTAGAACATGTAGGTATTGGTATGTTCTAGGGTTACCGTACCATTTTACAAGAACACGTAGGTATTGATATGTTCGAGGGTTACAGTATCTTTTTACTAGAACACGTAGGTATTGATATGTTCTAGGGTTACAGTATCATTTTACTAGAACATGTAGGTATTGATATGTTCTAGTTTTACAGTATCATTTTACTAGAACACGTAGATATTGATATGTTCTAGGGTTACAGTGTCATTTTACTAGAACATGTAGGTATTGATATGTTCTAGGGTTACAGTATCATTTTACTAGAACATGTAGGTATTGGTATGTTCTAGGGTTACAGTGAAATTTTACTAGAACATGTAGGTATTGGTATGTTCTAGGGTTACCGTACCATTTTACAAGAACACGTAGGTATTGATATGTTCGAGGGTTACAGTATCATTTTACTAGAACATGTAGGTATTGATATGTTCTAGGGTTACAGTATCATTTTACTAGAACACGTAGATATTGATATGTTCTAGGGTTACAGTGTCATTTTACTAGAACATGTAGGTATTGATATGTTCTAGGGTTACAGTATCATTTTACTGGAACATGTAGGTATTGATATGTTCTAGGGTTACAGTATCATTTTACTAGAACATGTAGGTATTGGTATGTTCTAGGGTTACAGTGAAATTTTACTAGAACATGTAGGTATTGGTATGTTCTAGGGTTACCGTACCATTTTACAAGAACACGTAGGTATTGATATGTTCGAGGGTTACAGTACCATTTTACAAGAACACGTAGATATTGATATGTTCGAGGGTTACAGTATCATTTTACTAGAACATGTAGGTATTGATATGTTCTAGGGTTACAGTATCATTTTACTAGCATTTTACTAAAACACGTAGATATTGATATGTTCTAGGGTTACAGTGTCATTTTACTAGAACATGTAGGTATTGGTATGTTCTAGGGTTACAGTATCATTTTATTAGAACACGTAGATATTGATAGATATGTTCTAGGGTTACAGTGTCATTTTACTAGAACATGTAGGTATTGATATGTTCTAGGGTTACAGTATCATTTTACTAGAACACGTAGGTATTGATATGTTCTAGGGTTACAGTATCATTTTACTGGAACATGCAGGTATTGGTATGTTCTAGGGTTACCGTACCATTTTACTAGAACATGTAGGTATTGGTATGTTCTAGGGTTACAGTATCATTTTACTAGAACATGTAGGTATTGATATTTTCTAGGGTTACAGTATCATTTTAATAGAACATGTAGGTATTGATGTGTTCTAGGGTTACAGTATCATTTTACTAGAACATGTAGGTATTGATATGTTCTAGGGTTACAGTATCATTTTACTGGAACATGTAGGTATTGATATTTTCTAGGGTTACAGTATCATTTTACTAGAACATGTAGGTATTGATGTGTTCTAGGGTTACACTGTCATTTTACTAGAACATGTAGGTATTGGTATGTTCTAGGGTTACAGTATCATTTTACTACAACATGTAGGTATTGATATGTTCTAGGGTTACAGTGTCATTTTACTAGAACATGTAGGTATTGATATGTTCTAGGGTTACAGTATCATTTTACTAGAACATGTAGGTATTGATATGTTCTAGGGTTACAGTGTCATTTTACTAGAACATGTAGATATTGATTTTTCGTAGAACATGAAGGTATTGATATGTTCTAGGGTTACAGTGTCATTTTACTAGAACATGTAGGTATTGATATGTTCTAGGGTTACAGTATCATTTTACTAGAACATGCAGGTATTGGTATGTTCTAGGGTTACCGTACCATTTTACTAGAACATGTAGATATTGATTTTTCGTAGAACTTGAAGGTATTGATATGTTCTAGGGTTACAGTGATATTTTACTAGAACATGCAGGTATTGGTATGTTCTAGGGTTACCGTACCATTTTACTAGAACACGTAGGTATTGATATATTCTAGGGTAACAGTATCATTTTACTAGAACACGTAGGTATTGATATGTTCTAGGGTTACAGTATCATTTTACTAGAACATGCAGGTATTGGTATGTTCTAGGGTTACCGTACCATTTTACTAGAACACGTAGGTATTGATATATTCTAGGGTTACAGTATCATTTTACTAGAACATGTAGGTATTGGTATGTTCTAGGGTTACCGTACCATTTTACTAGAACATGCAGGTATTGGTATGTTCTAGGGTTACCGTACCAATTTACAAGAACACGTAGGCATTGATATATTCTAGGGTTACAGTATCATTTTACTAGAACACGTAGGTATTGATATGTTCTAGGGTTAAAGTATCATTTTACTAGAACATGCAGGTATTGGTATGTTCTAGGGTTACCGTACCATTTTACTAGAACACGTAGGTATTGATATATTCTAGGGTTACAGTATCATTTTACTAGAACATGTAGGTATTGGTGTGTTCTAGGGTTACCGTACCATTTTACTAGAACACGTAGGTATTGATATGTTCTAGGGTTACATTATCATTTTACTGGAACATGTAGGTATTGATATGTTCTAGGGTTACAGTATCATTTTACTAGAACACGTAGGTATTGATATGTTTTTGGGTTACAGTATCATTTTACTAGCATTTTACTAGAACACGTAGATATTGATATGTTCTAGGGTTACAGAGTCATTTTACTAGAACATGTAGGTATTGGTATGTTCTAGGGTTACAGTATCATTTTATTAGAACACGTAGATATTGATAGATATGTTCTAGGGTTACAGTGTCATTTTACTAGAACATGTAGGTATTGGTATGTTCTAGGGTTACAGTGTCATTTTACTAGAACATGTAGGTATTGATATATTCTAGGGTTACAGTGTCATTTTACTAGAACATGTAGGTATTGATATATTCTAGGGTTACAGTGTCATTTTACTGGAACATGTAGGTATTGGTATGTTCTAGGGTTACAGTGTCATTTTACTACAACATGTAGGTATTGATATGTTCTAGGGTTACAGTATCATTTTACTAGAACACGTAGGTATTGGTATGTTCTAGGGTTACAGTGTCATTTTACTGGAACATGTAGGTATTGGTATGTTCTAGGGTTACAGTGTCATTTTACTACAACACGTATATATTGGTATGTTCTAGGGTTACAGTATCATTTTACTGGAACATGTAGGTATTGATATGTTCTAGGGTTACAGTATCATTTTACTAGAACACGTAGGTATTGGTATGTTCTAGGGTTACAGTATCATTTTACTGGAACATGTAGGTATTGATATGTTCTAGGGTTACAGTATCATTTTACTAGAACACGTAGGTATTGATATGTTCTTGGGTTACATTATCATTTTACTAGAACATGTAGGTATTGATATGTTCTAGGATTACAGTATCATTTTACTAGAACATGTAGGTATTGGTATGTTCTAGGGTTACAGTGTCATTTTACTGGAACATGTAGGTATTGATATGTTCTAGGGTTACAGTATCATTTTACTGGAACATGTAGGTATTGGTATGTTCTAGGGTTACAGTATCATTTTACTAGAACATGTAGGTATTGATATGTTCTAGGGTTACACTGTCATTTTACTAGAACATGTAGGTATTGATATATTCTAGGGTTACAGTGTTATTTTACTGGAACATGTAGGTATTGGATTTTTTAAGGAATATTGGAATTTTGCGCGTGACAGGGGTCGATTTCGCCAGGAGCTGGCGAACGTGAAATTACGATTAAAGACACGCCTTCAAAGCGGCATGCGATTTAAGTATGGGTCAGTAGCTTTAATGCATAGCAAACTAGACTGTGAATACTTACATATACATTTAGCTGTATTAAGGTTAAAGTCTCTACTTTTACGAAGTCACACAATTAGGTGTAGATAGTAGTTGTGAGACCTGGATTCTGTACTAGTCGTATATCAGTCAATATCAATTATTCTGAACCTTGTGATAACCTCTGTGGAGATATGACGGTTATCATGCCCGCAAACTTTGTCGATTGTCTATAATCTGTACGTTGACCTCCTCATATCGTGGTACAGACATCCCCGCCAGTGTGTTATCAATATACAAGTGATGGCGTGATGTCCATCTGACAGCTGTTATCAATATCACTTTGAGGCTATGTTCAAGTTATCAATTCAGTGTTTTACTGCATCACCTGAACAAATCAGAATGTTATAATATGAAACCTGTATATTTAATTTCACTATTTCGTATTTAGATGTGATATTTCTGTTGCAGCTAATTTAACTCGGCATTTCGAGTTCATTCGTCATTTTAATCATATCTGTGTGTTTTTCAGGTTCTTTCAAGCAATAGGTAAATATAAAACCTCGTAACAATTTTAAATAATAATCTCTATAAATTTCAGCTGTTCTTACATTTTTCCGTTGCCACCGATGTACTAGGAGAGTATTTTACACTCTGACTTTTATGAAGACATGTTGATACATACGCAAGATTGATTTTGTTAATTTTATTTGCAACGCAGTCATTGCTTTTTATCCTTGCTCTTGTTCTTCGGTAACAGTACGACACTCACTCAAGAAGCGTTGTTTTTTTTAAAACGCAGTCTAGTTACCAGCAAAATCGATGCTGTCTACAGTAGGACGCAGTCAAGTTAATAGGACTCTGTCTAGTTACCAGCAAAATATATGCTGCCAGCAGTTGGACGCGGTCTACTAACCAGCAAAATCGAAGCTTCCTTCTGGATTTCGATGATTTTCGGGTACGTTTCTGTATACATATATGTAGCAGTGGCAGTGACAGTAGCGGTATCAATACCAGTAGCAGTGACTACTGCCAACTTCACGTTCATGACATATTTAGTGTGTACTAATATAGTACGTACCGTCAATGATGACGCGCGTATACACATGTTTTAAACTATTTTAAATGTTATTTAAATTATTAAACACTATTGTTTAAAGGGAATGTAGCGACACATCCAAACTATCTGTATTATTGAGAGTTCTAAAATACTTGAATAAGGGTGAAATAATTATCAAAATCGGATGCTAAACAAAGAAGATATGATCATTTGAAATTCATGTTGAATTGGATATGGAAGCGGCCATTTTGAAAGCTATGACGTCACAGTTTTAATGACCATATATGGAATATTTATAAATATGAACATTTACTGATTTATAGGGAAAAAATGACAGCAACTGTATGAAAAATATGTAATACTTAATGGCAATAATGCTGTATATGACCAGTAAAAAAAATCATTCATTTGCAGCGAATTTTTTCGTTTTAAAAGATATTTATCAATATTCCATATATGGTAATATGGAACTATGATGTCATAGTTCTAAAAATGGCGGCTCCCATATTTGTTTTAGTACAACCTTTAAATGGTCATATCTTTTTTTGTTTATCATCCGATTTTGATAATTCTTTCACCTTCTTCCAAGTTTTTCAGAACTCTCAGTAACAGAGTTTGTTTGGCTGTGTCGCTACATTCCCTTTAAAACAGGCGTTTAAGGAGGTTGCCTGGGAAAGGACGTAGTGGTGACATTCTTTTTAAAATTGATATATAAGACTTCTTTGGTATTAACTGAATATACAATTATCAACATTTCAAAAATAAAGTCATTGAACAGTTTCACAATATTTAGTCTTAAAATTAATCTATTAAAATACTACGATATATTTTCAATAAAATATATTCATATTATTCCAAAACATACAAAAACAAATGTAATCCTTATTCGTCTTTTTACTTTAAAAAGCCAACATATACGGACCATACCCCTCCCACTTTTTGAAGAAGAAAAATTGACTGAAAGGATAATTCAAGATAAAAAAAAATATGTTCTACTAATCAACTTGTTTTAAAACTTGAATATGTCAAGGTGTTATGTCATTTGTCAAGGTGTTATGTAATTTCAGTCAGAACAAGTAAAAATATAGAACATTTCGTTGGACATTTCCAATAATTGAAGAAATATTTCTTAAAAAACTCTGTAAAGTTAATTCTCCGTTTATTATTAATAAATAGTATCCCTGATCTAGTGTAGAATCGAACGCTGAAAACAAATAAAGTTCGAAAACCTCCACTGCTGTTCAGTTCGCCAGAGCCACCTGATCCTATCAATTCCCTTGGTTAATAGTATAATGATAAAACAATAAAGAATGCGCTTGAATGGAGAGTCTATTTTATCGAAGTGGGTATTTGTCACTATACGGACCCAGGCTGCCCTGCCTAGTAATTATTTTGACCCTTTTGGAACACCATACTAGGGTGCACCAAACTTCACCCATTCCATTAAACTAGAAAGTCTAAATAAAGATATCCCCGCCCGATTACAATCTAACAAACAGGGCAGCATTAATAGGCAATATACGTAAAACACATAAATGATCATGTATATTTAATATAAAAAAACAACAGCAAGAAGCCATAAAATAAGTACCCAATAGCATGTGTGTGTGTGTGTGTGTGTGTGTGTGTGTGCGTGCGTGCGTGCGTGTGTGTGTGTTATTGTGCCTCCAGTCGAGTGTGTTATGATGCAGTGATACAGTATATCAGCGTGTGTTGCAGCTATCCTTTTAAGGAAGTGAACGCATACGTTTGATTTCTGTGTCTCTCATCATAGCTAGGCGCCCTGCCATAGTTTTTCCGAAGGCTGTCTGTGCTTGTTTTTTTCGCAAATATTTCTTCCTATATATATATTTAGAGAGAGAGAATAATAAATTAGTAGTTTTATATCACACCCTATATCATGCCCGAGACGCCATATTAATAGCCCAAGGGCTGATATGAGTCGAGGGCCTGTTATAGGGTGTGATATGAAAACACACATTTTTTTAATTCTGTAAATCATATTCTAATGTCAGCTTCAGCTCACTCACTACGCAGTTTTACAGGGAGAAACAACGTCATTTTGATGTGTTCATGTCAAAACATGTTTTTCGAAACTTGATTTAAAATGAATGCCATTGAATTTGAAATTGTCTAATCAAGAAAATGAATGGTCATAAGTGGATATTTCATCCATGGAGAATATTTCTATAATCAATAATCTGGCGCGAGCATACTCCTGACAAATCGTATACAATCGTAACTAATCGGTAATTTCCGTATCACTCTGGTAAAGAACGTTTATGAACATTCGGTTATTTCCGTGATATAATTATTTTTGCCCTTTATTTCACACGCAGACTATGTACATGTCCATATTTTTTTATCAGAACGGGCTGTTTATTGCAACATTGCAAAGCTGCAAACAGCCAAAGTAAAATAGGAACATTTTATAACTTAACAGTGTGAATATCATATCCTCTAAACATAAAACAACACTTACAAGCATTCGTGTATATTTGGTCAGTATACGATTGCTCACTAGGAAGTAACATTTTAAAGAAATTTTAAAGAACATTTCCATCTTCAAACATCACTCAGAAAAGTTCAGCAATTCATCTTCTGTTAGGAATAAATTCAATTTAACGATTTAACATTTTACTACCCTGCTAGCCTTTCTCAGCCTCAATACAGCACACGAAAACCGGTACTTCACGTTTGTTTTTGCTACGGGTGTAGCAAGCGTCAGCGTTCGACTGTACTGGTTGTAAAAGTTGTTCATTATGTTTATGTTTCATGTTTGAGCTAAATTGTGAGCATCTGTACGGGTATATTGATCAAATTTCTGTACGGGTGTGTTTGAATCAGTGAAGTAATAAGAGATTATTACTTCTCTGGTTTGAATATACGAGGGATAATACACGAAACGTCCAAACTGTCTTTAAAAATGATATTGGCATAGCGTAAACACACTGATTGAACGTGATGTCCCGTTGTCATGGTGAGATTATATAGCGCCCTGGAGCGTAGCTAGAGCGGTTTTAAAAAACAAGAAACTTAATGTGTGTGTGTGTGTGAGAGAGAGAGAGAGAGGGTGGGGTGGAGGAAGTGGGGGTAGTGAGTGTATGGGGCGGGTAGGGGGAGGTGAGGTTTTAGATATTGTAGACGTAGATACTCTGTGGTGCATATATTTAATGCCTACTTTGATGACTCCTGAATTTTCTTATTTTTGCTGCGCACTCTGCGTACATTTAGCTACGCCCTGCCCTTATTCGTACTTATAAAGAACGTAACTCTTAATTAACCCTTTAAAGGGACACATGGCAATCTTGAGTTTTATTCAAACATTAAAAGTGTATGTGTGTGTGTAGTTCTAAGGTTTATAGCCCCTCTAACAACAAACTCGGTTAAGCCTTTCGGATATCTACCCCGAGATGGATACAATAGAGTCTGGACTTTCAGACATTAACATTTGCTCCTCGAATTACCTATCCTGGGTCATTTTGACTTTAAAACTGCTTGCATATAATAAAATAAAAAATTGAGATTTGAACTTTCTTCGCTATATTTTACCACATTTTTAAATATATCACTGGTGCAATATTATAAAAAGTTAGTAATATGCAAAAATAATTTGCAATAAATTTGCAATAATAATAATTAATATTAATGATTGAACAAATGCAAGTTAACAGGAAAACTAACGGGACGCCGTGAGTTTTTAAGAAAACAAGATTGCAATTGTGTTCCTTTAAGTAATGTAACCATGTAGTCTCGTTACTTTAGTCCAAGGTTATAATGAACCATTGTTTTTCAATCTAGCATAATTGCATTCATTCAAATATATTCAAATCTTAGAAAATTTAAGAAAACTATCGACATCATGTTTACACGTTTAATAATGTCTCGATATTATACATGTATATATTATCCTCTATCCATGTGCCGATCCATGGGGGCGGGGCGGAGCGGAGCCGGCGCGCGCGCTCTCCGACTAAAACTTGGCCAAATGTGTTTACACTTGTATTAAAAGGCCTTCGCTACCTCTGCCCCCGCCCCGCTCCCCCTCCCTCTAAAAATGGCAAAATAAGTTGTAATTTGGAGGGGTTTTCTGCTTGTTTACCAAAAAGGATGATTACACCCCATATGACATACATTTGTTTTTGTTATTTTGCTTGTCAACACATTTTTCAAAAACTTATGCCCACTAACATGAAATCCTGGATCCGCCCCTGCCATCAATTGCAACACCCCTTTTTCATTTTTACTCGCTACATATTCAACGAACACTGAAAGGTTGTCATGAGAGAAAGTATGTGCCTATATGTCATTGGGATTAAGGTCGCTTTCAACACTACATGTAGTTCCACCCGATACGTTTCAGGTTATTCCACTGAGCAGGCGTTATGTTAGCGGGGTTATGGTACTGTAGCGGTAACATGGTATACCATTATACCGTATGGTATGGGGTTTGCCTGTCAGTAAGGAGTAACCTCAGCAATCATTTGTCAACCAATTGATGAGGAGCAACTTACGCATGCGCACTGGTAAATCTGATGCTGCAAGCAGCGTCCGGCCGTTTCGAACGTGAAAAAACAAACAAAACAAAAACAGCTATGCCGAGTCGCCGGTTGCATTCAACAAGGAAGCTTCCTAGACTAAAGAGACTAATTTATGACCAGAATGGAAGGAGAATCGAGTATTATAGACTGCAAACAGCTTTACAAAATGTGGCCAAGTTCGAGTCGAACATTCAGACATCGGCCGCGGCATCTACATCTATCTTGGATACTGAAGCCAATCTTCCCGGTCCGTCTAAGGGTTCTTCTATATTTGTCGCAAACGGTAAGATCATTGTTAATTCTGTTCAAGACCTCTCTTCTTTAACCAACTTGGGCACAATTTGTGTATTTGTTTTATGGATGTTGGACGATTGATTCGGACCAGGGACTATTCGGACCTTAATGATTCGGATCGCATTAAAAACTACTTGTATTAACTGGCTGCTGTATATGTTTTCTAACGTCATCAGGGATGTGAGTTTCAGTTTATAATGATAAGTTTTTTTAATATGTTGTGGCAGAGTCTCAAATATAATATAGGTTGAGATCCAGGTGTGTTTGTTATTCACTTTTCAGGTGATTTGTGGAGTTCTCTCACTGTGGATTTGGGGACTTCCAACGAGATCAAACACTGTATTTTTATTGCAAAAGCCCAACACAATAAACAATTTCACCTTAAGCATTATACAAAATTCTCTTTGGAGGTCCCCAAATCCACAGTTACTTGTGCAGTATCCATTCAGATATATGTTTTTCTTTCCCCACCTGTGATTTAAAGCTACAGAGTCTATATCGATCGATTTTTTCTTTGTAGACGTGTCTTTATTTGTAACTTCATGTTCACCAGCTCATGTTGAAATTGGGTATTTAAGCGAGCAAATATAACGCTGGACATCATTTATTGTATAGACATCATATTAATTGCCAATCTTCTGGGGGGAGTAACTATCTTGTATCATCTCATCAATTCATCAAAGAGCTGATTATAATGCCGCAGATAAGTGTCCGTAATCCGATAATTACATCTTCTATGAAAACAAACATGTTCGAAGTACGACAGAGTCGTTGGTTACCGCAATCCATTACGCCGATTACACTAACAGTGTGTATTCACAGGAACCAATGCTTATCACGTGTCACGCATGATCAGTTATCTGTACACACTGGAAATACCCCGTGGCTAAATCTGCTGATTGTCGGTTTAAAGGTCACATGACTTTGTGTATTTTCAGAGACTATTTTTAGAAAGGGCACTGGGGGGGCGACATGTTATTAATGCGTGGCGGTATGTAATCCTACAAGCGCAACGCCTACGGTTCAAATCCCGTTCCGGGCAATTACATTTTTTTATCAAATATATATGTATTCTGAAGCCGTATATTTATCGATTTTACCTGTACGAAGGCTAAATAAAAATGTGATATTTTACGCATCGATTTCTGCTTATATACCGACTTTTGGGGTGTTCGTCGAGTTGAAACTACTTCACACATGACACATTCATATTCATGAGTTATTACCAATTAAAATAGGCTCTGTAGCTTTAAGATAGCCGTTGTTTCTTAAAACTGGCAAAAAAATCAGAAAATTTCAAACCACATCTCCAACAAAACTGCTTAGCCGGTAGTCCTTGTTTTTGTGTCGCCTGCATAGCATGGCAGACATTTAGGGATCACTTTGTTTGTCATCCGTCCGTCACACTTTAACCTGCAACCTAACCTTGACCATAACTTGAAAAGAATTTGTACTATGTTCATAAAACTTCACACGCTGTATGTTCCATTAAAATAATGACCTTTTCTTTCAGATTTTAGCAGTTCAAATGCAGGCTACATGGACAGAAAGCGGAAATTACTGGAAGGATGGGAGAGAATCAGGCTTGATCTGATAACCGCTCGAATAGAGGAAATGTGTCCTGCAACAACATTATGCAGCATGTGCGACACTGCCGAAGCAGAAGTAATCAAATGTAGTGACTGTGGACCTACTGCTTACTTCTGCTCTTACTGCTGTAAAAGAGTCCATAAAGATACCATTTTTCATGAACCCCTCAAATGGAATGTAAGTGGCAATTTTCAGTTTTAGAAGTTGAACTTTTGTTAAATGCATTTTATGTTTATTTAAACACATTCTGCGATGATACAAACTTCATGTCATGTATAAGTGTATAATATAACTGCCAGTTTTGTCTTATTTCACCTGATGTCCCCACAAATTAATTGAATTGGATTGTTGTTTTACATCCAACTCATGGTATATGGCAGTCCCCACAAACAGGGGGGAAGGATGCCTATGAATCCAATAATGCACCTATCAATGTTTTCCCCCTTGTGATTTTGAAATCGGCCACAGATGCTCACTTTTATTGATCAGATTCATGTTTCCTTAAGGCTTTCTTTTTATGCCTAGTAATCGCACCATCCGTCCGTTCGTCCAACATTCCGCAGTTCGTGTCTGGACTGTACCTTCAAAACCCCTGCATTGATTTTTAATTAACTTGGCACAAGTGATCACCATAACAAGACAATGTGTTGCGCGCAAAAACCAGGTCCGTACCCCAAAGGTCAAGGTCAAAAACAGGTTCGCAATTTCGTGTCCGGACCGTAACGTCACAACCCATGCATGGATTTTTTAATAACTTGGCACAAACGATCACCATAACAAGACGATGTGTCGCGCACAAAACCCAGGTCTTCAAGGTCAAGGTCGAACTTAGAGGTCAACAGTCAAATCGTGTCCAGTCAATAACTCTGGCATTCATGGACGGATTTTCAAATAACTTGGCACAAGAGCTCACCACAACAAGATGTCACTCACAAAATCCAGGTCTGTGGCCCCAAGGTTAAGGTCACACTTACAGGGGTGTCTTTAAGAGGCCTTAGGCGGGGATTACCCCCTGCTGCTTTGACTGGTCTTCCCGGCTAATATAAATACTTTACTAATATTGTATACAAGTATCAATCAAAATACCCGGCTACTCTGCAGGTAATGTGGGCCACTTACTTGAAAAGTTAATGATACCCCTGCACCTAGGGGTCAAATCGTGTCCTGTCAATAACTTTTGCATGCCTGGACTTTTACGCTAGATAAAAGTGTAAACATATTAAACTGCAAGTAACATGTAAAAATATTCAGGATTATTTGAGTTCTAATTTTTAGCTCGACTGATCGGAGATCAGCAGATTCTGATCAGCAGAGCTTATGCCGTGGTGCGGCGTCCGTCTGTCCGTAAACTTTTATTTGTAGCGACTACTCCTCTGAAACTACTGGATGGATATTCATGAAACTTTAAGAAATGTTGCCCATGAAGTCTAGTTGATCCTAGCAAAAATTCATGTTGATGTGAAATCCAAGATGGCTGCCAAAGATAAAAATAGATTTTTAAAATACAAGTTTGTAGCGACTACTTCTTGAAAACTATAAGTGATATTGTTATGGGACTTTTCTAAAATGATCAGCATGGTGTGATGTTGATCCTTGTTAAAAATCGTTTTGATTCAATGTTGAACATGGCTGCCAGTGGCCATCTTTGTTTTCATAGAGTTATATAGTAAAAACTTGTAGCGACTACTCCTCTGAAACTACTTGGCAGATTTTCATGAAACTTTACAGGAATGTTGCTCTTGATGTCTAGTTGATCCTAAAAAAAATTCAGGCTGACCGAAAATTCAAGATGGCCACCAAGGCTAAAAATAGATTTAAAATAAATAAATTTGTAGCGACTACTTCTTGAAAACTGTATGTGATATTGATATGGGACATTTTCTTAAATGATCAGCATGACATGATGTTGATCCTTGTCGAAATTTATTTCGATGCGACTTTAAACATGCTTTAAACCGCTAGCGGCCATCTTTGTTTACATAAATTTATATAGTAAAAACTTGTAGTGACTATTCCTGAAACTACTTGACAAATTTTTATGAAACTTCACAGGAATGTTGCTCTTGATGTCTAATTGATCCCAGAATTTGTTTAGGTTGGCCGGAAATTCAAGATGGCCACCACGGCTAAACATAGATTTTTAAAAACAAGTTTGTAGCGACTACTTCTTGAAAACTGTAAGTGATATTGATATGGGACTTTTTCTGAAATGATCAGCATGACAAGATGTTGATCCTTGTTATAAATTATTTTGAGACATTAAACGTGGCTGCCAGTGGCCATCTTTGTTTACCTAGAGTTATATAGTAAAAACTTCAACTTGTAGCGACTACTCCTCTGAAACTACTTGACAGATTTTTATGAAACTTCACAGGAATGCTGATCTAGCTATCAAAATCTATCCGTAGAGCTTCAAGGTCATTGACCTCTTGTTTTCTTTTGTTAATGCACTTTCAATGGAATTCCACAAAAGGGGTCATTAACCTTAAATATAAGACTTAGTACTTTAGAACCCTACACAATAAAGCTTTGATTGATATTTACTGAACTGTATGTACAGTCAGTGATAATATTGTTTTAATAAGAACATTCACATAGACAGTTTATTACCCATTTAGTAACATTATCTTGACACAAATATGTTGAAAACTTGTGTTGAATATAAGACCTTAATTGGTCCTGTAACTATGAATTAATGATAAGTGTATCGTAAACATGTGATAGTGATTCTGCAGTGTAATTTGACTGTTTCACCAGTTACTGGGTCACCATAAGTGTCAAACCCTGTATTAATGATATTTTTTTTTCATTTTAGGGTACGATGTATGTACCAGTAATCATTGAGAGGAACCTCTGCAGGAAAGATGGCCATGATTGTGGTCAGCAGTATACAACATCTATATTTGTTGTTGATATGAAAGGTATCTACATATTTTAATACAGTGGACTTGCATGCATACATTAAAAAAAACATTACTGAATACTGTGTTATTATGCATTCTTATTTGCTGATTACCATACAGAGAAATTTTCTATCAAATCCATATTTTATTGACTATTTCATTGTCCAACATATTTTAGAAAGAGTTAAACTTGAGGCTAATATATATACAGTTTTAGTTAAGAGTTTTTAAATAATAATAATAATAATATGAAAACAGGGGTGAAAACAATGTTATTTAATTCTATAATTATCTCTTTAAAATAATTTATTCAGGTACACAGCACCAATGCACAACTACGCTATGTCGGTGTGAAGATCCTGCGGTCACATTTCTCCGGTATGGTTTGTGGCCGGCAACGCCAACAAGTCCAAAGATTGGATTTGACCTGAATTTCATGGAACTTCTGTCTGTTCTACAGCTTGAGTGTCATATGCCTGCTAGAACCTTTTGTGATGCCTTGGGCTTCATGAGGTCATACATGTTCAATTTATCTGCAGATGTAAGTATTTTATTCACAATTTAACATTATTTCTTACCCATACTGCTACCTGCTACTTAAAACTGAAACTTTTAAATTCAGGTTCCAGCAATGTGTATTTGTGTAGTTATTCTGTTTGTCTGCCAATGTACATGTTATATTTACCATGTTCTTTTCCATTATTTAAAATCCCTATCCTGCCATCAACAGTCAACAGGAAAATTTTACAACAAATGTATATTCTGTTTTTGAACTTACTGACGACGAGGTATATATTGCACAATTTGAGAATCTGAACTCAATAGTAGCAGAATAAATGGCTTTAAACGGAATGGCCAAAACCCAAAACTAGAGCATCGAATTTAAGAGTTACCAACTCGTAATTCTTTTTATTCATATTCAATATATTAAGTACCTGTGCATAAACCTATACTTTTAATTGGCATGTGTACATTATTATATGACCAGAACACCTGGATATAGTTTGGAAAAAAATGTTTTTGTAGTGTTTGTTATATGGTGGGGTAGTGCCATATAACTGGAACTAGGTGCCATTTGGATGTCATTTTATTATTGACTAATTTTACAGTTTTAGAATGCTGTGATAAATTATGCATTCCAAAGCAACTGGTTTAGTAAATTATTAAGTATTTTACTTTTATCAATTGACTCAGTAATGAATTTTCCCCTTTATTACACTTAATATGATGATAATATGAATTAATGATTATGATTTATAAACAAACAAAAACTTGCAGTTGTTTATTTTTCCTTATCCGACATGTTTTCATAAACAATAATCAAAACCCCACGGAACACTTAATGTAAATTAGAGCACAATCACCTTTAATTGGTACTTCTGTCTGTTCTACAGCTTGAGTGTCATTGTATTTCAGTCGAATGAATTTTGTCAGATGTATGGCTGCCCCTTTCCCCATTGGTGAAGACATCTAGATAATCATATCCGTAATTCTTCAAGATCACACTCTTTTTAAGTGCATATACTGCTTGTTTTCTGAAGAATGTTAACTAGGCAAATGATAAACGGTAGTGTGTTTGTCTCTAAACTTATGATCAGAGGCTGATACTGCCTGCAACACTGGTGCTCTTGAGTAAATATTTTGTTCCTTTGCTTTGAACCATATTAAATTAAACGTCAAGTGTGTAGTCCAGTGGTAGATCATCGTGGGTTTGCTCCTTGTCGAGGACATGTTATTTATCTTTGAGCAAGATAATTAATCCACATTGCTTAGTACTGATTCTACCCAGGAAGCCATCGAGAGTGATTAATAGAAGTTACAAGAAATTGCTTCACAATCAATATAAAATAAATGTTTAAATAAAACCATATTAAATATGTCAGATCTTTGTTTGAACACAATTTACATTGAAAATCTAATTATTACACATGTGTTTATGCATTTACATTAAGATGTGTTCAAAAGTCTTCACTTTTTTATATCTAACAAACATAACTATTGCATCTTGATGCTATGCAAATAAATTGCTTTCAGGAAAAGAACATCTACAGAGCTGTGGTAGGTGATTGTCTGGCGGAATATAACTTTCATAGATCATCATTGAACACTAGACATCTTATTTGTGATGTGTCATTTGGTAGAGATTGCCCAATTTGTCAGAAGGTAATTATTGATACCTTTCATCTGTCTGATAAAACAGCTGTCACACAGCTAAAAATCCAACTTTTATACACAAAGTTGATACAATGAATTAATTTAACTTTTCTTTTGAGAACACAAATTTTAATAATCATATAAGGTAGAGGTGGGTGGTATTACCATGATACCTTGTGATCATACATCATATATTTTAGATATTGAAATGAATATATGGTTACAGAAAATATCCCTAGCAACCACTTTCACTTGATAGAAACTATTTGAATGTTAATTTTAGATTTGGAGGAAGAAGTGTAAATGATTAATATTGCTGTGCAATTTTGATCTTGATCTTGATTGAATTATTTTACAGGAGCCACCACTTGTTTCCATGGATGGAAATTTTGGTTTGGTTCATAAATCATCATCCGGGATAGGCCATGACAGACTGTCAAGCAGAAACGTAAATACGTATTTCCAAAACCATGATGACCTGAAGAAGTTCATGGATGTCTATGTATCTGATCGTAAAACTCAATCCGTTGTAAGTTTTGACTGACTGAGTACACATTTTGTTTGCATCATGTAACTGTTATATGCTAAGTCAAAAGCAATGAAGTCCCTTGAATTGATAATGGTATTATTCAATTTTTTATTTATTTTTTTATTTGATTGATATTGGTATTATTTGAATTAGAGTGATATTTGTATTGAGTGCTGTTGGTATTATTTGAGTGATATTTGTATTTTTTAAAAATGAAAGATTTTCTGAGGGTTTTAAACAAACTATAAACATGCTACATAGCTTATACAAATCACTCTCTATGGCAAGGATGATGGCGCTGATGTGGGCGGAAACCGGATAACCCAGGGAAAACACACATGTCCGATGAAGGTGACCACCATACCATCTCACAATCTAACCTTGGTTTCATTGGTGAGAAGCAAGGAACTTTACAGGAGCATTCAGTATGATGCCAGGATTATGTATAAGAACCAAATCAATAACATGAATTGTACCCTTTTTGAAATCTACCATATATTAAAGGAATAATATAATTGCTTCCACATTTATTTTTTTCTTTAAATTAATTATTTTGAAACTAGACAGGTGGTTACCTTTACTATGATGCACAGCTGCATGTGCCATTGTGGGACATTCATATCCTTTGACACATTTCTAGTTTAAGTTTCTTTTTTTAAAGGAATGTTCCAACTTCCAGGCAGGCAATGTTGTTCGATCAAAAATAAAGAACAACAAACTAGATGTCACTGGAGTTTTTGGAAGTGTGTGCAAACATGATATTCCCCTACTTTTTGTGGATATGTCTCACGGTGAGAGGTATGATTGTGTTAAGTGTTTTTATGGTCCCACTATATTTCAGAGAGCCTATATAGTCGTCGCTTTGTCAATCCGTTCGATTCTAGTTCCGAGCATAACTTCAAAACCGCTGCAATGAAATTTTTCTGAGGATCAATTTATTTGGACTTCATTCAACCATCTGTCCTTCCCGCAGTTCAATTAACTTGAGAACTGGTTGTAGAAATTCAATGAAACTTCACTCAATGATAGAGGGAAATGAGAGGATCTGCAGAGTGCAAGAAGCATTACTATCTATATTCAAATTACGAGTTATTGCCCTTTGTAATGTTATACTTAGAATTCTTGTCCAGAGCATAACTTAAAAACTACTCATGGGACTCCCCAGCAACGATGTGTTGCACACAAAATCCAGGTCCGTGACTCCAAAATCCAGGTCACACTTAGAGGTCAAAGGTCAAAATGAAGTGCTTTCGTGTCCAGTTAATAACTGACATTCATGGACAGATTTTTAAATAACTTGGCACAAGTGCTCATCACTACAAGACGACGTGTCACGCACAAAATCCAGGTCCGTGGCTTAAAGGTCACACTTAGAGGTCAAAAGTCACTTTGGGGCGTTGGTCACTTACAGTGACATTTCTTGTTCTATGTTTACAATCACCTGATATATGTCCTTTTTCAACATAGCTTTCAGCTTGTGCAACCATTTGTAACTACATTCTATAGTATAGAAGTGATGTTATATTGTTTTTTAAATTGTTATAAATCTTTTTAGGCTTGGGTATCCTGTTTATCTGTTAAATCGATTCTTAGAAGACAGAACAGAGAAATTGACTGTCATGTATGACATTGCTTGTGCGTTAGATAAACATTTGAAGGTAGGTTTTGAATTGGTTTTGCTACTTTTCTTTTTTTAGCTCGTGGAAGCAAAGCTTCTTTCTGAAACTGCTCTTTTGGTGGCGCCTTTTCAGATGTATGTGTTGTTTTTTTGTTTTCAGCCCTATATCCAAGATGGTGGCAGTTTCTAAAACTAGACACAAATAAGATAATTCCAAAGCAAATGCTAAGTTTACATTGATTATTTAGGGGAATATATGAATGACAACTAAAAAGTGTTTAATGAAAGTGGAGGGAAAGTTTCTTTGGTGGTGCTTTTTTACCTTGGTTTTTCGTTGCCCCGTCTGATGCAAGATAACTGCCATCACCAAAAATCGACAAAAACATTAAGACATATCTGAAACATGTATTTGGTGCTAAGAAATTTCATGAGCATGTTTCGTAGGTCAACCTGGGTAAGATTGTGTTGTTGTTTTTCCCTGTCAATTTTCAAGGTGCCAAAGCAACTCAGAAACCACAGTCATATTTGACTGTAACTGAAAAACAATGTTCCTTGGGTACCGCACTTTCACATTGGTGTTTTAGCCACTTGCGTCTCTTTTGTCTTGTATAATGTTAATCGTTACATTTACATTTTAATACTTATTTTTAGTGGGTTCACAGAAATTATTCGCTACAGTCTATATAGAATTTATTGTAAATTTTAAAAATAAATTTTATTTATGGCAATTACATTTGTATCAAAAGAAGGGCATGATTGCAAACTGTGATTTACTTATGAATTTCCTTTATTCCAAGTTAACATTTAACTCCTTTACCTAACTGTCTTCAAACATTAAACACATACAGGACTGCAACACATTCATGTCCAAATACATATAATGCTGTCAGCTCCACCCACTTGCATATTAAATTCTTTATTTATCCATATAATTACTTCAAACTTCATTAGTCTAGTAAGCTTTCCATTTTTATTAAGCATTTGTTGTTTGAGCATAATTGTAGTTGTATTTTTGAACTTTTACATAGGTAAACTTGCTGTATGGCTGTATATTCCTGTGGTTGTGGGACAAATAGGCTGAGCTAGCACAAACATTGCTACATTTTATGAATCCCTGATAAGACACACATTTAAGGTCCACTATAGCTCAGCTCGGTTCGGACAAGTATGTATCAATCGGATATAGTGCATATTGTGTTGTTTTATTTTAGAAAAACAACAACGTTGGAATTCTCCAAATGTGCAGATTTGCTGTTCCTGTTTTCCACAGTTTTGCTCATAATGTATCCTGTCAGGTAAGTTTGAAACAAACTGACAATACTTTGAGTTCCATGCTGACTGCCCGACTACTATTTATTTCTGTTTACATTTATACAAAGAAATATGTTGATGTTGACAGAAACTGGACAGTTGATTTTTTTTTTCTAATCTGTCTAAATGTGTAGCTATTTCACGTCTCTCATATTTTTTACATTAGTAGATTTTTTTAATATTTATATTAGAGATAAACACAAATATCAATTTTTTTTCTCTCAAAAAAGTTGCTTTAGGCGTTATATTGGTTCAATTATTGCTAATGTTTAGTTTCCCTGATAAACATGTTTGCCTTGTTACCCTAAAAAAAAAAAATGGGTTTTACTCATTCAAGTAAACAATATTGAAATGGTAATGGCATCTGGCTCCAGCTTTTATGTCCCGCTTGGGAACATTTTTTTTGTAATAAATAAAAAGGAAAACGAAAACCTGTAATAATTTTTTTTTAAAGGAAATTATCCCTATTTCATGATATAAATGGTATCACGTTTCTTTGCACATGTATAACATTTTCAAATTTTGACCAGAATTAATGTTGGAACTGTGATAAAGCCCTTCCACGTTAGTGTAAATTGGGTCAACCCAATATTTAGGATAACTGATATTACTGAAATTCACATTAACACTTCTCAAGAGCCTTCAGACATTTTATTACTCTTTTTTTTTTTTTCAATAATGAGACACTTTTGAAGATGTCGGCTTTTTAACAAATAATTTCAGTTGACGTATGGGCAGAGGTTTGCAGCGGGCACTGGCTTGACAGATGGTGAGGGAATTGAACGGTTATGGTCATACCTTCGTGGTTTTAAGAAGATCACCAAAGAAATGACAATAAACAATAGACAAGATCTTCTTTCTGAAGCCATGCTACATCACTCAAAAAAGATAATATGGAAGCTAGGTAAATACAGAGTGTAATTATTATATAATGTAAAATTAGTTTGTTTGCTAATTGTCAATTACACTACTGACAATTGTGCACATATATAGCTTCTTCATTATAATAGTTGAGCTAATAATGCTTTTAAGCTCACCTTATCTCTCGAATAAATGATTGGTGAAAGCTGAATAAAACACTGGCCCGCTTTATTAAACATCTTAAGGTATTAATTTTAAATACAGGTCAAAATTAGTTTTCTTCTCTCATTTCAATGTAAAGTATTTATATTAAAAAAATAAAATGTGTTGAACTTGCATGCAGACCATTCAAAAGCGCACACAAATACTAAAAGACTTACGATCAAAATTATAGCAAGATGTTTAATAAAATGGGCCCCAAAATCTCAGTTTCTAAGACTAATTCAAACTATACAAAGATACATATTTTTTCCCAAAATGCATTTTAACTGCCTGGAAATATGGATGCGCGACATGCTGGCTCCTTAAAGGGACACTTGGCAATCTTGAGTTTTATTCAAACATCAAAATTTGCTCCTCAATTTAGTTATCCTGCGTCATTTTGACTTTAAAACTGCTTGCATATGATTAAATAAAAAAATGAGATTTCAATTTTCTTCATTATTTGACCAAATTTTTAAATATATTATTGATGCACTATTATAAAAAGTTAGTGATATGTAAATATAATTTGCTTTGAACTATTCTAACAATTACTATTAATGATTGAACAAATGCAAGTGAAGAGAAAAATTAACGGGACGCCGTGAGTTTTTAAAAAATCAAGATTGCCGTGTGTCCCTTTAAAAAATCAAGATTGCCATGTGTCCCTTTAAATAGTATTGTTAATAAAGAATTTCATCATTTGTTGTATATTATTTGTTAACGTTTTGTATAACAAACAATGATACAATTTAAATTTTCTTACTTTTTTAAAGCTTATCGTTTGAAAGAAAAAAGGCTGAAAGCGGGTCGTATAATTGCAGAAAGTAATACCATACTGGATGAACTACTTGCAGAAGAAATGGGTATGTAAATAGTTTTTGACAACCTGCTTAAGAACAAGCTTGACACAGTTTTCACAATGACGTTTTTCCATACTTCAATAACATTGTCTCAAAAGCTAATGATTGCAGTTTTTGATTGACATTCCCTACACTGTCCTACTAAAGTAGGACACACATGCCTGACATTGGCTCTTTTTTTTTTTAGTTTGTCTGCAATTGTCGAGGTGTGGTTGCCATGAGGAGAATAGGACCACTGCAAATGCCCCCACCCCCACCTTTTTTTCTTTTTTGGCATGCTCATTAAAGTTCTTAATTATGACCCTGCATGTGGGAATGTGGCTCCATCTTAAATGGAGTGTTGACTAGTATTTGCAGCAACTCTGCAGGTTAGTAGGTTTTAACCCCATTCTCCGTATTTTATCTTGATGGAAATGGAGGATGAGCCTGGCTTGTTCATTCCTGTTTGGTGCCGTGTAACCTTTCTTGTGTTGGTGTGCCATTAAACCCAACTGAGTTCAGGAGTTCAGTGCTTACATTAAGCAAAATGTTACTCTTCATGCACCAAAAAAACAGCTGTACATTCTCACTTAATGTAGTCACCATGCCATATCATGAACTATATTTTGGGTTGTTTGTTTTTGGTTAAAAGGTAATGTTTGCATTGAAGCTTGAGTTCTAAGAACTATATACCCTACAAACTTTATACATACATTCTTATTGACCTCTACATTACATTCCTATCATAATTAGGACACTACTATTGACCTACATTTTGGGCTTTGTTTATTTTTGTTATTACATATTATTTTTCTATGAAAACACTTTTTACCAGTTTAAATCAGTATATACAAACTTAATCAGAACGATAAACTTAATACCTATAAGAGCTCAGAGAAGTTGATAACCAACCTCAATGGACCAAAAACATGAAGGTTATGGCCCTTGTTTTTCATTACACGTTACTGATTTTGCTTGTATCACCTAACAGTTAATAGTATATTTTGTTCCTGTAACACTCAAATTGGTTCGAACAATTTAATATTTGTTCACACTTCATTTCTTTCAGAATCGGTAGAAACTGTTGACAAATGGTTTGATGACTGGAAAGTGCGTTCTGAAAGCCAGAGGAAGCAAGGTAGTTAAATTTAATTAATTGAATGTTGTTTAAAGGCTTATCAACACAGTATAGGTTATTTAGAGCTGCCCCAGAGAGAGGGGAAGGATACATAGGAATCCGGGAACCGTGCCCAACTCTTATTATCGAATAGATTCCCTATGGTTCTTTAACGTGCTCGGAGGATAGACCGGTTTACGTCCCCATCCAACGGACTAGGCTAAGGGAAAGTGTCTTTCCCGAGAACACACCGACGAAACTCAGTGGCAACACGGAGGATTGAACCTGGGGCCTCAGGTTACAACTCCGCCGTGATACCGACTGCGCCACGCCAGCTCTCTGTTAAATTTAAAATATACTTATAAAATTGACTTTGAAAACTGGAACAAATCACAGGTTTTCAATTTTATGTCATGAATCTGTAAAGGTGTGTTACATGTGGGAATCTTTATCTGGTCATGTTAATCTTGATAATGTTAGGATGTTCTCCAAAAGCTCTTGTCATGCTGTGTCATTAATTGTTTCAGTATGCAACAAAACATTAAGAATTCCTTTATATGAAAATATTTTCAGATTTTCTCATTTGGAAATATAAAATCAATTTGCAATGAATAATAGACTCTAGTATTATTTAGTAATTACTAATTTTCTTATCGTTTATCTTAGCGCTGATTCTATCAGCTGATGAGAAGTATGCCCAATGTTTGCGAAGAGCAACAAATGAGAGGTGTGTAGTACTTTTGTTGCACTGATATAGAGGATCTTACATAAAAGCCTGTTTAATATTGAATTTATTAAAACAAGTTGGATAAAATCACTGGTACCTAAATAAGTTGTTCATCACTAAAAGGAATATATGCATGTGCACATAAATGCCCTACATGTTACTTTCTGTTTAATAATTGTTTATGATATAGTAGGGAATCTAAAAGTTGATGACTCATCAGTTTTTTTGTTGTTAAATCGTAAATATTAATTCATGGTCTAGTGTTAGAGCGTTGGACCCATGATCCAAAAGTCATGGGTTCGATTCCCGTCATAACCATATGTGTTGTTTTGAGCAAGACACTTTATCTGCATTGCTTAGTACTGGTTCTACCCAGGATGACAATCAAGAAGTACCTTAGAAGCGAATAGCTTACAACAGGTATAGAATACAGTAACATATGTGATGCATATTTTGCATTTTTCTATTTTGGCGCTCCGTAAACAAAAACTGTTATCAAATATTTTTTCTTATCCTTGAGACATTGCATTGTGTGAGGGTTAAAGTATCTTTATTACTGTTAGTAATGTATTTTTGTAGCTATTCCCTCTTTCAAACCTTGAAAGCTCAACTTAAAGTTTTATAGTTTTTAGTAAAGGGAATATTTTATTATATTTCAGACACAACTTGGAAACCACAGGGGATGTTCTTGAAAGAGAAATTATTGCGGCAAAGATAAAAAGGTATTTTCATCAAATCTTGCAAGATTTGCATTATTTCACTTCTTGTTCAGTTTTCATTCCCTAGGATGAATAGTTATTTATCTATTAACTTTTAGGCAAGTGAATAGTTTTAAGCTCTACTGATTAAAGATCAGCAGAGCTTATGCTGTGGTGCGGTGTCCGTCCATCTGCAGTGTTCGACACTAACGGGTGCCCCGAGGCCTGTGATTTTCGCAGCGGGCCCGTTAAACCTACAAGTTTGGAGCCATGCTGGCCCCTTGAAATGTCAAGGTAAAAAAAATAAATAAATGTGTGTATTAAATTAAACTAAATCAATTTGCTTTCAAGTTTATTATTGAAGGCTCATTAAAAGCATATGGCATAACAAATTTTACTCTGATGCAAGTCTAATTTTGCTTTTTTTGGATAACCAGTTTGTTTTCTCGCAGTGAAACATGTTCTGCTTAATCGAGTAGTTTAGTTTAAAGGACGAGGAATATATTGCGCTTAAAGAATTTTTGTTTTAATCAAAAACGCCTGACTGACTTCTGCAAATAAAAAAAATGCAAAGGTTTTACGTGGAGCACTTGTTTATTAATATGATTATATGGGGTATAAAGTGTATTTCATTGATAAAGTAAGTTATTTAATGTATGTATATGGTAGTGAATCTTTCCCAAATAAGTTAAAAAAGCGTAGTGATACGCGAATGTCATTGGTTTTCGCGATTCCAAAAATACAACGTTCCGTTTATGAACTTTTGGTAATGATATAAAGGTCTACTAACTCTACCAGTACTGCCTAAAAATCAAATGCTACATGCTGTCATATTTTTAAAAATCAGTGTATTTGAACAAATACAGTGGTGTAGGAACGTCCCAGATCCTAGCAAAAATTCACATTGATGTGAAATCCGAGATGGCCACCAAAGCTAAAATAGATTTTTAAAAAAACAAGTTTGTAGCGACTACTTCTTGAAAATAATAAGTGATATTGATATGGGACTTTTTTTAAAATGATCAGCCTGACATGATGTCAGTCCTTGTCGAAAATTGGTTTGATTTGACGTTAAACATGGCTGCCAGCGGCCATCTTTGTTTACATAGTTATATAGTAAAAACTTGAAGCAACTACTCCTCTGAAACTGCTTGATCAATGGTCATGAAACTTCACAGGAATGTTGCTCTTGATGTCTAATTGATTCTAGCACAGTTTCAGGTCGGCGGGAAATTCAAGATGGCCACCACGGGTAAAAATAGATTTTGTAGCGACTACTTATTGAACTATTACTGATATGGGACTTTTTCAAAAATGATCAGCATGACATGATGTTGATCCTTGTTGAAATTTCTTTTGATTTGACATTAAACATGACCGCCAGCGGCCATCATTTGTTTACATAAGAGTTATATAGTCAAAACGAATGTAGCGACTACTCCTCTGAAACTACTTGACAGATTCTCATGAAACTTCACAGGAATGCTGATCTAGCTATCAAAACCTATCAGTAGAGCTTCATTGTTTATATTATATTTTATTACTTCTGGAATACATATTTTCTATTGGCGAAGAAGTAAATATGTTTAATTATTTACCTAAAAAAATGTGTCTTTTTCCAGTTAAAACTGGATTTAATAGCAGTCAAATAGTCTGTTTGTAAGTCGATATCTGTATATTATCTGTACCTTCTTTGCGCTTTACTTTGATATTTTGCATTGCATTGAGTTTTCTGAATGATCAAGAGTGACAGCGTATGTAAAAAACTGAAGTTATTAAAGTTTTTATTTTAAATAATGTTGGACTTTTTAATATTAAATCAGAGTTATAGATAAAACAAGCAACCATAAATGTCTGTTTTATGTAAACAGGTTTTTTTTTCTTCAGATTGCAGGTTTCATCAAATAAAAATGCATTGTTGGAAGGTGCAACATGATATCAGCAATTATGTGATTAAAGAGGTTTACTTTAATTTCAGAACAGAAAATGAATGCAAAAAACTCCAAAAGAAAAGTACCCAAGGGGAATTAAACTTGGAAGCTGAACCGGGCAGATCCCTCTTGGCTGCTGCAAACAGGAAAGGCAGACAATGTGTTCTGAAGAAATTAAAAGACTTGGCCACAGAACGACAATATCTATCGACAATGATGAAAAAATATGCCGGTAATAATTACAGACTAGCACTCTTGTGACATTAATAATTTTGGTATTTGACCAAATATGTGTGGAAACAATAATTATGCAAATATTATAGGAATAAAACTAAAATGACACTGAACTTTTTAATTCCTGCCAAGTTCTTATAAAGTTGAAGCCTTTGACAGTTACATGATGGCTTGTCATAGGTCTGTTAGAACTTTATGGTTAACTTAATAGCGTCTTTACATACTTAAGTAATAACTATATATAATACTGCTTGTGAGGTTGTAATACAAAATCTTTGTCACAAGTTAACTTTCATTCATGCATAGATGCTAAATTCGTTTTATAGAACCGAATTTCGAAAAATATGCTTCACCAATAGGTTTTTATTATATTGCCAACCTGGAGTCCCGGGTATGTTTTAATGGATATTAAAAGAATATTTCTACAGTATTGACATCGACCTACTTCATACTTCATTGAAACTTTTTTATGTGACTGACTTGGGGCATCCATGTCCCATTTTCTAGTTTTCTATTGACATGTCAAAATTTTATTAAAATAATATTTCTATCTACAGATGGACAAGGAATCGGATTTCGTGTGAGCCGCCAGTTTGGTGTTAACTCCAGCAAAATAAGAAAAGAGTTGGACATCCTGAATACCTTTTCTTCCCCAGAGATAATTGAATTTTCAACAGTTTCCTCGCCATTAGCCATTATCTACAATGAATTAGAAACCGTGACACTTACAAGTGCGCAGCAAAAAGCAGTAGAGGCGCGTTCAATGCAAAAACATGCAGAAGAAGAATTAGTTCAAATTAAATCTGAAATCAACTCTTATATTATGTATTTGCATTCACAAAGTGAAAATATTCTTAATACTATCCATTCACAGATGGAAACTGACAGTAGTAGATTTTCAAAAGGCAAAATTATGTATTTATACAACCAGCACTTTACTCTGGAACAGTTATGGGATTCTTGTAATATGCTTCAGGAAAATATAAATTCAGAAACAAATGCTGTAGTTCCGCAGACTGTTCATGAAAAGTTAGCATTTGAATTGTTACATAACAACAGCAGTCAATCAGAGGATGAACAATTAACCCCTGAAACATTAAATGAAATTTTAGGTGACATTAACATGTTTGAAAATGCACATGTATCTGATGAAGACGAAAGCGATGATGAAGATGAGATAGAGGAAGTTGAGGACACTGATTTACAAGTGCTACTCTCTTTAGAGAATTAGTTGTAGTTAAATATGTTGAATAGATTAGAGTCTGTTCTAGAGAAAAAAATGTGGGAGGGTGGAATGTCAGTAAATACTAAAAAAGGGATCCCTTGGAAGCTACAAACACAAACAAGAGAGAAAAGTAGCAGATCGGTTTTATTGGGTCTGTTCAACTTCATGGGAGGTATTATATTGTGCAACACCTCTCACATCCCCTTGCACCGGCTTAAGCGATATTCTGCTGTAAAGCCACAGAAAGGGATTCCTTGGAAGCTACAAATACAAACAAGAGAGAAAAGTAGCAGATCGGTTTTATTGGGTCTGTTCAACTTCATGGGAGGTATTATATTGTGCAACACCTCTCACATCCACTTGCACCGGCTTAAGCGATATTCTGCTGTAAAGCCACAGAAAGGGATTCCTTGGAAGCTACAAACACAAACGAGAGAGAAAAGTAGCAGATCGGTTTTATTGGGTCTGTTCAACTTCATGAGAGGTATTATATTGTGCAGCACCTCTCACATCCCCTTGCACTGGCTTAAGCGATATTCTGCTGTAAAGCCACAGATTGGGCTTGATGATCTCAAAGGATCCGTAAGTAATAACACGATTGATTTGCAGTCGGGCGACTTTTTACGGCTGCCACACAGCAAATATAGAGTGTTAATGTCAATAAATACTGAAAAAGGGATCCCTTGGAAGTAACAAGCACTAACAACAGAGAAAAGTAGTCGGTTTTATTGAGTCTGTTCATGAACTTCTGTCAAGGTCCTAGTCTGGGTTGACGGTCATAAATTCTGATAGAAGCTCCCAGGCAGCAGATGCTTGCTCCAAAGAGCAATCATCTCAATATTTTCCCCCTCTGCTATGAATTCAGATTTCCTAAATTGTGGGAGTGGGGAATTAGTTCAAATTAAATTTTAGGTGACATTAACATGTTTGAAAATGACATTAACATAACTCTGAAAAGGGGATATTTCGTCTTCATCAGATGCACTCTGCAGTTCAGGGTGAGAAGGTTCTAGGCCCATTTTCCATATTTTATCTGGATGTACATGGAGGATGAGCCTGGCATGTTCATGCCTGTTAGGCGCAATATACCTTTCATTTGTTGGTGTGCCTTAAAACTCAGTTCAATTCATCAGATACATGTGCAGTTACTTTCTCTCTTCCGAGCCTGCTACTTGGAAGAATTACTCGATAGGTGTCCTTTTCTACTGGACACCTATATATTTTTTTCGCATCCGTTGCTTTTTGATAGATTGTTTTAGTATTTATGTTTATTGAGTGCAGTTTTAACTAATTATTAGAAACTCAAGATGACATCATTCAAATAAATCCTTCCCATTACTGCTGTAAAATCATTATCATATTGTGACTTTGATGCAGGTCAAATTGAAAATCTACTGCTGTCAGTTTCCAGCTGTGAATGTATATATGATATTCTGATGTAGATATAAGTGTGAATGTAGTTTGAAAGCTCTGTGGCTGTTTTTAGCTCTACTGGCCATTGGCCAGCAGAGCTTATGGGATGATGTGTTGTCCGTCGTCCGTCCGTCCATCCATCATGCGTTAACTTTTGCCTTGTGATATTGTAGCAGCCTTATTTTTTTAATTAATCTTTACAAAACGTTGTCAGGGTCTTTTATCAATGAAGGCTCAGATTAGTTTGAAAATCAGCCTGATTGAATTAGTAACACCAGAGTTACAGCCCTTGTTTTATGTAATTTTTCAGCCTTGTGAACACTCTTAACACCTTTATTTTGTTCTGGATCCTTACCAAACTTGGAAAGATTGTTGATATTAATGAAAGCTCGGACAAGTTTGAAAACCAGGAATATCTGATCAGGAATACCAAAGTAATGGCCCCTTGATTTCTTTAAAAATTGCAATATTCTGCCTTGTGAAAACTCTAGCACCTTCATTTTGTATTTTGTTGCCGGGGTAAGAAATCCTGTTTTATCGTGCTCATTCAAGGTCTTCATGTCGTCTTCATGACACCGCATATGCAAATGTGGAAACGTGGCTCCATCGTAAATGGAGCGTCTACAATAGAATTTGCAGTTCTGCAGGTTAGAAGGTTCTAGATCCATTCTCTATCTAAATTTAAATGGAGGATGAGCCTGGCATGTTCATCCCTGTTTGGCGCCATATAACCTTTCTTGTGTTGGTGTGCCATAAAACACCAATTCAGTTCAATTCATTTTGTATTTGATCTTTACCAGATGGAGGGGTTGGCAGAGCAGAGGGGTAGAACCCCCCAAATTCATGTTCATTTTATCATTTTTTGTTCATGCTCATTAAAGGTCTTCATCATGACCCTTGCATTGTTTCAGCTGCCATCTCGCTCAAATCGCTGGAGGAGTGGCAAAAAAACAATACACGTGGCACCAGCATAAATGATGTGTCTACAATAGAATTTGCTGCAGTTCTGCAGGTGAAAAGGTTCTAGGCCCATTCTCCATATTTTATCTCGATGTACATGGAGGATGAGTCTGGCATGTTCATTCCTGTTAGGCGCCATATAACCTTTCAAGTGTTAGTGCGCCTTAAAAACCCAAGTCAATTCAATATAAATAAAATAAGCCCACTGGGAGTTCGACTTGCAAGTGAGGAAGTTCGATTCTTACGGATGGCAGGAGGGGTACATTACTGGTTCTACCAAGGAAAAGTGGGTGGTCTGCCTCCACCCCGAAAAGTGGGTGGTCTGCCTCCACCCCAAAAATTTGACCGTCATATATAACATTTCATGTGTTGAAAATGCCATAAAACACCATTCAAAAAACATAAGTTTTGGCATATTTTCTCTAAATTATGTCATTTACAACGATTTATTGACATCAAGCAAAATTTCTCTGCGTTTTACGGACGCATGCCGTGTTGTAAAGACAACACCAGGTGTACCAAAAGTGAATGGGAGCTCATTTACTTTGACATTCCACTAGTCGTATTATCATGAAACGGGTATAATGGGTCGGACCCACTAAAAAAAAAAGTGTCCATAAATTTAGGTTATGTGATCATATCATGTAAAGGGTCCCAATAACATGGTGAGTTTATATATAAATATATATATATACACACATATATACATATCTTTTTATTTTTTTATTTTTATTACACTCAAACCTGTCTCAAATAGTCACTCATGCAAAGGCTCAAAATTGGCCGGTAAAAATCAGTGACCACTAAATATATATAATTTCAATCAAATTTAAGGAATAAATGTACAGTTTATAGGAAAATATTTTTTTATTTATAAAACTTAGGCAATGGGTGTTAAATTACATCATTCAATATTTTCGTCATTCCTCCATTTTAACAAGCATAACGGGCCTCACCCCTGCACTAACATTGACAATATTATTGGGTCTATGACCCAGTAGCCCTATTTGGACCCAATACTGGTGTATAAGAATAAAAAAAGACCCAACATCCTGGTGAATGTAGAACTATATATATATAATATATATGTAATAAACTCGTGCATTACATGTTGAAGTATGTATAAATATACACTCGTTTACTCTCCCAAGAGAACGAATCACTTCTTAGTAAGTGAGAAATGGAGAAAATGTATGACAAATATGTCACAAAATAGACTGTATATGTTGCATTTATTGCCCTGTGTATGTATATGTATTGTGTTGTACCTGTGTACTCATGGACCTAAATGTCTTTTGTATTTTGAATAAATATATACATTATTTAAATATGCTTTATATTTAATGTAATAATCACTATTGTAAGACATGTTGCCTGTATAATAAAGACATTTATAAAAGTGCTTCATTAATTATATATTATGCTAATAAATGTTGAAAACATTCGAAATACTTTTATTTATTTTCTGAACCATATACTGTAGTTGTAGTGGCCAAGCAGAGGTTTTATACACCCGTTTGAAAATCAGAATGTAATATGGTATTTGGTCATCCGTATGTCCATAAACATTTTGGTGGAGACTGATAACTCGTGAACTATTGGACCTACACTCTTAAAACTGTATATATATACTGTGTGTGCATACGATCCGTATTCATTGTGAGGTCACTGTGCTCCGTCATGAAAAACGTAAACATTTAGATGTAGGCAGGTGAGGACCTATTGTACCTACAATCTGAAAACTTTATATATGTCTCTTGGTGTGCAGACGATCCCTATTTTTTTTAGGTCAAAGGTCTTCGTGCTGGGTCATAAAAAAAATAAACATTATACGTCAGCGCTATAGTACACTGTGACAAATACACGTATATCCGTGTGTGGGGTATAGTTATACGTCAGCACTACAGTACACTGACAAGTACACATATACCCCTGTGTGGGGTATAGTTATACGTCAGCAATATAGTACACTGTGACAAATACACATATATCCGTGTATGGGGTAAAGTTATACGTCAGCGCTATAGTACACTGTGACAAATACAAATATACCCGTGTGTGGGCTAGTTATACGTCAGTGCTATAGTACACTGTGACAAATACAAATATACCCGTGTGTGGGCTAGTTATACGTCAGTGCTATAGTACACTGTGACAAATACACATATCCGTGTGTGGGGTATAGTTATACGTCAGTGCTATAGTACACTGTGACAAATACACATATACCCGTGTGTGGGCTAGTTATACGTCAGTGCTATAGTACACTGTGACAAATACACATATATCCGTGTGTGGGTTATAGTTATACGTCAGTGCTATAGTACACTTTGACAAATACACATATCCGTGTGTGGGGTATAGTTATACGTCAGTGCTATAGTACACTGTGACAAATACACATATATCCGTGTGTGGGGTATAGTTATACGTCAGCGCTATAGTACACTGTGACAAATACACATATACCCGTGTGTGGGGTATAGTTTACGTCAGCGCTATAGTACACTGTGACAAATACACATATATCCGTGTGTGGGGTATAGTTATACGTCAGTGCTATGGTACACTGACAAATACACATGTATCCGTGTGTGGGGTATAGTTATACGTCAGCGCTATAGTACACTGTAACAAACGTGGATTGTATGCTCATATACCCGTGTGTGGGGTATAGTTATACGTCAGTGCTACAGTACGCTGTGACAAATACACATATATCCGTGTGTGGGGTATAGTTATACGTCAGCACTATAGTACACTGACAAATACACATATATCCGTGTGTGAGGTATAGTTATACGTCAGCACTATAGTACACTGACAATTACACATATATCCGTGTGTGGGGTATAGTTATACGTCAGCGCTATAGTACACTGTGACAAATACAAATATACCCGTGTGTGGGCTAGTTATACGTCAGTGCTATAGTACACTGTGACAAATGCACATATATCCGTGTGTGGGGTATAGTTATACGTCGGCGCTATAGTACACTGTGACAAATACACATATACCCGTGTGTGGGGTATAGTTATACGTCGGTGCTATAGTACACTGTGACAAATACACATATATCCGTGTATGGGGTATAGTTATACGTCAGCAAAATAGTACACTGTGACAAATACACATATACCCGTTTGTGGGCTAGTTATACGTCAGTGCTATAGTACACCGTGACAAACGTGCATTGATACACATATACCCGTGTGTGAGCTAGTTATACGTCAGCTCTATAGTACAGTGGGTCAAAAGTGCATTGCATACTCATATAAACGTGTGTGGGCTAGTTATACGTCAGCGCTATAGTACACTGTAATAAACGTGGATTGTATGCTCATATACTAGTGTGTGGGGTATAGTTATACGTCAGTGCTACAGTACGCTTCGACAAATACACATATATCCGTGTGTGGGGTATAGTTATACGTCAGCGCTATAGTACACTGTGACAAACGTGCATTGATACACATATACCCGTGTGTGAGCTAGTTATACGTCAGCTCTATAGTACAGTGGGTCAAAAGTGCATTGCATACTCATATAAACGTGTGTGGGCTAGTTATACGTCAGCGCTATAGTACACTGTAATAAACGTGGATTGTATGCTCATATACTAGTGTGTGGGGTATAGTTATACGTCAGTGCTACAGTACGCTTCGACAAATACACATATATCCGTGTGTGGGGTATAGTTATACGTCAGCGCTATAGTACACTGTGACAAACGTGCATTGATACACATATACCCGTGTGTGAGCTAGTTATACGTCAGCTCTATAGTACAGTGGGTCAAAAGTGCATTGCATACTCATATAAACGTGTGTGGGCTAGTTATACGTCAGCGCTATAGTACACTGTAATAAACGTGGATTGTATGCTCATATACTAGTGTGTGGGGTATAGTTATACGTCAGTGCTACAGCACGCTGTGACAAATACACATATATCCGTGTGTGTGGGGGGGGGGGGGGGGGGGGGGGGGGGGGGGGGGGGGGGGGGATACAGTATACGTCAGCGCTATAGTACACTGTAATAAACGTGGATTGTATGCTCATATACCCGTGTGTGGGGTATAGTTATACGTCAGTGCTACATTACGCTGTGACAAATACACATATATCCGTGTGTGGGGTATAGTTATACGTCAGTTCTATAGTACACTGTGACAAATACACATATATCCGTGTGGGGGTATAGTTATACGTCAGCACTATAGTACACTGTGACAAATACACATATATCCATGTGTGGAGGTATAGTTATTCGTCAGCGATATAGTACACTGTGACAAATACACATATACCCGTGTGTGGGCTAGTTATACGTCAGCGCTATAGTACACCGTGACAAATACACATATATCCGTGTGTGGGCTAGTTATACGTCAGCGCTATAGTACACCGTGACAAATACACATATATCCGTGTGTGGGCTAGTTATACGTCAGCGCTATAGTACACTGTGACAAATACACATATATCCGTGTGTGGGGTATAGTTATACGTCAGTGCTATAGTACACTGTGACAAATACACATATACCCGTTTGTGGGCTAGTTATACGTCAGTGCTATAGTACATTGTGACAAATACACATATATCCGTGTGTGGGGTATAGTTATACGTCAGCACTATAGTACACTGATAAATACATTTATATCCGTGTGTGGGGTAGTTATACGTCAGCGCTATAGTACACCGTGACAAATACACATATATCCATGTGTGGGCTAGTTATACGTCAGCGCTATAGTACACCGTGACAAATACACATATATCCATGTGTGGGCTAGTTATACGTCAGCGCTATAGTACACCGTGACAAATACACATATATCCGTGTGTGGGCTAGTTATACGTCAGCGCTATAGTACACTGTGACAAATACACATATATCCGTGTGTGGGGTATAGTTATACGTCAGTGCTATAGTACACTGTGACAAATACACATATACCCGTTTGTGGGCTAGTTATACGTCAGTGCTATAGTACATTGTGACAAATACACATATATCCGTGTGTGGGGTATAGTTATACGTCAGCACTATAGTACACTGATAAATACATTTATACCCGTGTGTGGGGTAGTTATACGTCAGCGCTATAGTACACCGTGACAAATACACATATATCCATGTGTGGGCTAGTTATACGTCAGCGCTATAATACACCGTGACAAATACACATATATCCATGTGTGGGCTAGTTATACGTCAGCGCTATAGTACACCGTGACAAATACACATATATCCGTGTGTGGGCTAGTTATACGTCAGCGCTATAGTACACTGTGACAAATACACATATACCCGTTTGTGGGCTAGTTATACGTCAGTGCTATAGTACATTGTGACAAATACACATATATCCGTGTGTGGGGTATAGTTATACGTCAGCACTATAGTACACTGATAAATACATTTATATCCGTGAGTGGGGTAGTTATACGTCAGCGCTATAGTACACCGTGACAAATACACATATATCCATGTGTGGGCTAGTTATACGTCAGCGCTATAGTACACCGTGACAAATACACATATATCCATGTGTGGGCTAGTTATACGTCAGCGCTATAGTACACCGTGACAAATACACATATATCCGTGTGTGGGCTAGTTATACGTCAGCGCTATAGTACACTGTGACAAATACACATATATCCGTGTGTGGGGTATAGTTATACGTCAGTGCTATAGTACACTGTGACAAATACACATATATCCGTGTATGGGGTATAGTTATACGTCAGCAAAATAGTACACTGTGACAAATACATATATACCCGTTTGTGGGCTAGTTATACGTCAGTGCTATAGTACATTGTGACAAATACACATATATCCGTGTGTGGGCTAGTTATACGTCAGCGCTATAGTACACCGTGACAAATACACATATATCCGTGTGTGGGCTAGTTATACGTCAGCGCTATAGTACACCGTGACAAATACACATATATCCATGTGTGGGCTAGTTATACGTCAGCGCTATAGTACACCGTGACAAATACACATATATCCATGTGTGGGCTAGTTATACGTCAGCGCTATAGTACACTGTGACAAATACACATATATCCGTGTGTGGGGTAAAGTTATACGTCAGCACTATAGTACACTGTAACACATACACATATACCCGTGTATGGGGTATAGTTATACGTCAGCGCTATAGTACAGTGGGGCAAAAGTGGATTGCATACGCATATACACGTGTATGGGGTAGTTATACGTCAGCGTTTTAGTACACTGTGACAAACGTGCAGAGCACGTTCATATACCCGTGTGTGGGCTAGTTATACGTCAGCGCTATAGTACACCATGACAAAAGTGCAGTGCACGTTCATATACCAGTGTGTGGGCTAGTTAGTCAGCGCTATATATAGTACACTGTGGCAAACGTATATTGCATACACATATACCCGTGTGTGGAGTATAGTTATGTCAGTGCTCTAGTACACCGTGACAAAAGTGCAGTGCACGGTCATATACCCGTGTGTGGGCTAGTTAGAAGTCAGCGCTATAGCTTATTCGTAGCATGTTATCTACTTAATACATGTATTAAGTTCCATTGAATTCCGTACTTATATGAGCATACTATATAATAGAAATGTTGGCAATGCCGATGCCAGGACAAGAAGTTAGCTAGATAAGCTTAACATTTCTTCAAACGGTTGAGCTAAAAATAACAATATTAACAGAACTGGAATAATAAACAAACATGTGGTAAATTTGTAACATGTTTATTTCATGTCAAATTGTAACAACAAAGCCTTAAGCGGCAGGTTAAAGTCTGGCGGACGGACAACGACAGACGACATAAAAATGTGTTATTATATCTATTAGACAGTTTATTTTATTATATACTTTCCAGTGAAATATTGGATTTTATGATTAAAATAAAACCTTTTATTTTATGATAAGCAATGAAATACTGTATTTTATCAGTGAAATAAAAGTGTTATTCCACACTGTGGAATATAGAGTTTTATTTCCACAGTAGCTGCCGGGACTACTTTTTTAATGTACAACCAACACAAATGCACAGTAACAAATCTAACAGATATTCCAACTGTTATACTGTTACATTCACTGTTTATTTAATTACTTTCTTTCTATGACGTTAATGGTTTCAAAAAAAGTGACGTCATGTAACGTTTCGTTACGTCATCGTGAACAGGGCGCGTAGCCAGGTGTGTAAAACGATTTAGTTACTGAAATTGCTTAAATAATTGTTTGTAAAATCATAAAATAAAAAGAAAATTTGTTGTTTTGTAGTGAATTACATATTTTATTTCATCTCGAAGTTAGAAAACTTTTATATTTTCACTCATGCTTCGCATTCGTGAAAATAAAAAGTTTTCTCACTTCTCGATGAAATAAAATATGTTATTCACTCCAAAACAACAAACATCTTCTATATATTTTCATATATGGTTATAATACAAGGGCCAATTTACACTGGTCTTATATTCATGTGACAAACATAGTTTGTCTCAATGTCTCGCATAACTAAGCTCTGAAACTACGTTCTTTCTCCACCTAAAAGTTCAATACTCCACGATGGAAATAAACTCTGTCTCTGTCGAATCTATCGTCATGTGTCTATCTTATGTATAGTTTGTCGCAGTCATACAATGGGACATTATAATACCATTTGACAAAATATGTATTGTAACTATTGTATAGTTGGATATTTTCGACATCTAAGACATGTTATGTACACATTAAATATTTTATTTACAAAGTTTATATTTTGTTTCCACACTATATGTATCATGGTTACATTAATATATACAATATCGATATAAATACATATACAAGTAACAACAATGACGTCACACAACTGTTGATTTGTTGGCGTTATTGATGTCGTTGCGGGTCACTTTTATTTTATTTTTATTAGATCTAAGGCAATTTCTAAGGTTGTTAGTATATAATAAATTTATAGAATATTTGTTGGTTTGTCGTGAATATAGGATTTATTTTCATTTCGAAGTGAGAAACTCAAACATATTCACTCGTGCTAAAGCACTTATGAAAATATATGTTTTCTCACTTCTCGATGAAAATAAATCCTATAATCACTCAAAAAAACAAATATATATCCTCTATATATTCATGTTGTAATTTTATTTTTTCATTAAAAAACTTTGAACGAGATCTGGATGAAAGTTATTTTCAGGTTCCCAGGTTTCCTTTGTGTACCCGATCCATTTGACCTTAAATTCACGCCATTCTCCCGTTTGTCGCACGTCCGTCAATGAATCAACTGCATATGTTGTTTCTGAAAAATAAAATGAAAGCCATTATTTGTGGGCTGTTACATAAATTGGTACGGTACATCCCATCCCAGGAAGTCAAATGTTTATTTTTTACATGGGCGGTCATATACATAAACAATTGATATACATGGGTCGCTGTGTTTATAGCATACTGAATTACAAAACTGTTCTAAGGAAGTAGACTCAGTCACAGTTTCAATATCACATAGCCAAACCAGGGCCATAACTCGTGTTACAAATCCAATCTGGCTTTTTTTCACACTTGTCCGAGCTTTCCTTGACATAAAGTTGTCCGAGCTTTCCAATTTAATAATGAAGTCTCTATCGTATTTACAAGACAGAAGTTAAAGGACGGATGGACGGACCAGAGCCGACGGACAACACATCATCATATAAGCTCACTTGGCCGACCAGTAGAGATAAAAATGTGACATTAACCTTTTTTAACTTTTTTCAATCTTCTGGTCTTTGATGCTGATGGTTCCACTAAAATAGAATGCAAAAATTAAAAATTAAGTATAATATATAGAATAGTTGGTTAACATACAGCAAGAGCAATTTATTGCCATCCATTAGTGTTTTCTTTTTGTAAATGAACTAAATTTAAGGCCTATTTTTAAGCTGATTTGAATTTTTTTCATGCTCAAAAATTACTATGATTTTAACTTTGTGGTTAACTTTACAATCAGGAACAGTTTCTTGAGGAAATGGGTTTTATCTTTTTAAATTATCTTTCATTAATCAGAAACAGGTTTTTAAATGTTGCTAAACCAAAAAAATAACCATTTCAAGTACATGTTTTTCAATATATACATTTATAGGCCTTGCCTTTTTTATACCAACATAAACATGTTTTTATGTATTATGATATTTGTTGTTTTGTTGGAGTTTCGGGAACAGGGCGCTTTGTCAGTATAACAAGGTTTTTTGGACCCAGATTAATGACCTTGACAAACTGGCCAGAGTAAGTTTTCATGAAGAGAACAATGAGTATTTTCACCCATATAATGACCTTCAGTGTGATCTTGACCTTTATTTTAGTATGGCCACATGTCGATGTTGTCATGACAAGTATATATTGAAAGTTTGATGAAGAAATATAAAAAAATGAGAAAAGCCAATGTTAAGTTTTTGTGACCAAAAAAAATGAGTATTTAACCCATATAATGACCTTCAGTGTGACCTTGACCTTTATATTTTAGTATGGTTATGTTGTTGTTACATGATAGGTATATATTGAAAGTTTGATGAAGAAATACCAAGAACTGAGAAAGTTATAACCAATGTTAATTTTCGTGAAGAAAAAAAAAAAAAAAGAGTATTTTTTTAACCCATATAATGACCTTCAGTGGGACACTGACCTTTATATTTTAGTATGGTCATGTCGATTTTGTCACTTTTAGTATATATTGAAAGTTTTATGAAGAAATATCAAGAAATGAGAAAGTTATAGCCAACGTTAAGTTTTTGTGAAGGACTGACAGACGGACGACAAAGTGATCCCTATGTATCGCATTTTTCTTCATAATCGCGACACAAAAAAATTCGGCAGTATGAAATACTTTGTACTACAATATGATTATAAATTACTATATCTTGAGATCAAATGTATGCATTTGCTGAAAAGCTTTAAATTAGTTATTTAAAAAGGCATTGGTGGAGGCGATATGGAAGTGACGCTCGGGGGTCAATCTAAATATACGCTTGTAATGTAATGCAGGTTCATTCGAAATGTGCATATGGCTTAAATTAAGGTAAGTATTAAGTATTGGTTCGGTTCTGTTAATATTGTTTATGAAAAATGTTTGTTCTGTAAAATAATCATATGAATTAATGTCAATTAATATACAATAAAAGCTATCAGTCATCTAGTTTTACAAACCAAACTATTTCATTAACAATAATTAAATCATACAAATCACAAGCACACTGAATTTGAACTGAAACACATTTTGATGGTTTTAGTTGTATTTAAATCGACACTCCATAATTCTTCCAGATTGCCTACAGTCCCTTTTAATATATCACTCAAAGGCAAACATTACACAAGAAGATGAATGAAGCCTGTCGAATAAAAAGAATCACCAAAAATAAAAACATAAATCTGCATTAGATAACTGATAAGGAAAAACTGTATATAGTTGCATGACAATAGGTCAGTATTTTCTGTGTCAGAATACAGATCCACGGACCACATATTAATATTTTTATAACTAAATAATAAATAAATCTTTATCCTCACAGCACTTTCTCTTAGATGCAGCAACTGCAGGTGCTTCTCTTTTAATGTCTTTGTCAGTTGTTGTGGTCTTTCTTGCTGGGGCTCTGTTTAGAACTGGTGTTGGTGTGGTGTTTGTTGCTGAGGCGTGTGTGGTGTTTGTTGGTTGGACTGTGTTTAGAACTGGTGTTGGTGTGGTGTTTGTTGCTGAGACATGTGTGGTGTTTGTTGGTTGGACTGTGTTTAGAACGGGTGTTGGTGTACCGTTTGTTGCTGAGGCATGTGTGGTGTTTGTTGATTGGACTGTGTTTAGAACGGGTGTTGGTATGCAGTTTGTTGCTGAGACATGTGTGATGTTTGTTGGCTGGACCGTGTTTAGAACGGGTGTTGGTGTAGTGTTTGTTGCTGAGGTTTGTATGGTGTTTGTTGCCAAGGCATTTGCAGTGTTTGTTGCTGAGACATGTGCGGTGTTTGCTACTGAGGCATATGCAGTATTTGTTGCTGAGGCATATGGCGGTGTTTGTTGATGAGGCATGTGCGGTGTTTGTTGATGAGGCATGTGCAGTGTTTGTAGCTGAGGCATGTGCAGTGTTTGCTGCTGAGGCATGTGTGGTGTTTGCTGCTGAGGCATGCATGGTGTTTGCTGCTGAGGCATGTGTGGTGTTTGCTGCTGAGGCATGTGTGGTGTTTGTTGCTGAGTCATGTGCAGTGTTTGTTGCTGTGTCATGTGTGGTGTTTGCTCCGGAGGCATGTGCGTGCTTGCTGCTGAAGCATGTGCAGTGTTTGCTGCTGAAGTATGTGCAGTGTTTGCTGCTGAAGTATGTGCAGTGTTTGTTGCTGAGGCATATGTGGTGTTTGTTGCTGAGGCATGTGTGGTGTACAGTGCTGGGTCTCTTGTGATCTGTTGTTGTTGGCTGAAACAGATATAGGATTGTTAATTAGAAATTTGACATCTCAATTTGAAATAAGAGTTTCATTATATTCTGCAATGAAGCAGTTTTGAAGAGACTGTCTAACATCAAAAAAATATTTAAAAGCACGACTCTGCAAAATTAACTTAGGCCAGAGTTTTTTTATTTTTAGATTTATGGGAGAGCCTACCCTAGATTTTGCAAAACTGAAATAAAAATAAAAGTCGAAACTGTTTATTTTATTTTGGATTACGACTTAGTATTTACTTTGTAAGGTCGGAAATCGAAGTATTAATTTAATCTCTTTAATATACATGTTTACAAAACACAATTTAATGCATACTATTGAACACCACAATACCTATTTCGCTCTACTAGGCATTGAGTTCAATATTCTTGAGAATATTTTTAGTCTTGACTTTTGTCAGGGAAAAATATGTCTATTATTCTTGCAACTATGAAAGAGAAACATTCAATAATTTCCAGTTTATATATTACATTTTGTTTCTGTTTGAAGTGTGTTTAATAGCAAATTTGTGATAATTTCTGTAAAATACATACTCAAAAATATATTAATCTGACAGTCAATCAAACCAATTCTCAAGAGTGGAAGGTATTTTAAAGAACGGTTTGACAATTTGAGATAACATGTAGGCAGTTTTAACGTAAAATGGATGTTGGTTACATTTATATGCAAAACAACTTGAAACAAAATCATAAAAATGAAGCAATACGTTTAATAGTAATGTTACGAAAAAAACTTATTTTATGAAAAAAAAAAAAATCTGAAATTTTCTATTTTATTTTTATTTATTTTATCGACTCCTCATTTTCCCCATTTTTGTTTTTATTTTTATTTCCTCCTCCTACTGCATTTTTTTTCAAAATCTCCCGTTAAACTAACTATAAAAAAACTCTGGCCTTAAGGTGTATTCAGGGGCGTAGCTGACCTGCAACGCATATATAGGCCCGACATACTAGTGGGGTCCCCGGCGTTTTTTAAAAACTTTGCTTTGTAATAGTGCATTTTTGCATTTATCTGACAGAACACTTGCGTGTTATTTGAAGACATATTTTTTAATTTTATAGTACTTTAGTACCCAGATGTGAGTAATTTTTTTTGTACAATGTCCTGGATTTAGTTCAAATAATCAGCACATATGGATTTGTTCTGTGGGGCAGGAGTACAACCATGAAACATTGGTATCACATGGTATAAAAGAAGAAGAGATTAGTTAAAATTATACAGGTGTGAAATAAACATAAATGTGGTAAGTTAAAATAGTCATGATATGGTCAACGTATTATTAAAATTGCTTATTGCATTTACCAGAACAGACAGTGGGCAACACTGGTGAATATGATCATTAAGTTTAAACTCTTCCCAATTGCGCAATAGGGCTTGACAAATAAGTAATGCACATTACACTATTATCTCCTCCACAGCCAATATCTGATGCAGCTTTCTCTCCCCATAATTGGAAATGGTTGTCAGGGGAAGTACAGACTCAGGAAACCCTGTTAATACCACACTTCCCTGCATGACCTTTTTATAGGGAAACGGGATGTCTTTCCCTATAGCCTTGGCTGAAAAGAAATTTATGTTATAAGTTAGAATCAAATGAAAACATAAAACATTTATAAGGAAGTGGATTAAAAAGACAATTGATACAGATGCCAGGTAATGAGCAGATTTAAATTTAGAGTGGAGTGTATGCATGTACTATATTTACTTTCACAGACTAAAATGAATGAATGTTCTATAAGCTGCTACAAGAAGCAGTCAGAGAGACATATATATCCCCACTGCAGTATTTTTTCCTAGGTATAGCCTCGACTTTGAACGATTCAGAAATGGGTGTTGGGGTAAAAACCTATCTATGCATGTAATAAAAGTTATTGAGTGGACATTAAATGTAAATAGAGTATCTATATTGCGTCTTACTACAGGGGTTAATTACTCTAAAGCATGACCTTGAAAACACTGAAACAAATGTTTGATTTTGATTAGTAATTATCGCTTTGACGATGGATTGATGCAACTTTTTTTTAAAAACCTAAATTTGGATAAGAGCTCTGACAGAAACACGAAACGGGCCTCAATAAACGCATATAAGATATGAATGACCTTCAGAGTGACCTTTACGATACCAGCAAGGGTGTTGGGTTTTGCACATCAGTTTAATAAGATGAGTATATGTGCCAAGTTATTTTGAATCCCTCCATGCATGCCAGAGTTATGAAGTGTACCAAGATATTTTGAACTAAACTAGACAGTTGTTCCACGGAACATGTGGGTCACCTGTCAGCGCTTTGTCTTGGACCCTTTTTTCCCCTTTTTTTGAGAAAAAAATACCATAATTTTTTTTTTTTTTTTTAAATTTTAAATGTTGTTTCTTAGTTGACCATCGATCACATGTCCATCAAACATGTGATGGATGATCACATGTCCATCAAACATGTGATGGATATGAATTTAATATCAAATGAAATACTGAGACTTAATACATATAAAAAATAACATCTTTCTTCTTCATTTTAACATTTATCAAATTCCCCCTTTTTTCAATTCACGTCAAATTTCCCCCCCTAAAGGGCCCCGACCCCCTTCCACATAAAGTAAAAAAACACTGTTAAATGATAAGTAATGAGTAACCAATTGCCATCATTCTGTTCCAGTGCAGTTAAAATTGTAGAATTATGGTCAAAAGATATCAGATAAATTAATTATAATTCAAATATATGAAGACTTCTACATGAATATGAGTAAATAAATATTTTTTACCATAAAGTGTGTTCATGTGCACTTGAGCCTTTTTCCTGAGTGCTTGGCTGTCAACCTTTTCCTTGCCCTTTGAATCTAAACAAAACGAAATAAAACTACACTGAATATAAAGAAGCCATATCACATGTATGTTTGCTACACAGGTTGCAAAAACATGAAGGCTTTTAATAACCAAATTGTTGATTTGATCAATATGCTCTGAGATTAAGGGACTTTCTTCTTATTTGCAGATTTTGTTTTACCAACAAGATAGGATAATGCATGAAAAATATCAAAGCGGCAGTCCTCATAATTTCAGGAAAAGGGTTTTAATTTTCTATATACATTTCTTTAATGAGTGGCAATATTAAAACCTATGATTTTATGGTTATTTTTATTTTATTTTCAACTGAATACATCCTGATAGTTTATAACAAGCCCACTGAATATGCTTTACATGCAATTAACAGTCATCTGTATTAATATTTTATCCTAAAGTACAGGGTTTCCTAACCTTGTTGGTATAGTGTTGAATGCCTTTCCAATTTTTGGCTAGGCTTATTGTGGGAATGTTGGTGCTGCATCAAGAAATGACTATTCTCAGAAACAAAATATTAGTCAAAGAAGACTATTGGTTTAATAGATAAAAGGAAATGACTAGGTTAAATACATGACAGTACATGGTAGTATGTAAGATTCACACAGAAAGATTAAGTTTATAATCAGTCCAAAAAGTAGGTCAAGGTAAATTATGGTCAATTATGGTGACCTACATTTCATTTTAATTATTTTTTTATTTGTGGGTGGTGGTCATCATCAATATAAATGCCTGTATAAAGTTTAAAGGATGTATAGTGTATTAGAAACTGACTCAGACAAAGTTTAACACTTTTGGTTGTTTGTTTATTCGTCCGTATTTGTGAAAATGGTGGAGGTTCCCTCTTTTGTTTTGTTGGACAAAACTTTTTGTAAAGATAGCAAAGGTAAGATTGTAAAAGCTAGAACTTAGAAGTATGATCTTTCCAGGGCTGGACATTCTTTTAAAGAGGCTCTACCTATATATTTTATTCCACCAATTGATATAAACTTTACTTAATCATAAAGAGGACTACGAAAAAGGTAAAAGGCAATAATTTTACCCAATGTAATATGCGTTTTGCTAGGAAAATAACAGGAATGAAAAAATCGGATTTTTGAAATTGTATTCGTAATTGTTTTAGACAAGCCGATGACGGAGATTTTCCGATCTTATTCGTTTACAATCGGAACTGCCTCGTCGGATTGGCGAAGAGTTCCGAACGATTCGTTTACTATCGGAATTGCCCCGAATAGTTTGTTTTCGTTCGACTGAATCGCATTGCTTATGTCCGAGAAAATCGTAAACACACGTAGTTCTCAGACAGGAATAAACGGCTGGGCAGCATTTTATTCAAGATATTGTTTTGATCATAATTAATAATTTACAGAACAGGAATACGGACTATGTTTCTTCTTATAATACTCATAAAATAGCTTTGTATACATATAAATGCAGTAATATTGAGTATTTAATATTTTTTTAATATTTTACATTAAAAATCGCGTAGATATAGGTAGTGCCTCTTTAAAACCTACTTCTCCTGCAGTAGTTTTGAAAAGTTACTTGTCCTTATTGAAACTCTACTAGTCACAGTTTTAATGTATAACAGTTAATAAAAGAAAATATAAAAAATAAATATTTTTATGTATTACTTTCAAGAAAAAATGTATGGGGTACAATGCACACTTATAACAATTTTTTTTACCCGACCGTCCGTTTATATCCCCATCCAGGATATATTTCTCCACCCGCCAAAGAAGAAACACAACAAAAAAAATACCTACAGGACGAGCTGGAGAATAAATCTTCTCACCTGTTACATGTTGGGTTGAAATCATTAACTCATCCAACACATGTTGCCTGCTTTTAAAAAAAGCAGCAACTTGCCCCTCACCAGCAAGGATCAGGCGTGCTCCATCTGTGTCGATCCCCACACAAGCCACATCCACTCCACATTTGGAAAGATCTGAGATCTGTAAATTAAATATAGGAATCTTATTTATGCGGAAAAACAAGAATAAAATCAATGATTTACATATACTGTTACAGCCAACATCGAATATAGTGATAAATGTGTAGTATCCAAATTTGATGTTTATAGCTTTTCCCTGAAATTTACACAAATTTTTGGTCAAGTTCTGTTAAAGCAGATACAAGCAAGTGACAATAAAAAATGCATTTAGATTTTATTTAAAAACATCAACTTAGATTCTGTTGGGAGATATATTCAAAAAACTATATCAGGAGTTTCTATAAAGCCTGAAAAACAAGATGAAAAAGATGGCCTGTATCACTCTGCTTGCTACATACACATTTGGTGGAAATCAAGTGAAAAACAAAGCTTCCATGCTCTAAGCAAGCTCAGAATATGTCATATTTGCAAATAACTCACTTTAATAGCATCGGATATATGCATGATTGAAGAACTTGTTTTCATTATATTACACATTATATTACACATTATATTACACATTATGTGAACGTTTGGTGAAGATTAGATGGGAAACTAAAGTGTTTTTATATTAACAAGACAACATTATGCATTTCTGCACATTCACTGGTAGATAGCTCAGCAATTGGCAATCGAATCTGGCTATCAGGTAACAAAGGAGTTTGAGTATTCATAAGGCAAAACTGTGCATTTTCGTCAATTCAAGGGCAGATAACTCCGCTATAAGCAATCAAATCTGACCAGTTTAATATCTCCTTTGAGATCTTATGAACATGTAATTACTGTGTACCCGTAAGTTTGATTAAGATGATGGATGAAAAATGGAGGGGTTAGAGTGCCCACAAGCAAAAGTATGCATTTCTGCCAATTCAAGGGCAGATAACTCAATGATAATTAATTGAATTTGGTTTTTTATACAACAACTTTTTATTAAATAAGAAAAAGGAAAAGAAAATATGAAACACTTATATGATTATCTCTTAAATAACGCGACAAATAATTAAAATATGTGGAGTCTTAAGTAAAAATTAGTGGAGTGTGTAACCTTATGAAGTCTTATATAATTAGTGGTTGTGGTTTTCATTAAGTATGTTCACATTATACCAAATGGAAAAGCAAATATGCAACCATTATCGGCTAAAAAACTCAAAAGTGATTATTATATAGCCCCCAATAAACATTGTTTGGCGAGGGTATACATATGTGAGTCTTACGTACAAATTAGTGGAGTGTAACCTTATGGTCTGTATAATTAGTGGAATGTAACCTTATGTGTTTTTATAATGTATTTTCACATCAAATAAAAAAGGAAAAACAAATATGCAACCACGCAAAAATTATCTGTTAAATAATGCAACTGGACGCGATAGACTGGATGTGACGTATATTAGTGGACTGTAACCTTATGAGATATTAAAATTCAAAGTGTGTAATTTTGTGAAGTTTTCATTTCATTATGTATTTTCAAATCATAAAAAAAGAAAAAGGAAACATAAATCCCTTATCTGTTACAAAACAGGACAAATAATGAAAAACTTAGTGGAATCATGTGTAAAAATTAGTGGAGTGTACCCTTAAGAAGATATTATAATTAGTGGAATGTAACCTTATGTGGTTTTCCTGCTGGCTACCTCTTAAAAAAGTTAATGTCAAGGCCTGACACAAGGTCATGAGTAGTTATGTGTATATGGAATTTGGGAACAACCCATTCTGAATGATTCAAAACTGATTGAAGAATTTTGAATAAAAATGTGTTACACGTCGAGACAGGACAAATATGTGCGACGAGATGCGACAAAAATGTGTTGCGCGACTGGATGTTACGGACACCATGATTCCTATATAGCCACCTTCATTTTGTAAAACATACAATAAAAAGGTACAATTGTGTCGTTTGAAATAAAGAATAACCATTTAGAAACATGTAATATTATAAATTTAATCAATGGAAAATTCAATGTCACACCTTTGAATTTTTTTTCTTTTTCTTGAAATCAAAATTAGATGTTAATATAAAAATTTAAGAACAATTCAAAGAGACATAAGAAATGTTCAATACTCCACATAAATAAAAAGTCAAAGGTCAACTTAATGTCATGCCCATCATTTTGGTAATGTCGATGGTAGACGTGTGGTTCCTTCCACTAATGAGCGTATGAGTGAAAAAACAACAACATGTCTACCATCGAGCGAAGGAATTCTGTATGATTTAAACTAAAATTAGTTGCTTTATTGAACGTTATTGGCAGATGACTTTGACGTCAGCAACACTTTACATCAGTTACTTATTTTGTGTTGGAGTTAATTATTAATATTAAGCAATTATGAATATTCTTTTAATGAGAAATCCAGATATTTCACCCACAAAAATGTAATAAATATTTCTTACTAGTTGACCCATGCTCTTTAGAAGTATCTTCTTTGCTCTTTTGGGGTCGCCAACAATCCCCTTCTTTTCTTGGCTGGCCATTTCTTTGTAATGGAGCTTGTTTTCTGCTGACAACTCGTTCCAAGCAGAGGACCACTCGGTCAAATGTCCAAGTTTCCCTAAAATAAGACAGTAACTGTATTCAAACACAATACATATAATTATTAGCACACTAGTCTGCATGGAATGTCATATGGAATGTTTAAAAAGGACATATATAAGTTTATATTAAAATATATCAAATAAATGTAGAAATACATGTTAAAAAACAGGCTATATACAACAAGCATTCTGCTGTAAGCAACCAGGAAAGATCTGTTAAATAAAAAGTTTCGGTATTCTTATTTATAAAACGTGCAGAAGTCAGTCAAAATGGAGATAAAATTGGTGGACTTTGATATGATTTTCAACAATAATTGCAAAGTTGCTTGTGTATAAACAACCAAGTTACTGCAAGTATGGTGGTATTTACATATTTAGGTCCTAGATTATTGACAATGCAAAGTGCTCAGTCTTTAATAGATCGAAAACCTTAAAAGTCCAATATAACCAGTAAATTAATTCAAAAACAAATTCTTCATAGTTAAAGTACCTTTATTTTCCCGGACAAAGCAGTTATATGAAGTCATCCCACGGCTATAAAGAGCACTTGGATACGAGTACTCCCTTCCACAAACCTTTTTGTGGTGGTTCCCAACCCAATCCTGAAAAATCAAAAAATCAATACTCTTCACTTTAATTTGACAACACTTTAGAATTAAGTGTAATACCTGGTTACATGAAACTAAACATCAACATTACCATGGATGCATCATAACTACATGCATATGTGTTCCATGGATAGACTTTCAAAGTAGCACCTGCAATTTGCATGTTACGTAATTAACTCATTACTTATAAACAATTAACATTCACAGAACAGTTGTTTTAAAAGCACCTAGTCCTTGATCTCAAAGTATAAGTTAGGGCTCTATCTACATGTTTACTAATGACGGGCTCTATCTACACATTTATTAATGACAGGCTCTATCTACATATTTACTAACGATGGGCTCTATCTACATGTTTATTAATGACGGGCTCTATCTACAGGTTTCTTAATGACGGGCTCTATCTACATGTTTATTAATGACGGCTCTATCTACAGGTTTATTAATGACGGGCTCTATCTACATGTTTATTAATGACGGGCTCTATCTACATGTTTATTAATGACGGGCTCTATCTACATGTTTATTAATGACGGGCTCTATATACATGTTTATTAATGACGGGCTCTATCTACATGTTTATTAATGACGGGCTCTTTCTACAGGTTTCTTAATGGCGGGCTCTATCTACATGTTTACTAATGACGGGCTCTATCTACACATTTATTAATGACAGGCTCTATCTACATGTTTACTAACGATGGGCTCTATCTACATGTTTATTAATGACGGGCTCTATCTACATGTTTATTAATGACGGGCTCTATCTACAGGTTTATTAATGACGGGCTCTATCTACATGTTTATTAATGACGGGCTCTATCTACATGTTTATTAATGACGGGCTCTATCTACATGTTTATTAATGACGGGCTCTATATACATGTTTATTAATGACGGGCTCTATCTACATGTTTATTAATGACTCTTTAAAAACAATTTTAACAACAATTAGTATCTTTTCATTTACATCTTTTTTTAAACAAAAATTAAAGGGACACTGTCCGTAAGTAAGCAGATACTGAGCATAACCAAATAACTGTTACTATTCATTGAAATGTATACATGAAAACATGAGGATAGACCCTAAGAAGTCTGTAGGAATACATTCGTGAGTTTGAAAAAAAAAGAGTTTTAATTATTAAATGTAAATAAAGTGGGATCCACAATATTTACCTTTTATGCGTTCACGTGACTTCCATAGCGCACTAGGTTTTCACCATAGTATGTATTGCGTATTATGTATAGCCCGCTTAGCTCAGTCGGGAGCGAGTTCGGACAAATTTACGCTCACGCACACTTCTTTTTTAATACTGCGAGTTTGGGCTGCGAGTTCAAACCCAAGAAGTGGATTTGCTTTTTTTTGTACCGCGATTAAATTCCGTTAAACAATTTTGCTTTTAATTAGTAAATATTGAATAATGTTTAGTGTATAATGTTTGCGAACATAATTATTGGGTGTTTTATAAGCTAAAAGTTACGGACAGTGTCCCTTTAATAGACATTTTCAAATGTATATACATGCATGCATCTGTATGTAGTAACTATACCACTATCATTGTATAGACATACCTGTCTAAAATACAATGTACATATTAAAGACATTTTCTATAGTTTTTTCTGCATAACAGATTTTCTTTAAACTTTTTGTACAGTAAGCCTGTTATATATATAGACAGAAAAGGCAAAAATAATGGTAGGTCACCATGATTGTTAAAATTTCAAAAAATATATGTAATGCCACCATCATGTCAATCTGTCCAAAAAGTCCATGAAATAGCTAAATAAGACATTTTTGAAGTCTAATCATTTATTCATTGGTCACCATTCTGCTAAAATTGTATTAAAGTAAAGAACATTTAATTATAATAACATTTAAAGCTCTGACATATTTATGTAAAACCTATATTTTTTTACAAAATCTGTTGAGACCATTACCACAATTTATGCACAGATTAGCCCATAATGATACAATTTCCTTTTTTTTTGTATGTCCTAATACTAGAATTTGTTTAAACTTTCTAAGCCCGTAGTTTAACATATATAAAAACAAAATGTGCAATAAAAATGTTAGGTCCCCATGCTTGTTTAGAAAAAAAATTTGAAACCCTACCCCTATGCTAAAAGGCCAAGTTTTGTATGAAATTATATAAAAATGATATAGTTTTCTTTTTTGTAATGTTCCTAATAATAGAATTTGATCAAACTTCCTAGGCACTTATTTGAACATATATTTAGACAATATATGCAATTAAAATTATAGGTCACAATGCATATTTAGATTTAATATTGGTTTTTGGAACCCTACCATTATGCTTAAATTTTAATTTTGTTGGAATTTTTACAAAATGCTATATTTTTCCTATTTTATGTATCTAATAATAGGCATTTATTTTAATAAAGACAATAAAAAAAAAAATTAAAAAATTAAAAAAATACAACTTGACATCAAAAGCAATATTTCTGTAAATTTTTAGGAAAATCCACCCACTTTATTTACATATAATGATTAAAACCTTTTTTTTCTTTCAAACTCACGAATGTATTCCTACATACTTCTTAGGATCTATCCTCATCTTTTCATGCATACATTTCACTGAATAAAAGTCAAGACAGTTATTTGGTTATGCTCAATATCTGCTTACGGACAATGTCCCTTTAAAAAAAAATAAAAATATATTATATAGAAAAGAGTCTGGTAAAGTTTGGCAAAGATCAGATGCAAAATGAAGGCCCTATCATAATAACGAGGCAAATTATAGCATTTTTAACTAAATCAAGGGCCATGACTCCGCTGTTACCGGTCCAATCTGGCTGGTTTTCAAACTTGTCCGAGCTTTCATTATATTAACAATGTGGTAAAGTTTGGTAAAGATCAGATGAAAAAATGAAGGCCCTATCGTCTTAACGAGACAAAAGTTAACGACAGTAGAGCTAAAAACTGAGGTGTAAAGCCGAAAGTGCTCGAGTTTCCATTTTAGCTAGTATTAAAGCTAGCAATATATATATTTTTGGTATTTTTTATAGCAATCTAAAATGCTAATTTTACACATAGTATTTTAATATTTTTTTGGGGCAAATGAACAATAACGTGAGAAAAAAAACTTTGAGATGTTATATGAGAATTCTGCCTCATTTTTTTTGCATTTTTGGTTACAGCCCTGGATTTATAAAGAGTCATACTTCTTTTAAATTTATCTTAAATTGATAATATCTTTACAGTACCTTGCCTCACATCACTAATCTGTTATGAATAGAGATTCTAATCATAGCTTGAGCACCAAGAAGAAGAATAAATATGAACAAAAAATGTCACTGTATTAAAGTGACAAATGCCACCGAAGTGGTTTTGAACGTTGACCTCTAAGTGTGACCCTGACTTTGGAGCCATGGACCTGGATTTTTCATGCGACACATTGTCTTGATGTGGTGAGCACTTGTGCCAAGTTATTTGAAAATCCGTCAATGAATGTCGGAGTTATTAACCAGACAAGAAAGTACTTCTTTTTTCACCTTTGACACCTCCATGCGTGACCTTGAGCTTGGAGCCACGGACCAGGATTTTTTGCGCATCACTTCATCTTGTTGTGGTGAGCACTTGTGCCAAGTAGTTTGAAAATCCGTCCAGATATGTCAGAGTTAATGACCGGACACGACTGTATGGACTGACAGACGGACGGTGCGACTACTATATGCCGCCCTTCGGGTGCATAAAAATATACATTTTTAATAATTATACATGGGTAGACCAAAGTTCTACTGTTCAAATGTGCAATGTACCTTTATTACTTGAATTTCAAGGCCAGTTTTAGAAGCAGCCTCACGGTGCTTTTCATCCGCCTCCTTCCCTTTGGATTTCATCCCACTTACATACATTTCTTCCAACACAAGCCGGTTTTGTTCGGAGATGTGTGTTCTCTGTAAATACAATAACTTTACCTACAGTCAGTTGATTTATGTCATAGCAGATTAAGAGTGGGTTTGATTTAATAGATCATTGCATTTCCATATTTCACTGTCAAATCAGGGATTGTTTTTTACCCTTTTGGTATTAAATGGCGCCCGTACCAATTCAACTGGGAAAACTCGCGTTGTATTGCCTGAAACTGGGATCAAACAAAAGCAATATAGCATGCACTCCAATAAGAAAAAATCATACTTTTTGCCATTGGAAATGGTACAGAAAAGTACTGTTTTTCAGTAACATTTATAGAAGGGAAAAAAAACACTGCAAGTCTATAACATATTTTACCTGACTACATAGCTGTCAAGGACCAATGCAAGTCAAGAGTGAGCTTGGTGTGGCCCAGTGGGTTGTTGACCCTTAGGGGGTCAGTGGGGTGAAGCCCCATAAGCCTGAGATGGTAGATAATAAGTCGTGTTTCTTTCGACTGTTTACATGTCAATCAACGGCCGATAGTTGGTGGTGTCACGGTGTTGGAAGTTCTGTTTTTTATATTTTAGCTATGGTCATGTGACAAATTATCATGTGATTGCAGACTACTTTCTTAGATGCTGACATAGGTCAATGTAATGGCCACTGGGAGAGATTGGACATTGTCACAAGTATGTGACTATTTTGAAAAAAAAATTGTGAATGAAAAGAATTCAGCTGGATTCAACTGAAAAGTTTGACGGATGTCAAAATTCAAAAATTGATGAGAAAAAGTGATACACGTATATATTTTACATAATGTTTATGTGCCGATTAAAAAGTATAGGTTTATTCATGGGTTATTATATACTTCCTAAATTTCTTGTACAATAAATGTGTATTATGATATTACTGTCGATTGATGTTGTATGTTGAATATGTATAAAATGATGAGTTGTAATTTGACACTCCAGTTTTGGTGTTAAGTCTGGCTGGTTAAAGGGACACACGGCAATCTTGATTTTGATAAAACTTGCGGTGTCCCGTTAGTTTTTTCTTCATAACTTGCATTGTTCATCACAAATATTAATTATACAAATTTGTTTTGCACATTAATTACCGACTGTTGATAATATTGCACCAATATTAAGTTAATATATATATAAACCTATATATAATATATTTAAACCTGTCATAATCAGAAGAAATAATAAAATCTCTTTTTTTTTATTTAATTATATGCAAGCACTTTTAAAGTAAAAATGATACTAGATTAATAGTTATACATCATGACGCAAATGTTAATGCTGGGTAAAAACTTTTTTAGAGATTGCCATGTGTCCCTTTAAAGCAGTTAAATTTGGATTCTCAAAATACATAAGTTATATATATATCAGGGGCGTTCCTGGGGCTAATTTAGGTATACGCATCATCGAGTTTTGGATTCACAAGTGTGCCTAACCCCACTATACCTTCAGTTTTTATTGCATTTTTTGCATTTTTAGCCTTTTTTATTTGTTTAGCTTCTTTAATAGCCTGTACGCATGTGCGTATTTCCAGGTACGCCCCTGTATATTCATATCAACCTCATCATCAGTAGGTAAGGTTTATAAACAGTGTATGCATGTTGCAAAATTTGGCTGTTGTCGAGGGGGTAAAGATTGGCAAAAGCTCGACAAAATCGCCCTTCATGTTTGAAAAAATTACATGAGGTGAGACTTCTAACATCACATTTTTCCTTGGTTCTGAAGCGAAGAAATCATGACATAAAGCAGGCTGGGTGGCCAAGACTCAGTAACTTGAGAAAGTAAATGGAACAGATTTTGAATTCACTGTATATAGTCTGTAGCACATGGTCCCCCAATTCTAAAAATCGTGTTCAAGTTACCGCACCCCAAATTGGGCCAATGAAATGCAAAGATATTTAGCAAGAGATAGCAATATGCTTTAGTCTAAATCATAATTTTTATTTTGTTGTTGTTTATTTATCTTGATAGAACATGAATTGGCGCCAAAAACAGTATTGATCTAAGCGTCTCTAGATCTGTTTAGGAACGATGCAAAATACACGACATGCAACATGATAAAACACATTTCTAAATATTTAAAAATGAGTAGGCCTACTTACCATTGTTATCGCTATACAGTACAGTAGATCTAAAAGACGCAGAGATTCTGGGAGATAATGCTGTAACACGTTGACAATGACAACAAACGCTTGAAATAGTGATGCTTCCAAAAGATGCAGATGGTGCCCAGTTGTTGTTTTCCGGTCAATGAGGCTCTGGACGAGTTACACGAAATAAAATTGTTGGGGGCTGGGAGTGGGCGCAACTTTTTTTTTTAAAAGGTTGACATCCCAGTTTTCATATCTTTTCAGATTTTAGGGTGGTAAAAATTATAGCCACGAAGGTGTACTGTAGGAGGGTGGTGTCGTCCTCCCACTGCATAGAGCCTCCCCCCCCCCCCCACCACCACCCCTCCCCACCCCACTCTGCATAGGATGGGGTTGGGGCCACCTTGAAACATTTGCAAATGTAAATTGCACTAGAGACCTTGATCTAATAACTGCAATGTACGGAGGTCTGTGAGTGCACGTGGTACGTATCTCTTCGAGATGTTATTTAATTATGAAAGTGCCAAACAAAATCAGATCATCCACATCCACACCCCTGGGCCCTGGGGTACGGCTAGCTATATATATGTATAGGCCTAAAGGTATATCTTTCTTTTAGTCTGGCTACTGGCACATCGGTGTAGTGTAGATACTATTCCATTCAAAAATATATATTACTATATATTACATTAAAAATAAGGTACAGCTAGTCCCGGAGTGGGGTTGGGGTGCGGGGATCACTTGGACAAATTGTGTACGGATGTGTGTCTGGCATTTCGGAGACCCTTCCTATTCATATAATTGGCTACTGGAGAAAGTCATACCTACTCATATACTTTTCACCTTGATACTTACAAGTTGATATACCTCTTTTAAATAGGTTTAATATCAGGGTTTGATATTAACTTTTTTCAGCAACTTGTCCAATTTACTTGTCCCCAGTCAAATTTACTTGTCCCTGCACTTCAGGTAAAAGTGATACAAACAACAAGATCAGTCATGAAAGTGACATTACATTCCCTCAGTTGAAAACAAGATGGTTTTTATTCGTCATTTACAATGTGCTCACCAATGTTTTGAAATGTTTTCAGTCACAAGTTTTAAAGATGTAAAATTCATTTCTTGTTATAAAATTTAGTTGTCAGTAGGACAGGTCACCTGGGACACCAGTAGAATCTACATGGCACAGGACAAGGGGACAACTGTTAATATCAAACCCTGAATATGCCAACGATTAGCCATTTTCACCCCCTTTTTAGGAATAGCACGGATCAAGATTGCTTAAAATTGCTAAAAATAGATTTCATTCGTACAAATATGTATGATTTTGTCCGAAAACAGATCGGGAATCTATTGAATCTTATTGTGTGAGGTCAATATCGATCTACTGTAAGGCTAAGAATGTTGGGCTAAGAATGTTAGGCTAAGAATGCACAAATATCAAAGACACTATGAAACAATGAAAGACATTTCATCCTGAGGATGTTTCAACGGATCATGTTAAAAATTACAGGCTATTCCGTGGCTATACCTCACAGACAAACCATCATATACACATATATAATTATATATATATATAAATAAATATATAAATATATAAATATATATATAAAAACAAAAATGACTTAAATATGTTTACCTCCCGATTAGAAGTATGCATACATTTTGTAACTCACATCTTCATATACAAAAAACATCTTCATTAAAAAAGGAAGTTTAGAGACTGAGCATAATAACTATTATTAAATAGATCTAAATATTAATTTGCTCAAATATATAGGCATAAGGTACCCAAGCAGAGCCTCAAGATTCTGCTCGTGATGCGCAGTCCGTCCGATGCTATTTATAAACCCGATGGTATGTTAAGTCTATATTAACAGATAACCCCATACCATACGGTATAATGGTATACCATGTTACCGCTACAGTACCATAACCCCGCTAACTTAACGCCTGCTCAGTGGAATAACCTGAGTCGTATCGGGTGGTAGTTCAGTCATATCACGACGGTGTCTACCCAACGCTCAACGTTATAGTGCTGCCACACTGGAATACCACGCCGTAGACACATGTCATGGAACACCACGCACAGTATACTTACACCGGCCGACCAATCCTAGTACTGTCCTTTCTATGCTGAATGTAAAGCAAAAAAGCTGTTAGAAGTATTTCATAAACCCACAACCTCACGCATGCGGGGTAGACGTTCAAGCAATCAATCAACGCCGCAGTTAATAAGAGAAAGAGATCAAGAAATAAATAATAGGCTTCCTCACAATGAAGATACACAGAGAGTATATAAGCAGATCAAATATAATACAAGTATCAGCGCTGCCTAGTGGATAGTGTGATGAATTTGAAATCCGAATGAAGCTGGTTCAAACCTTCCCGGCGCCACTGATTTGGTTGTGTGTTTTGGTTAAGATTCTTTCCCTTATACTCTTTTGTCATACGGGTACGTAGACCGGAAGTCTCGTGTATCGGAATATATCACGAGAGCACTTCATAGGGTAAGGGTTATTTCTGTTATACGAACTATTTTGTTATTTGTTATGTGAAATACTATTAACTACTGTTATCTTGTATTCGTTAATGTTATCTTCTTACAAGAATCCCCCTTTCCGCTCCCAACCCCTTCCCGCACACACCCGCAGAACGCTACATATATACGATATATGTAGATAGACATCGTCGGCATAGGATTGAACTCTTCTCTGTGGATACCAACCCGTGGACGTCGGTGAGAAGGCACCGCAGCACTGCTGGACTTGTCACCCTGTAAGTGCTGTGGACCAAGATATGTGCCGTATGGACGAGATGCAGTTAGATGCAGTTATACAGCCTGTATGGGTGACTATGGTGTACGATCGGGGTCAAAACTACAGATGTAGGTGCACCTGTAAAATGTATAGGCGAGCCTATAAATTATATGGGTGCACCTGTAAAGTTGTAGGTGCACCTATAAAAGTGTAGGTGCACCTATAAAATATATTGGCGCATCTACAATTATACAGGTGCAACTATAAATATGAGTGCACCTGCATTATTAATGAACAGGGTCAAAGTCTCGTCCATTTAAATAACGCGCCTGTCACAAATTACACTAATGTTCCACTAGAAAATCTCATCGACGACAAAATGCGAAAGTCTCCGAAATTTAATATCCCACTGGTACCTCTGTCCTCTGTTAAAAGTCAACTTAAATCTCTTGATACTACCAAGTCTACCGGTTCCGACGAACTGAGTGCCAGATTTTTGAAAATATCTGCTACTGTAATCGGCCCCCATTCTTACGAAAATGTTTAACACTAGTATACTCACTACTATCTACCCGCAATTATTCAAAAGAGCAAAAGTAATCCCAGTGCATAAAACGGGTCCTAAAAGCGATAAGGCCAATATCAATACTTCCTGTTATTTCTTTAATAGTTGAACGTCATGTTAGTATACATTTGAGACGGCATCTTGAAGAAAATAGGTTGTTTTATTCACGACAATATGGCTTAGGGCAAATCACTCGTGTCAAACTGCCCTTATACGAATATTAGATGACTGGATTGCAGCCATTGACAACAATGAAATTGTTGGTACTACATTTCTTGATCTGTCAAAGGCGTTTTATTTAGTTGATTGTAATGGGCACTGACTGGTTATCGATAGCTCCGCCCACCATTACCCTGTGAGCGAATGTGGCCGCTATGATACTCTACGATAAACATGTTAGTTTTGTATGTAACCTTGTAGCAGAATAAACGTAGTAAACGAATCCCTCGTTTGGGTTTATATTATATACTTATCCCTGTAATAGGGTCCGTACTTTCAGACTACAAATATACTTTGTAGAACATTACAATGGCGACGAGGATGGGATTTTATTAATATCAGTGCGAAAAAAACAAACAAAAAAAAACAAAAAAAAAACATTTGGATATGGATATAAACATGGCTGGACTTACACAGTTTCCGAAATTTGAAGTGCACAGTGAACAAAGCTCAGTTGGACTTAGATGGAATAAATATGTGGCAAAACTAGAAAATCTATTTGTCGGATTGAACATTGAATCAAAAAAACGCAGGAAGGCGTTGCTGTTACATTACTCTGGGGATGAGGTGTTCGAAATTTATGAAACATTGGACTTAGGAGGCGATGAGTCGAATTTTGACGCCGTAAAGACGTCATTGTCACAATATTTCAATCCAAAGAAAAACCGAGAGTTTGAACGCTACGAATTCCGTAATTTAAAACAAATGAAGCATGATTCTATTGACCAGTTTGTTCCTAGACTTCGCCAAAAAGCGGAAAATTGTGAATTCGGGGATAAAGATGGAGAGATTAAAAGCCAGATTATTCAGGGATGTTCGTCGAAGAAACTGAGATTAAAATGTTTAGAACAAGATAAACCGCTAGATGACATACTGATAATGGCAAGGACAATGGAAATTGCAAACTTACAATCACAGGCAATGGACAAAAACGAATGTAATGACGACACAGTGAACAAAGTGAAGCAAAGACGGAGCCAAAATCGAGATTACGTCAAACAGAATCCAGTTCAACCAGTACGTCGCAGTCAGCTGACATGTCGTAATTGTGGCGGAAATTACCCACACGAAGATAAGTGCCCCGCATTCGGCGCAAGTTGCAATTATTGCAAAAAAAAAACCCATTTTATTTCAGTATGCAGGAAAAGAATTAATTCCAGCCAGTTACGTGAAATTTCAGAACGCATTAACGAAAATGAAAGTGAAACCGAAAGTACATCGTCGGACTCAGATTTGGCGTTTGGAATTAAATCGGTGAATAGAATAGCGTCTAGCAAAGTGCCTAGAGTGGATCTAATAATTAACGGTGTGCAAACGAAATTTTTAGTTGACACAGGTAGCAGTTTAAATGTGGTCGTCGAATCATTCATTAAGAATATGCAACCACAGCCTGAACTTCAGAAATCAGAAACAAAGGCGTTCGCATTCGGACAAAGTAAGCCACTGACAATATTAGGAAAATATACATGCACTGTTGAAACGAGTTCGAAATTTGCCACCGCCGACTTCCATGTAATAAAAGAACCGTCAGAAAATTTGATCAGCTACGAAACGGCCGTCCAGCTGGGGCTCGTACCTGTTATCAAGTCTGTATCCAGTGAGGATACAAGATATGAAACTTCATACGAAAAGTACAAGCCTGTTTTTGAGGGACTCGGTAAACTGACAAACAAGCAAATTAAATTTCATATCGATGAAACCGTGATACCGACAGCTCAACCGGCAAGACGTATACCATTTCACGTTCGCGAACAAGTGGAAAAAGAATTAGAGCGACTTGAACAGTTGGATGTGATTGAAAAGGCAACAGGGGCAACTCCATGGGTATCGAATTTAGTGGTGGCCCCGAAACCGAAGTCGCCTAATGAAATCAGACTTTGTGTGGACATGCGGAAAGCAAACCAGGCTCTGAAGCGGGAACGACATGTCGTCCCCACAATTGACGACATTATTTCACAGGTGAATGCCTCCACAGTATTTTCCAAGGTCGACCTCCGCCAAGGGTTCCACCAGCTTGAACTTTCGGAGGACTCGAGGACAATGACTGTGTTTGCGAGTCATACAGGACTTTGGCGATACAAAAGGTTAAATTTTGGAGTATCTGTTGCGCCTGAAATATTCCAAAACGAGATTAGGCAACTGCTTGTCGGATTAACGGGAGTATTAAATATCTCCGACGATATAATAATCCACGGCAGGACCAGAGAGGAACATGACATCAATCTCGAAGCCACACTACAACGATTACAAGATCGCAATCTGACATTGAACAAACAAAAATGTGAGTTTGGTAAGACGAAAATGAAATTCTACGGATACATATTTTCGGAATCTGGAATTTCCCCGGATCCAGATAAAATAGCATCAATCAAAGACGTTCAAAAACCGACAAATCAAAGCGAGGTCCGTAGTTTTCTCGGAATGACAAATCACGTTTCTCGTTTCATCGAGAATTATTCTACAATATCAGAGCCACTTAGGCGTCTCACCCAACAAAAACAACCATTCATCTGGGAAAAACAGCAAGAAAACGCATTTAATCAGTTGAGAAACGCTTTGGTCAACGACCAAGTCATGACATACTTTGATCCGGCGAAACAAACTGAACTATGGGTTGATGCGAGTCCCGTGGGAGTCTCTGGGATCTTAATTCAAGAAAGCAAAATTGTTGCATACAGAAGTAGGTCATTGACCGCAGTAGAACAGCGGTACAGTCAGACGGAACGCGAGGCATTAGCATGTGTTTGGGGATGCCAACATTTTCATCTGTATTTATTCGGGAAGGAATTTACCCTGATCAGTGACCACAATTGCTTAGAATCAGTATTTAATAATACCAAGCAAATCCAGTCGGCTCGTCTTGAGAGATGGCGTTTAAAATTGACAACATACGATTTCAAAGTGAAATATCGTCCTGGGAATCAAATGATTGCTGATTACTGCTCTCGACATCCAGTCAACAAGGTATCAAGTGCGAACAGATCAAGTGCGAACATAGCAGAAGATTATGTCAGTTTTATAGGGCATACACTGAAACATGGCTTGGCCTAACTAGCCTGGCCTCATTGGCCTGGCCTGGCCTGGCCTAAAACTTGTTTACCTTAATTGTTATTGTTCCAGGTCATTGTCCTTAGTCAGGTCGATTGACCAACTTCACAATGAGGGGCATTCACAAAGGTCTAAACTTCAGATAACTATATTTGATTGCATTGGATTAGCATTGGTTATGATATGTCAATGCTTAACGTGTAGAAGGAAGGAACATAAACTTGTGCAAATGGGAATACAATAATGTATAAGGATGATATGAATAATAAAATAAATTAATGTTTGAAATTGATAATACGATTGAGTGGTTTATAAATGAATGGCAGGATATACAACAATATATTAATTCAATGATAAGGATTCAATAAATAAGTTAAGGATATGTTGGTACAATATTTTTGGAAAGGTGAGATGGTGAATGTGTGGTAAATAAAATTGAATAGGTAGTGGGCAAATGGATAGGTGGATGGATGGTTGAAAGGGTGAGTGGTTCCATTTTGGTAGGGTGGATGGGTTGCTGGATGGTAGGATGTGTAGTGTAATATACTCTATATACACTTCTCAAAACTGCTAACTACACCGCTACGTTTTGGGTTATATATATCGATGGGTTGAATGTTTTTCAATAAAATAAAAAGGAAATACCAATTCAATCATTTTTACATCATTTCATTTTATTTTTTTCATGGGCAATGCTAGAACTAAACCACAATAAGCAATTACAAACGACCCATGTAAACACTAAAGTCACACTTTTCATTTCTTGTTCATAAAAGTGTGACTTTAGTGTTTACATGGGTCGTTTGTAATTGCTTATTGTGGTTTAGTTCTAGCATTGCCCATGAAAAAAATAAAATGAAATGATGTAAAAATGATTGAATTGGTATTTCCTTTTTATTTTATTGAAAAACATTCAACCCATCGATATATATAACCCAAAACGTGAGCGGTGTAGTTAGCAGTTTTGAGAAGTGTAGTATTTGATTGCATATATTACCTAAGAGGTTGGTAATACATACTTTTTATTGTATATATAATGGGATTATATCATGGATATAATGATTGATGCATATAGATGGGCAGATAAAATGAACTTTAGTCAAATATTTATTAAGAGACCACTAATGGGACAAACAAATACAGGTGCATTTTCAATAAAAAACACACAATACACTTGGGAACTCAAATGGTGTATAGTCTAAGAGCATGTGGTATTTTAGTAGAGGCAGTGTTCACATTCTAATGTGCTTTATAATTATGATAGCAACTGATATCAACAGATGTTGGTTGATGTGATCTTTTTTTATTTCGCTTTGAATTTGATTTCCCGAACCACATTGATTACGCGGAAACTGTAAGAGCTATCAGGTCAAACTTTAGCATAGCTGTCCTTTTACCTCAACAATGGGCATTTTTATATTCTGACATTAAAAACTGAATTTCAAGGTTACCATATCTAAAATCTTTGAAAATGGTCCTTCGGTGACAATTTTCAAGGTGCACAACTCATTTTACAAAATTTGGTTAGTTTGACCTTCATTGTTTAGTTATAAAAGTAAATTATGCGAACCATATTTAAAAATAAGATTCTTTAAAGATAGAAACTTAAATGTGGGATATAATGACGTTTGTGTCTTATTTAAATAGATTTTCACATGACCAAGACACGTTGAAAAGTGGTAATAACCGTTGGTTTATGCAACGTGTTGGTGGCAAATGTTAAACAGCATATGCAAGTTAGAATACTAGTCGATCTTAAAAACGAAGGTCAATATTAGATAGCTGTGATTTGCTTGAAGAGCCTTAAACATTGAAAATATTTAAATATTTAAAAGCGTGTCCTGTTGCTATCGCATTGCTTTACCATATAACTATTTGGCTGAATTATAATCACCTTGTAACTCTAAATGTAGTTCAAGGTGATGGGACATTAATGGGTTCTGTCTGGTCAGATCAGGGTCAGCGCCCTAGAATTGTAAACAAGTTACAATAATGAATGATTGCCCAGGGATCCATCAAACCACTATTAAATCCGAGTTCTTTATTATTTTAAAGCATGTACATTTAAACTTTATTTCAGAGTGATTTTGCATATATTGTTTTCTTTCGAAAACTATGGAATCTTTAATTAAATAACTGTTTAGGGAAAAATGATATCATGTTATGTTGATAGTATTGAGAAAAAAAAATGAGTTTTGTTTTGTCTATAAGATTCCATATTTCAAAACTATTTTAGAACAGGGTCTGCCGCTCTGGTCTACCAATGGCACCACTGAGCCAATTTATGATTTTCAGTAAAATAAAATTGTTATGTCAACAAAATGCAACATTTACTTGTCTCTACCCTTGTTGGGAGCAACTGTTGATTATATGTCTATGCAAAACATTGTAACCTCTGGGGCGGGGCCAGTCTTGACCCCAGGGTCACTATTTGAACAAACTTGATAGAAGATCAAAAGCTGATGCTACATGTAATATATGAGAGCTATGTGCCTTGTGGTTTCAGAGAAAAAAACTGTTTTACCGGTCAGTTGTTCAAAAAAACTGTTTTGTTGACCCTGGGAACTTCATTTGTACACACTATATAGTCTTGGCGATCATTAATGAAGAAAAACTGTCAAAATATGTTCCGTGGTTCTTGATAATAAGCTCTTTTGACCATATATGGTAATGGCGGTCATCTTGGATGTCGCATTGACGTAATTCGTATAAATTTGACAGCATTGAACTCAGGATCATCCATGTGAAGTTTGGTTAAAATCAGCCAAGCGGTTTATGCAAGTACGTCATTTAAACGAAAGTTAACGGACGGACGTTGATGTTTCTTTAAGATAGAGAGATGTCTCTTTAAACTAGAGAGATGTCTCTTTAAGATAGAGAGATGTCTCTTTAAACTCTAGAGATATGTCTCTTTAAGTTAGAGAAATGTCTCTTTCAGATAGAGATATGTCTCTGTAAACTAGAATATGTCTCTTTAAGCTACAGAGATGTGCCTTTAAGCTAGAAAGATGTCTCTTTAAACTAGAGAGATGTCTCTTTAAACTAGAGTGATGTATCTGTAAACTAGAGAGATGTCTTTTTATGCTACAGAGATGTCCCTTTCAGCTAAAAAGATGTCTCTTTAAAGTAGAGAGATGCCTCTTTAAACTAGAGAGATGTGTTTTTAAACTAGAGTGATTTCTCTTTAAACTAGAGATGTCTCCTTAAGCTACAGAGATGTCCCTTTAATCTAGAAAGATGCCTCTTTAAACTAGAGAGATGGCTGAGATGTCTCTTTCATCTAGAGAGATGTCCCTTCAAGCTAGAGAGATAGAGAGGTGTCTCTGTAAATTAGAAAGATGTCTCTTTAAGCTACAGAGATGTCCCTTTCAGCTAAAATGATGTCTCTTTAAACTAGAGAGATGTCTCTTTAAACTAGAGTGATTTCTCTTTAAACTAGAGAGATGTCTATTTAAGCTAGAGAGATGTCCCTTTAAGCTAGAGAGATGTCCTTTAAAGCTAGAGAGATGTCTATTTAAACTATAGAGATGTCTCTTTAAACTAGAGTGATTTCTCTTTAAACTAGAGAGATGTCTCTTTAAGCTACAGAGATGTCCCTTTAAGCTAGACATATGCCTCTTTAAATTAGAGAGATGACTCTTTAAACTCGAGAGATGTCTCTTTAAACAATAGTGATTTCTCTTTTAACTAGAGATGTCTCTTAAACTAGAGATATCTCTTTAATCCAGAAAGATGTCTCTTTAAGCTAGAGAGATGTCCCTTTAAGCTAGAGAGATATCTCTTTAAACTAGATAGACGTCTCTGTAAACTAGAAAGATGTCTCTTTAAGCTAGAGAGATGACCCTTTAAACTAGAAAGATGTCTCTTTAAGCTAAAGAGATGTCCCTTCAAGCTAGAGAGATGTCTCTTTAAGCTATAGAGATGTCTCTGTAAACAAGAGTGATTTCTCTTTAAACTAGAGAAATGTCTCTTTTAAGCTAGAGAGACTTCCCTTTAAGCTAGAAAGATGCCTCTTTAAATTACAGAGATGACTCTTTAAACTAGAGAGATGTCTCTTTAAACTATAGTGATTTTTCTTTAAACTAGAGATGTCTCTTTAATCTAGAAAGATGTCTCTTTAAGCTTAAGAGATGTCCCTTTAAGCTAGAGAGGTATCTCTTTAAGCTATAGAGATGTCTCTTTAAACTAAAGAGATGTCTCTGTAAACTAGAAAGATGTCTCTTTAAGCTAGAGAGATGTTCAGTTAAGCTAGAGAGATGTCCTTTTAAGCTAGAGAGATGTCTCTTTAAACTAGACAGATGTCCCTTTAAGCTAGAGAGATGTCCCTTAAAGCTAGAGAGATGTCTCTTTAAGCTAGAGAGATGTCTCTTTAAGCTAGAGAGATGTCTCTTTAAACTACAGAGATGATCTAGAAAGATGTCTCTTTAAGCTATAGAGATGTCCCTTTAAACTAGAGAGATGTCTCTTTAATCTAGAAAGATGTCTCTTTAAGCTATAGAGTTGTCCCTTTAAGCTGGAGAGATGTCTGTTTAATGTGTTGCTTCAAACTGTCTATATGAAGACAAAAAAATGTGTTACTTCAAACTGTTGATTTCACATTAATAAAAACATGTTTCCATTACATCATAAACTGGTTGCATTATCATATGAAGACAAAAATGTGTTGCTTCAACATGATAACTATCAAATTATTATTTCTGAATGACCCTCACAAGGTGTACAATTCCTAACATACTCCGTACAGCTGCATTGTCCCATGAGAGAGATGCTAACCTTAACCTGAGCCACTGACCGTGTAGAAATAACATAAATGACCTTGAATAGCAAACATTAACCCCAGTTTTGAACCCATGACTCCTTGGCCTGACCTTAACTAGCCCCAAGGGACCAATTTATCTTAGGCCAGGCCAGGCCAGGCCAGGACAGGCTAATGAGGCCAAGCCATGTTTCAGTGCATGCCGTTTTATAGCGCATGCATCAATGCCAAACTCATTAACATTGACAGACATTGCGCGCGCCACACAGAAAGACTGTGTCCTTAATTGTGTGATGGACGCTCTGCAAAATAACACGTGGCCAAAACAAACATGTGTGAAAAATGAGTGTTATCGTCGTTATTTTCAATTGGCAGATGAACTGACAGTGTTGATAATTAATGAGGATCGCGTTCTCTTGCGCGGAACGAGACTCTGCATTCCTGAGGCATTACAACGACAGGTCGTAAATCTTTCTCACATCGGGCATCAAGGACGGGTGCGCTGTAAAGCACTTATCAGGGAAACGTGTTGGTTTCCCTACATGGACAAACTCGTGGACGATGTTTGCAAAACCTGTATCCCGTGTATGTCTGTCTCGCCAAATTCAAACCACGAACCGATTAAACCAAGTCCGTTACCGAAAAAGCCGTGGGATGAAGTGTCGATTGATTTTTGTGGCCCATTTCCAAATGGAGATTATTTCATGGTGGTGATATGTGACTACAGTAGATTTCCTGTGGTCGAGAAACTTAGCAACCTCTCAGCAAAGACGGTTATCCCACGTCTGGAGTCAATATTTTACTTAGCAGGAATTCCGAGTATATGCAGATCAGATAACGGGAGTTTTTTTAATAGCCACGAATTTGAGGAGTTTGCAAAGAGATTCGGGTTCGTACATAGGAAAATAACACCATTATTCCCACAAGCCAACGGGACCGCGGAGGCATTTATGAAACCTCTGGTGAAAACAATGAAAGCAGCCGAATCTACAGGCAGCAATTTCAAATCAACGTTGGGCAAATTCTTGCTAAATTACCGAAGCACGCCGCACCCAAGTACAGGACTTTCTCCAGGTGAAATTATGTTTAGCCGAAAAATGAAGACCAAATTGCCTCAGTTTACTGTTAAACAAAATGACAGTAACGTGAGAAAATGGGACACTAAAGCAAAATTGAAAAACAAGAACTATGCAGATATCCGAAGAAAGGCAAAGTTGTCTAACTTAAAACCAGGAGATAGCGTCCTAGTAAAACAGCGAGTACGGAATAAACTGGATACCCCGTTTAACCCCACACCGGGCAAAGTCGTGTCGCGAAAAGGGTCAATGGTCTCTGTTAAACACCAGGATCGAATTATCACCCGGGATGCATCACATTTCAAATCGGTGGAGACGCCAAACATCACCGATTCGATACCACGACGTCGGCAACCTGCAACTAACGTCCGAGAATCGCCACCGAGACGATCTAAACGGAAAAATCGAAAACCGCCAAAAAGATACGTTGAAGAAAATTAAATATTATGGGTATAACGGAAAAACAATAAACATGATGTGTGTTAATGATAAAATGTGTGTATCTTTTTGCAAAATATTCAACGGATTTAATATCAATTATGCCCAGGCCATAATAATGCCTGCCAGTGTTTATTGTGGTAACGCAAATAACACATTCGGAATTATAAATACAGAGTGTTTAAACCGACTACTAGATCATATCATGCGAGAGTTTAGATAAATAAACATCGTTAAACAACAAGTGACACATTCATAGATGAATTGTTTTAGTGAATTAGGAAACTTTCAATGGAATAATAAGTGACGAGCGTTAAAGCAACAAGCCACGGTGGTTGTCTGTGAAACCTGTCACGGCCAATTAGAAAACGCCGTGAACTCGGAGAAACATGTGAAATGTTCTTCGTCGAACTGGTGTTATGTATTTGAATGATTTTTTTTTTCTCACATTACATTAAATACAATAAATGATCACTTGTTAAAAAGAAAAAAAAAAACAGGGAAGAAAGTATCATAAACGTTTATGGTTTGGAAAATGTTAATCTTGATCATCTGTAAAAGGTATCATTGTGTTGGAATCTATAAATGCATGCACGTTTTAAAATGTTTGATTATAGGAGGGATGTAATGGGCACTGACTGGTTATCGATAGCTCCGCCCACCATTACCCTGTGAGCGAATGTGGCCGCTATGATACTCTACGATAAACATGTTAGTTTGTATGTAACCTTGTAGCAGAATAAACGTAGTAAACGAATCCCTCGTTTGGGTTTATATTATATACTTATCCCTGTAATAGGGTCCGTACTTTCAGACTACAAATATACTTTGTAGAACATTACATTGATCATACTATATTGCTGCAAAAGTTAAAAATTTACAAAATAGATAGTTCGGCACTTTCCTAGTGTTCATCATATCTGAATAACAGACACCAGCAAGTTCAGGTTTCTGGTATAACTTCAGAACTTCACCCATTGTATCGGGTGTACCCCAAGGATCTGTATTAGGTCCCTTATTATTTTAATCTACATCAATGACCTGCCATTATCTATGGAAAACAGTCACGGATATGTTTAAGACGATACAACGCTTTCAACTTCAAATTCATCTCTTGCTGACGCTGCAAATTCACTCAATAATGACCTTATCAACGTCAACGCCTGGTGCGATACTAATTGCATGTCTAACAATGCATCAAAAACAAAAAATAATGTATCTCTCATCTAAGGGACCAGGCAATATTTATCGGGGAGTTGGGACCGGTGCAAATAAAAACGTTATACAAAACCAAAAATGTACGTCCCATGGCAAGCAAACGAAAAAAAAAGTTATCGTCCCATGGTTTGTCGTGACAAAAAAAGTACCTGTCCCATGCCATTTTTCACCATACCCAATGGCCAGATAAATATTGCCTGGTCCATAAGCAATGTTCGCCAATGTTCGAAACTAGCGGTGATGTTGCCGCAAACATTATGGTAATCTTTGGCGAATTTGCCGCAAAGTCGCCAAAAATCCAGAAATATTTATTTATTTGGAATGTTCACCATAACATCACCACAAACTTACTTGCATATTTTTTTGTTGGCGACAAATTTTACCAATCCGATTTTTTTTTTTATTGCACGCCATAACATCACCACAACCTTTTAAATTCAGATTTGCCGTTTGTTTATTCACAGAACATCACGACAAACTTTTCCATTCTGATCTGCTGTATCTGAAGACTCTGTTTGCCAAATCATCATTGCAAAACTTAGACTTGATACATACTTTTATTATTTCCATCTACTTTGCATTTTATGTCAAAGGACAGGGGATATGGGCGTACCACTTGAACAAGTAATTTAGCGAAGTGTAAGTTTTTTCGTGGAACCTTATTTTTAAAAATTTATTTAATTGTGTACATTGCAAGAACATTTTTAAATACTAAACATCATGATAACTCCAACATTTAAAGCCAGAACAATTAAAATTGTATCTCAAGTGCAAAATAATATGGTCAGTATGACCTCAATAGATAGATGTGTGTATATATACGTTTGTTTTTTTTGTCTGGGATCTGGTGTTGCCTATTGGACTGCTACAGTTAGTGACATGTCCATGAAAATGGAAGTAATGCAGAAATGACAGCACACGACATCTCCATGAAAATGAGAGTAATGCAGAAATGACAGCGCTCGACAACTCCATGAAAATGGGAGTATTGCAGAAATGACAGTGCTCAACATCTCCATGAAAAAGGGGAGTAATGCAGAAACGACACCACACGAAATCTTCATGAAAATGAGAGTAATGCAGAAATGACAGCGCTCGACATCTCCATCAAAATGGAAGTAATGCAAAAATGACAGCGTTCGACATCTTCATAAAAATGGGAGTATTGCAGAAATGAAAGTGCTCAACATCTCCATAAAAATGAGAGTAATACAGAAATGACAGTGCTCAACATCTCCATGAAAATGAGAGTAATACGGAATGACAGCGTTCGACATCTCCATGAAAATGGGAGTAATGCAGAAATGACAGTGCTCTACATCTCCATGAAAATGGGAGTAATGCAAAGATGATAGCGTTCGACATCTTCATGAAAATGGAAGTAATGCAGAAATGACAGTGCTCGACATCTCCATGAAAATGGGAGTAATGTAAAAATGACAGCGTTCGACATCTTCCTGAAAATGGGAGTAATGCAGAAATGACAGTGCTGGACATCTCCATGAAAATGGGAGTAATGCAGGAATGACGGCGCCCGACATCTCCATTAAAAAGGGAGTAATGCAGGAATGACAGCGCTCGACATCTCCATAAAAATGGGAGTAATGCAAAAATGACAGCGTTCGACATCTTCATAAAAATGGGAGTATTGCAGAAATGACAGTGCTCAACATCTCTATGTAAATGGGAGTAATGTAGAAATGACAGCACACGACATCTCCATGAAAATGAGAGCAATGCAGAAATGACAGCACTCGACATCTCCATGAAAATGGGAGTAATGCAAAAATGACAGCGTTCGACATCTTCATATAAATGGGAGTATTGCAGAAATGACACTGCTCAACATCTCCATGAAAATGGGAGTAATGCAGAAATGACAGCACACGAAATCTCCATGAAAATGAGAGTAATGCAGAAATGACAGCGCTCGACATCTCCATGAAAATGGAAGTAATGCAAAAATGACAGCGTTCGACATCTTCATAAAAATTGGAGTATTGCAGAAATGACAGTGCTCAACATCTCCATGAAATGAGAGTAATGCAGAAATGACAGTGCTCAACATCTCCATGAAAATGAGAGTAATACGGAATGACAGCGTTCGACATCTCCATGAAAATGGGAGTAATGCAGAAATGACAGTGCTCTACATCTCCATGAAAATGATAGTAATGCAAAAATGATAGAGTTCGACATCTTCATGGAAATGGGAGTAATGCAGAAATGACAGTGCTCGACATCTCCATGAAAATGGGAATAATGCAAAACTGACACCGTTCGACATCTTCGTGAAAATGGGAGTAATGCAGAAATGGCAGTGCTGGACACCTCCATGAAAATGGGAGTAATGCAGGAATGACGGCGCTCGACATTTCCATTAAAAAGGGAGTAATGCAGGAATGACAGCGCTCGACATCTCCATGAAAATGGGAGTAATGCAGAAACGACAACGCTCGACATCTCCATGAAAATGAGAGTAATGCAGAAATGACAGATTTTAATTTTGAGAGGATTTATTTAAATAGTGTCAGTTTATTTAAATTGTGTCGATTTATTTAAATATAGTGAATAGAGTCCAAACTCTAATGTACCTAGCTATACAGGGATTCGCTGGTGGCTTATTGTGTACACAAAAACACATGCCCGCACGCACGCGCGCTTGAACGATAGTTTAAAATGACGTTAAACAATATACATACTTCAACAGATAATTTAACAGTTGAAGATTTTCCTCAAAAAAATTGTTGTTGACATAAATTATGCGGGAACTTAACACGGAGTTCATTGCAATGCATTTGCGCTTTCTACAGAACCATACATTATTTACAGAAATAAAATTCTTAATCTGCATTTTGATTTACATCTTGTTTGCAAAACATATTCTTTGTAAAACTTATTCCATTCTATATCAACACCCGTACAGATTTTTCTTAACACGCGTATTTATCTCCTCTTACACATGTACAGTATTTCCGCTCAAATGTTGTGAAACAAATAAGTGCCGTACAGTGACCTATTTATAAAATATGAATCAACTATGGAACTTAACTTCTGGAAGAGAAGACTCGATTTATTCTTAAAATGTTTGAACATGAAGCGTTTATTGATTTCGCGAGGAGTTCGTCAAGTACCGTAGATTCAACCCAGATTTCCCGTTGATTTGGGCATACAGACGTTTTCTATTGTATGCATTCAATTCACATTTATTCATAAACACATTCGGCTTCGAAAAGAGTTTTAAAAGGGGATATATAAATCAACTTACTGATTTATGTCCACCCACCATGGGGTTTTGACGTGTTAAATCCGCTATGTTTTGCTCAAATCATTGGTTTCCATTGCACAGGCTCCAATATTATGATGCGTGTAATTATAAGAATTCGAGGGTCAGAATTGGACGAGTTTCTGCCGAGTTCCTGGTTGCAATGCTGATCCCGAGGGTGAAATTTACCTATCTCACATGGATAAACTCATGATGGATTCTTTTTCTGGCATATATCATTGACATTTTGTGCGTTGACGTCGCCAATAACTAACGTTTAATTGTTTTTTAACACAATGACGTCATGCATCTTAGACGTAAGCTCAAGTATACAAGTTTACAGAATAAATAGAGATTATTTAACTGCTGGGCTGGATTATAGGGAAATCCTTCACGAGTGGTAGACGTGTGGTTCTTTTCACGAACGAGCGCACGCGAGTGAGTGAAAAACAAAGCACGTCTACCATCAAGTGAAGGATTACCCAATAATCGATCCCAGCAGTTAAATAATCTATTTATTACATTTTAAATTACGTTTTTGCAAACAAATATTCGCTTTATTGAACGTTATCGGCGGATGATGTCGACGTCAGCAACACTTTGTTGACGTCACGACTCAACGTCGCAACGTTAGTTATTATTGTGTTCTAAGTTAGCAACGTGTTCTGAGTTAGTTATTAATATTTAGCGATTATGAATATTCTTGCACTGAGAAATCCCGATCTTACACGCATAGAAATGTAATAAACGTTCATAACAAGCTGCTATGTATAAATACGATGCATACTAATAAATAGCAACTTCTTAGGATTATTTATCTTTGAAGGTCATGGAAATATTTGAGAATGAATCTTCAGTACTTGAGCTCAAGTCTAAGAATAGTTTGAAGAATGTTTGGTGAATTTTATGGGAAGCCATGACCATCAAAATGTGGATATTTACAAACCATTCAATGACAGGCCGTTTAATTCAACATGAAGTCATTTGATGACGTACATATTGATTCAATGCGACGTGTAAACTCTGTTAATTCGTTACAAAGTTCGAAGTGAAATGATACGGTGTAAAATGTCAAACCATACGCCGCAAATAGAAATCATTCAGTGCAATGACAAACCATTTGACAAAAAAACTAATGCAATACAATAAAATACAAGTCGGTACGATGAAAACTTAAACAATTCATCGAAAAATGTGAAGTGATACACAACAAAGTAAATCAGTATGATGCAATATGAATCAGTTTAACGCAAACACATTTAGTCTGGTGGTAAGTAAAATAATCTGACGAAAATTGATTTCATTACGTGCAAAGTGAAACGGTTCATCCCGCAAAGAAGATAGCCGCCGGAAGTTCATTCCACACTTGTAGCATACTGACGTCATATCGAATTTTTCAAATTCATCACTGATATTCGGCAGGTGCCCTCCTGATTTTTCAGGACTTCATCCACGGTGCAGTAATTCGGTGTGCACATGCACTACTGAAACATAACGCGTTCTAATTAAATTATTTCCTGTGTCAATATAATCATCGTTATTGTTATTTTTATTTTTGAAGTCAAAATCATGCACCATAACAAATTCTTCACCCGATTCTTCCATACGTACAAGGATTGTCTTTGTTGAATATCGTCTTCACTGGCGTGTCCTGCGTGATGGGGGCCGCCATGTTTGACCGGATTACTTTACCCCCCCCCCCCCCCCCCCCCCCCCCCCCCCCCATAATTCCAAGCGCCAAACACGAGAGATGATACTATTGTTTGGGGCGCTTGTTTCAGCCAAAGGGTTTTCTGTAGTAACTTGAGCAATTTAAATAATACGTAAATCAGTTATTTATCATTAGAACTGGCATTTTTAGTGGTAAATAAAACTACCTTACTTTTGAAAATCGGTTGAGAAATAAATATTTTACAGCCTAAAAGATATTTTGATTGGGCTATTCCTATGTAAATTTCTTGTTGGTGGGACAGCAGAAAACTACGAAATTTCAAATAACTTCAGTAATCCTTCATATTTTGCTATAAAACTTTCAGGGTATCTTAATTTACTGATATCCAACAATTTAAATCCATATTTGGATAAAATTTCTAAAACAAAAACTATTTTTCAAATTGTTCATGCAGCAGAATTTATTTATTTGCCATTAAACGTGTCTGTTTCACTGATATACAACTTATTTAGGCAGTAGATTAATTTTATCTTAAAAGTCCAAAAAAACTTTGGCTGAAACAAGCGCCCCAAACAATAGTATCGATCGAGGTCGAGAATGCACTTGTAGTATATGATGTGAGATTCACTAGACATAATATTAGCATGACTACGTTCCCGATCGGTATATATTATGAGTATATATAGAGTGTGCCCCTGCAAGAACACATGTACGTTCGTACGTACGTACGTCTATTTTATATATGCATGTATATACGTATACGTTTTAAAGATTGCATGACGTTTCGTACCTTGGACGTTTCGTACCCTGGGATGTTTCGTACCCTATGATTTAATGTTGTATTAGCACAACTACGTTATAGTCATTACTAGGTTCGCCCCTTTTTTATGCTCCCCGAAAAATGTCCGTCCGTCCCTCTGTACCTCTGTCCTTCCGTCCGTCGGTCCGTCCGTCCGTCACACTTTCTTGTCCGGAGCATAACTTTGAAACTGCTTATGGGTCTGCATTGAAACTTCACACACTGGACACTTAGAGAAAGTGCAGAGCGCAAGGACCTTAACTATGTCTTCATTCAATCTAGATTAGTTCCCTTTATTACTTTATACTGATATACTTATATTTCTTGTCCTGAGCATAACTTCGAAAGTACTTATGGGACTGCATACTTCACACAATGGTAAACGACATTTAGAGGAAGTGCAGAGCGCAAGGACCGTAACTATGTCTTCATTCAATCTAGATTAGTTCCCTTTGTTACTTTATACTTATAATTCGTGTCCAGAGCATAACTTCTAAAGTACTTATGGGACTGCATGAAACTTCACATAACGATAGAGGCCAATAAGAGGAAGAGCAGAGCGCAAAAATAATCGTAACCCTGTCTTCATTCAAAATAGAGTTATTTCCTTGTGTTATGTACGTCTATATGATCGGAATGTCAGGCAAAGTCGGAAATAACTATCCCCGCACCACAAGTAGGTTTTTCAGCCTCTCATATGCTGTAATATATGATGATTTGCTGGGCCACAAAACTTTCAATCGAGATATGATCGTACCAATTTCTTCCTAGGTAAAGGTATTCTGTATGTTACTAGTATCATGTGTACCCATCTCACACAGCCCTAGTAGACTCTTCAGCCAGTTATATATTGCATGATATGATGAATTTGCTGGGCCACCATACCTTCAATCGGGATATGATCAGACAGATTTTAACGGATTTCGTTAGGTAGTTGCATTCTGTATGTCGCTAGTATAGAGTGTACCCCGCAGGTGGCCCAGCAAAATCATCATATCATGCAATATATAACTGGCTGAAAAGCCTACTTGGGGTGTGTACAAATATTTGTATACAATGTTCCCAAAACAAGTGCATCTTTTTTAAAATCACATGGAAGTGGATTTCTTTCACAAACAAATTATCAGTATGTCAAAATCCTCAATATTCTCTTAGAAAGACAAAGGATTACATCGATTTGGGGTATGATATCGCATATCGCATAGCATTCTTTATTGTGAATACGAAATGATTAGTTTTCGTCAAGTCGTTGATTCATATAGCAATATGATGCAGAGTTTTAAAGGACGTTAATTTATATTTAAAACTTAGGATTAATAACATATGACATGTTGACTTGTCTGTGAATTAATGGGTGTCATGCGACATAAGGCCAATTTTCTTGCTCGATGATTAAATGACTGCGAATGAATTAATCGTGTTTGATGAAAAAATCGAATATTACTGTAAAACTATGTTATTTTGATCAACGTCATACCATCTATTCAGTTTTGCTTGTTATAGTAAACATGCTTTGCTGGAAAAGTTAAGACTTCTAGCCTACCATTTTATTCTTTAGGGATTATTCAAGACATCCTAACACATATTCCTAGATCAAGACGGATTAATAGATGCAAGATGAATGCATCTACATCTGTGGCGACGAAGGTTCACCAAGAAGGATTCCAAACTTGAAAGGAAAGATAGGAACTACGAAATCGACAGATTTAGAGGTAAAGGTTTTTAAAATGACAAACGTTTAACATGTTTAACATGTTTAATGTAAAACGTGTCAAATTGTAAAATGTAACATTTCCACGTAATAATCAGGCATCAATTTGCTGTAGTTGTGGTTTCATCAATGCTATCTTTCTATCTATCTATCTACCTATCTGTCTATTTGTCTGTCTGTCTGTCTGTCTGTCTGCCTGCCTGCCTGCCTGCCTGCCTGCCTCTGCCTGCCTGCCTGCCTGCCTGCCGGCCGGCCTGCCTGCCTGCCTGCCTGCCTGCCTGTCTGTCTGTCTGTCTGTTTACTGCTCTGAAAAACATGCCACTGAAGCGTATTATGCATGTGAAAATAGCACCAAGTACACGGTGTAAGCGCATGCGTTTTGTTGACAACACGGTGTCGACCTGCCTATTTTAACACGGTGTAGCTTTCAAATTTAGACACGGTGTAGTGTTAAACATATGTGCTTCGTCTGGATGCAATTGTTTATAAGTGAAACGTCTAAGTTTACACACATATAACGTTACAAAAAATACGCTTTCTATCAAACATAACAAAACATAATTGTTACAGAAAATAAAGCCTCTTCTGAGCATTGTATTTAACTGGATGTATGCAGATTCTGTTCAAGGGAAATACGTCAGCTCTGAAATACAGCCCTGCAGTAAAACATTGTGGGAAATGGTTAACATTCATGAGTGTTCCAAAACATCTTGGAAGCTTGGTGACTAGTAGCAGTGAGAATGAATGGTTCCTTCGATCCATCCGATGCTTTGATAAACTGTGTTGTTCCGCATAGCTGTTACTTCAACACACCTGTCACTAGTTCCACCAAATGAAATCAGGCCTGGCAATTTAGAGAGAGAGAGAGAGAGAGAGAGAGAGATTTAAATTTAAGATAAAAGGAGTCGGAGGAGTGGGGGACAACGATATTTAAGTTGACACAAACGAAAAAGATCATCGTATTTTCTTTACATTTGCGTTTTTGTACATACTTATGTTTTAGGAAATGCTGAGAGTGGGGTTAGGGGCGCAACTTGCAATAAAAAGATTACAACTGAAAAAGTGAGCTTTTCACTTGAATATTCATAACTTCCGCCTCGTTCTCACCACTTAAACAGACAATAACATTCGCATGAAGCACATACATTACACTACACAGTGTCTAAATTTGAAAGTGTTAAAACTGACAGAAAATGATGAAGTCGACACCGTGTTGTCAACAAAATGCATGCGGTCTACACCGTGTTTCAAGACCCAAAAACAAAATGTTGATCTCGCACAATATAAACCCGCTAGAAATATTGTATTTCTTATCTGGCATGGATTTGTATGTATTTAATACACACACATCTCGATAAATTGAATTTAATACAAACAAATTATGTCAACTTACATTGTATGCCCATCTCTCAAAACCAAACGAAGAAAATATACAGCTTTATCCGTGTTTTTTTTTAACAATTTCAAATTGATGTTTTTGGTCGTAACATTTCTGTAAACTAACATAATTGTTGTTTTGGATGTTTTCTGACATTTAAAATTGTTTAAAATGACGTCCAAATGGTTGAAGGACGTGACGTCAGAGGTCTTTATAGATGTGTTAAAACCACCTTAATAACCATTCAGCATTGAGTATATTAATAATCTATTTTAGATTGCACATTAATATACTAGTACGAGGTAGCCAATGACTTTAGCATGGACCCTTTACGTCGCTACAATATGGCGATCAGTGGTGATGCCGTGTAAACATATATATTTCATACAGACAGTCAAGATGGTTTGGATTTCCTTATTTTCACTGTTTCATTTTCTTGGGATGAAATAGAGTAAGAGAAATATCTGGTTCACTTTAGAATCTGGTTTGAACCCTCAGTGGCCTTTTGTACCCATATGTGTGGTGTTGCTTGTCGTAAACTCTTGTATAGGTGTGGTGTCGCTTGTCGTAAACCCTTGTATGGTAGTTTGCCTTGTATAGGTGTGGTGTCGCTTGTTATGGTAGTTTGCCTTGTATAGGTGTGGTGTCGCTTGTTATGGTAGTTTGCCTTGTATAGGTGTGGTGTCGCGTGTTATTGTAATTTGCCTTGTATAGGTGTGGTGTCGCTTGTTATGGTAGTTTGCCTTGTATAGGTGTGGTGTCGCTTGTTATGGTAATTTGCCTTGTATAGGTGTGTTGTCTCTTGTTATGGTAGTTTGCCTTGTATAGGTGTGGTGTCGCTTGTTATGGTAGTTTGCCTTGTATAGGTGTGGTGTCGCTTGTTATTGTAATTTGCCTTGTATAGGTGTGGTGTCGCTTGTTATGGTAGTTTGCCTTGTATAGGTGTGTTGTCGCTTGTTATGGTAGTTTGCCTTGTATAGGTGTGGTGTCGCTTGTTATGGAAGTTTGCCTTGTATATGTGTGGTGTCGCTTGTTATTGTAATTTGTCTTATATAGGTGTGGTGTCACTTGTTATGGTAATTTGCCTTATATAGGTGTGGTGTCGCTTGTTATGGTAATTTGCCTTGTACAGGTGTGGTGTCGCTTGTTATAGTAGTTTGCCTTGTATAGGTGTGGTGTCGCTTGTTATGGTAGTTTGCCTTGTATAGGTGTGGTGTCGCTTGTTATGGTAGTTTGCCTTGTATAGGTGTGGTGTCGCTTGTTATGGTAGTTTGCCTTGTATAGGTGTGGTGTCGCTTGTTATTGTAATTCGCATTGTATAGGTGTGGTGTCGCTTGTTATGGTAGTTTGCCTTGTATAGGTGTGGTGTCGCTTGTTATGGTAGTTTGCCTTGTATAGGTGTGGTGTCGCTTGTTATTGTAATTTGCATTGTGTTCTTATTGTTTGTCTATAATTATAGCTTCATTTATAGTATGAGCACACATGTGTTGAAACAATGATATATATTGCATAAAACAGAAACGGTATAATATATAACAAGAACAATGCACACTGATTGCTAATTGAATAAAAATAAGAGTAAAAGTCGAACAGGAAAAGCAGATTTCACAGAATACAGTAAACCCAAAAACACGCAAAACGACAAACATAAATGTCAATGTTAATAAGGAATAAAGGCATATGTCGTCACAAACAAAAATAGTTGCAATAGGGCTATCGCCTTGGAACGGTCAGTGGCAAAAAAGGCCACTGGGGATTTAAACCAGGTTCTAGGATGCACCAAACCTCACACTTACCCTACCGTCATCCCAATAAAACAGGACAGTGTAAATAAATACATCCCTGCCACTAGCACTATTGGCAACCCTTTTTTGTTTGTGATGTCTTATTTGGCCTGTTAGTCATCTTTACAATATTTCTGTGTTTCTGTGTGTGTTTGTGGTTGACTGTCGTCCTTGAATTCTACTTTTCCAGTTGGATTTATATATTCTTTATTTCGGATGAGTCTGTTTATTCAGCTTTTTAGCACATTTCATAATGAGTTTAACATAAACCGACAAGATAAACATATAAATGTGATATAATTATGATGCAAGTTTGTTTACACAACATGGCATAAGTAATGATTGCGAACGATATACAATGGTATTAGTTTATATGATGATTACTAAGTTCACCTGTGGTATTTCATTGGATAATTATTCTGCTTTTATTGATGCTATTTAGTGATACTTGCAGTTGTGTGTCTTGCCTGTGTTTATTGATGCTATTTAGTGATACTTGCAGTTGTGTATCTTGCCTTTGTTTATTGATGTTATTTAGTGATACTTGCAGTTGTGTGTCTTGCCTTTGTTTATTGATGCTATTTAGTGATACTTGCAGTTGTGTATCTTGCCTTTGTTTATTGATGTTATTTAGTGATACTTGCAGTTGTGTATCTTGCCTTTGTTTATTGATGCTATTTAGTGATACTTGCAGTTGTGTATATTGCCTTTGTTTATTGATGTTATTTAGTGATACTTGCAGTTGTGTATCTTGCCTTTGTTTATTGATGCTCTTTAGTGATACTTGCAGTTGTGTATCTTGCCTATGTTTATTGATGTTATTTAGTGATACTTGCAGTTGTTTATCTTGCCTTTGTTTATTGATGTTATTTAGTGATACTTGCAGTTGTGTGTCTTGCCTTTGTTTATTGATGTTATTTAGTGATACTTGCAGTTGTGTATATTGCCTTTGTTTATTGATGTTATTTAGTATATTTGCAGTTGTGTGTCTTGCCTTTGTTTATTGATGTTATTTAGTGATACTTGCAGTTGTGTGTCTTGCCTTTGTTTATTGATGTTATTTAGTGATACTTGCAGTTGTGTGTCTTGCCTTTGTTTATTGATGCTATTTAGTGATACTTGCAGTTGTGTATCTTGCCTTTGTTTATTGATGTTATTTAGTGATACTTGAAGTTGTGTATCTTGCATTTGTTTATTGATGCTATTTAGTGATACTTGCAGTTGTGTATCTTGCCTATGTTTATTGATGCTATTTAGTGATACTTGCAGTTGTGTATCTTGCCTTTGTTTATTGATGTTATTTAGTGATACTTGCAGTTGTTTATCTTGCCTTTGTTTATTGATGTTATTTAGTATACTTGCAGTTGTGTGTCTTGCCTTTGTTTATTGATGTTATTTAGTGATACTTGCAGTTGTTTATCTTGCCTTTGTTTATTGATGTTATTTAGTATACTTGCAGTTGTGTGTCTTGCCTTTGTTTATTGATGTTATTTAGTGATACTTGCAGTTGTTTATCTTGCCTTTGTTTATTGATGTTATTTAGTATACTTGCAGTTGTGTGTCTTGCCTTTGTTTATTGATGTTATTTAGTGATACTTGCAGTTGTGTATATTGCCTTTGTTTATTGATGTTATTTAGTATACTTGCAGTTGTGTGTCTTGCCTTTGTTTATTGATGTTATTTAGTGATACTTGCAGTTGTTTATCTTGCCTTTGTTTATTGATGTTATTTAGTATACTTGCAGTTGTGTGTCTTGCCTTTGTTTATTGATGTTATTTAGTGATACTTGCAGTTGTGTATATTGCCTTTGTTTATTGATGTTATTTAGTATACTTGCAGTTGTGTGTCTTGCCTTTGTTTATTGATGTTATTTAGTGATACTTGAAGTTGTGTATCTTGCCTTTGTTTATTGATGTTATTTAGTGATACTTGCAGTTGTGTATCTTCCCTTTGTTTATTGATGTTATTTAGTGATACTTGAAGTTGTGTATCTTGCCTTTGTTTATTGATGCTATTTAGTGATACTTGCAGTTGTGTATATTGCCTATGTTTATTGATGCTATTTAGTGATACTTGCAGTTGTGTATCTTGCCTTTGTTTATTGATGTTATTTAGTATACTTGCAGTTGTGTGTCTTGCCTTTGTTTATTGATGTAATTTAGTGATACTTGAAGTTGTGTATCTTGCCTTTGTTTATTGATGCTATTTAGTGATACTTGCAGTTGTGTATATTGCCTTTGTTTATTGATGTTATTTAGTGATACTTGCAGTTGTGTATCTTGCCTTTGTTTATTGATGTTATTTAGTGATACTTGAAGTTGTGTATCTTGCCTTTGTTTATTGATGCTATTTAGTGATACTTGCAGTTGTGTATATTGCCTTTGTTTATTGATGTTATTTAGTGATACTTGCAGTTGTGTATCTTGCCTTTGTTTATTGATGTTATTTAGTGATACTTGAAGTTGTGTATCTTGCCTTTGTTTATTGATGCTATTTAGTGATACTTGCAGTTGTGTATCTTGCCTATGTTTATTGATGCTATTTAGTGATACTTGCAGTTGTTTATCTTGCCTTTGTTTATTGATGTTATTTAGTATACTTGCAGTTGTGTGTCTTGCCTTTGTTTATTGATGTTATTTAGTGATACTTGCAGTTGTGTATATTGCCTTTGTTTATTGATGTTATTTAGTGATACTTGCAGTTGTGTATCTTGCCTTTGTTTATTGATGTTATTTAGTGATACTTGAAGTTGTGTATCTTGCCTTTGTTTATTGATGCTATTTAGTGATACTTGCAGTTGTGTATATTGCCTTTGTTTATTGATGTTATTTAGTGATACTTGCAGTTGTGTATATTGCCTTTGTTTATTGATGTTATTTAGTGATACTTGCAGTAGTGTATCTTGCCTTTGTTTATTGATGCTATTTAGTGATACTTGCAGTTGTGTATATTGCCTTTGTTTATTGATGTTATTTAGTGATACTTTCAGTTGTGTATATTGCCTTTGTTTATTGATGCTATTTAGTGATACTTGCAGTTGTGTATATTGCCTTTGTTTATTGATGTTATTTAGTGATACTTGAAGTTGTGTATCTTGCCTTTGTTTATTGATGCTATTTAGTGATACTTGCAGTTGTGTATCTTGCCTTTGTTTATTGATGTTATTTAGTGATACTTGCAGTAGTGTATCTTGCCTTTGTTTATTGATGCTATTTAGTGATACTTGCAGTTGTGTATCTTGCCTTTGTTTATTGATGTTATTTAGTGATACTTGCAGTAGTGTATCTTGCCTTTGTTTATTGATGTTATTTAGTATACTTGCAGTTGTGTGTCTTGCCTTTGTTTATTGATGTTATTTAGTGATACTTGCAGTAGTGTATATTGCCTTTGTTTATTGATGTTATTTAGTGATACTTTCAGTTGTGTATATTGCCTTTGTTTATTGATGCTATTTAGTGATACTTGCAGTTGTGTATATTGCCTTTGTTTATTGATGTTATTAAGTGATACTTGAAGTTGTGTATCTTGCCTTTGTTTATTGATGCTATTTAGTGATACTTGCAGTTGTGTATCTTGCCTTTGTTTATTGATGTTATTTAGTGATACTTGCAGTAGTGTATCTTGCCTTTGTTTATTGATGCTATTTAGTGATACTTGCAGTTGTGTATCTTGCCTTTGTTTATTGATGTTATTTAGTGATACTTGCAGTAGTGTATCTTGCCTTTGTTTATTGATGTTATTTAGTGATACTTGCAGTTGTGTATCTTGCCTTTGTTTATTGATGTTATTTAGTATACTTGCAGTTGTGTGTCTTGCCTTTGTTTATTGATGTTATTTAGTGATACTTGCAGTTGTGTATCTTGCCTTTGTGTATTGATGTTATTTAGTATACTTGCAGTTGTGTATCTTGCCTTTGTTTATTGATGCTATTTAGTGATACTTGCAGTTGTGTATCTTGCCTTTGTTTATTGATGTTATTTAGTGATACTTGCAGTAGTGTATCTTGCCTTTGTTTATTGATGTTATTTAGTATACTTGCAGTTGTGTGTCTTGCCTTTGTTTATTGATGTTATTTAGTATACTTGCAGTTGTTTGTCTTGCTTTTGTTTATTGATGTTATTTAGTGATACTTGCAGTTGTTTTTCTTGCCTTTGTTTATTGATGCTATTTAGTGATACTTGCAGTTGTTTATCTTGCCTTTGTTTATTGATGCTATTTAGTGATACTTGCAGTTGTGTATCTTGCCTTTGTTTATTGATGCTATTTAGTGATACTTGCAGTTGTTTATCTTGCCTTTGTTTATTGATGTTATTTAGTGATACTTGCAGTTGTGTATCTTGCCTTTGTTTTTGCTTTTGTTCCAGTGACGGTGATTTTTTTTGTAATGGAACTTGGGTACAGCACGGCTTGGTTCCACTACTATGGCCGATAAAGGCTCTGGGTATTGTTTAACTACCCATAGGATATTTTGTCTGATTTTAGTGTAGTCTTTTGACTGTTATTCAGTGTGATGGCCATGCTTCATAACCGCTCTCCCAACTAAATTCCATTTTGTTCATTTCGATCTTCGGGGCATATACTTTTATATACTGGGACCATACGCCGCTGGACATAGAATAATAAAAGAAGTACCATGTGCACCGCCATATGCATGCCATATTCGGGATGGTTAAAAGTATGTACTATTTATTTTATGAATATTGAATTCTGCTCAACCCGGGGCTACGTGAACGGTAGCAAGCATATTTCACTACCGTTCATGAACAGTCTCAATCAAACCGAGACTGCAATATTTCGTATTTATTGCATACGCATTTACAAGCTCCGTTCGCTCATATTGACGTGTAATCAAGTAATACGCATAATAACTCGTGCATATATCCCAATACAAATATAATAACCTATAATTATCGTGTTCGGCCGTTTCCAAAGGTCCACTCTCATACTCTTTTACGCCAATCACACTCATATATACTGACGAGATAAAGAAACGCCTCATCGAAAGTTGGCGTTAATTTCGTTACAAAGTTTAAATTCGGGTTGCAATGTCAGAAATGTACATGTACTCTGACCGATAAATCCAACCAACCTAAATCCGTACGATTTTATTCAGCCCATTGTTAAATTCATGTACCTGCTCACGATTTGCTCGTGCAGCCCGTGCATGTCAACTATGTGGTTTTATCGAGTGAATTTTACACTGGTACATGTGTTAGTCGACACACAACCATATTTTCAGAGATTTTCTGACAAATATCCAGTTTCTGATAATGCCGAGGCTAAATTCCGAAGAGAGGGCCCGAGTTTTGGCCATGCTTGAATGTGGGCGGACGCAAGAACAAGTCGCTAGACGTTTTAACGTCTCTCGTTCGACAATATTGCGTCTCAATCGACGTGTCAGAGTCACGGGAACGTTTGCCGATAGGCCACGTTCAGGTAGACCGCGTGTAATGTCAGTACGGCAGGATAATTACATCCGTCAACGCCATCTGCGTGACATATTTGTGACGGCTGAATCCACATCACGTTTAGTGGTAGGTAACCGTGGACGCCCTGTAAGTCGACATACAGTCAAAATCGGCTAAGAGAGCGAGGAATTATCTGCCGTAGGCCCTACCGCGGTCTAGTTCTTACGCGACGTAATCGTCAATGTTGTACAATGAGTTAGAATGAGGCGTTTCTTTATCTCGTCAGTGTATATTGGCTTTCTTGTTGCTCTGGCTTTACCAAGTCATCGAGGGCTTACTGTGTGGCTTTCTAGGCTATTTTATATTCATATATACATGGTCATGTATGTGTTATATTTATATTGCTTATGCATGCTGCCTTGTTCGTTAGTTAATATAATCTGGCGGGGATATCTTCATTTACACCCGTATTATTGGAATAACAATAGGGTATCAAAGAGGTTTGGTTCACCCTATAACCTGGCTTAAACATCCAGTAACGTCTTTGCCACTGAACATTCCAAGGCGGTAAACCATTTTATGTTTGTGATGTCGTATCTGGCCTTTTATTCATCATTGTAATTATTGTTTGTTTCTGTACGTGTGTTTGGTTGACAGTGGTCCTTGAATGCTACATTTCCTGTTCAACATGTTATCTACTTGTATACAAAACACAAGATGTGGCTTTAATAAATCCTGTGGAAAGATAAATTGAACAAAGAACAGTTGTTTGTTAAACATAATACCCGTTTCGTACTTTTCATGCGCACATTTGCAGTATGTATTATGACGTAGAAGACATCAGCAGGAAACGTCTCCCTTTCTGATATAGCTAACCGTTGTCTGCGACATTAAGTTTTTCTTGTAAACATGGTTGATAACAGTATCGCACGCAATTACCGCCTATATACTACAATATCATATAAGTAGATATAAAAAAACAAGGAAGCATTAATAGGAAATATAAATGAAACACATAAATGAGCATGCGTACGAGTATATAATATAAAAATATCAAAAGCCTAGAAAGCCACAAAGCAAGTCCTCGATGACTTGGCAGAAGCCAGAGCAACAAGTGAACAAAACGTTAAGGGTACGACAAGACACTATATAAGACAAACATCAAACGCAACTGTCCTATAATGATTTAGGTAGACGTCATCATGGGGTTCACAATCTGTCCGGACATCGCAAAATCAAAGAGGAAAACATAGTGGCGAATGTAAATGGGTCAACAACTAAACATGCAGTGCGTTGCAAAATGATAGTGTGATAACCTCTTTTAATAAACTGCTTAGAACGTTTAATAAAGTTTGTATTAAAGTGATTATGAACAAGGATCTCATAAAGTTTATAAATCACATCATCATAGAAGTCAGGTTGTGATAGTCCTTGTCGCAGAAGAGTTCTTAAATTACTTTTTATATTTTAAAACTAGATCATGGTTACGATAATAACATTTTGCCAATTTTTTTTTAAGTTTATGTTTACGGTAGCCCTGCTGGAGTAGGCTTTTAGTTAGTATTAACCTACTTAGGCTGTGTATTCATTTAATTACATAATATTGCCTATATTCTCCTGAAATTGTTAGTATTATGTAATATTGTATAACAATGTATATGTTATTTCAATAAAATGAAATAAGCAAATGGAAATAATACATATGTCGTCAAAATGATTGGTGTAAGTCAGAGCCGAAGTTAACGATAATCTGTAAAACCCACTGTCAGATGCTTAAACAATAAAATGTTATAAATCCGATATCCGAACAGTTGTCTGCCATTTTACGTACACATAACATAATTTACATCAAAGAACCATAGCTGCAGTAAGTGATGGCTGTACTTAAATGGTGATGGAATGAAAACTGCATTTGGGAATTTACAAGTAGTATGAACCAACCGTTCTGATGCGTACGTAATTAAACCCTGTTTTAATAAGAGCGAGAACGACTATACAAAACACTATGTGTCTCTTAAATAATCATCGGAAACGATATTAACTTCATAAAGTACAGTTGTCTTTCATACATAATACCGGTATCGTACTTTGCCACTAATCCAAGGCGATTACCATATTGTCAACACTTGTATGTTGGTGATGTTATATCTTGCCTTTTATTCGTTTTTGTATGTGTTGTTTATTTCTGTGTGCGTGTTTGTGATTGACTTTGGTCCTTCCTGTTCGATTATTACGTGTGCTGTGCTGTCTGTTGTCTAATTTAAATTACACTAGCAGGAGTAAGGGTCCCTATCTTCTATAAATACCTGGTTTAAACCCCCAGCGGCTATTTTGCCACTGACTGTTTCAAGGCATTAGCCCTGTTGTCAACCCTTGTCAACGTATATACTTGCAGAAGGCATATATATTTGGAAAACATATATTTATTTAGGTTCGGTCACACAGAAGTTCGCAACATTTATTTATCGATATTTCATCGATATATTTGTGTCTGCAATATATTTATTTTAGAGAAACTATTTATTTTCTACGGAAACGTATACTGACCCCCTTATTTGTTTCATAAGTGATCGCAGTAACGTATGTTATATATCGAAATGATATAGTTTTACTAGTATAGGTGATTATATATATTTCTTATGTATATCACACAAATAATTTCCAGAAATTTATTTAATTATCATATTTAAATATATAGATATATTCTGTTGAATACTAAATCAATGAACACTATATTTAACTATACATTTCTTCATACTTATATATTGTTTTATTGATATAACATATGTTAAATAAAAAGATATATTCATAATCTAAAACTGAAGATTTTGAAAACAACATTTTTTATATTGAAAACTCAAATAACTAACAATTAACGAATTATCTTTACATGGAAAATATATATAAGTATAGTTAGTTCATCACACTATATTGACAGGAAATATAAAACGCTTACATGTTACGGTGCGACGTTAAATCATTGCTTAACGCACACCCACGAACACACGCACGCGCGAGATTAAAAATCAGTTATGTTCACGGGTTCAGCACCAGACAGTAAGCTTATTGCGAGTCCGTCATTCTTAATTTGCATAATATGCAATGTAGACAAAGTAGGTCACAGTAGGTCGAGCTGGATTACTGAATAATATCTAATTGATAAAAGTCTTTTTTACAGAGTCTGATAACAAAAAAAGAGGATTGTTCGTTCCTCTTTCCAACGAATTCCGTTGCGCATACTTTTGCCGCTGTAGTAAAACTTTCTGCCAAGAAAAGCATGCGTTTGTTTGTTTGTTTGTTTGTTTTTCTTGAATGGGGTTTTACGTAATTTTAGTACATGTTAGGCCATATATGACTAGTCTATTTCAGTGCAAATTCAGTAACACAGCAGTAGAACTAAAACGTTGATAAAGAATTTCATAGGTTGATTTTAGTAGGTCGGCCATCTTGCTTTAAAAAATCGCTGAGACCACGTATCTATGAGTTTGATTTTTCCGCCGGCAACACCCGTAATCGGACAGAAAACGCATGTTTAAATGTACCGCTGTACACACTTCAGTACTACAGCAGTAGAACAAAAACTGCGATAAACAATCTCAAGTCGGGTGATATTAGTAGGTTGGCCATCAGGCTTTTAAAATCCGTGAGACAGCATGTCTATGAGGTTGACACTCGTTGACACGGCGACACTCGTTATCCGACAACACGACATATTTTTGTTTAATAAGTTTCAACTGTAACGGTTGAGAATGAAGTGCGATAGAGGTTGTCTATGATGGTTAGAAATGGAAAGTAGAAACAACAATAGATGTTGATGGTAGTGCTTCTACTGCTCTACTGCATCTACTGCTAGAAGTATATACTTCTACTGCTACTGATACTACTTATAGTATTTACTGCTTCTGCTCCTACTGCTAGCAGTAACTAAAAAGTCACAGCATTAACGGTAGGGAAACAGATATAATAGTATATACTTGATATTGGCGAAACGGTTGTGTTATAAAACATGATGGTTGAAAATTGAACTTATACTCTTGCGATGAGTATATCTATTGAGATGGTGCTCTACTCTGCTGGCAGTAGCTACTGCTACTACTGCTACTGCTGGCAGTAGTTAGCAGTAGCAGTAGCAGTAGCAGCAGCAAACATATGATGGTAACGAAAGGGGTTTTCTGTTAAACATGATGATGGGAAAGTAGAAACAACATGCTTGCGTAAAGAAAACATATATCGCCATAATTACGATGACTATTGACTCTACTGGTGCTACTACTGGCAGTAACTACTGCTACTGGTGCTAGCTACTGCTACTGCTGGCAGTAGTTAGCAGTAGCAGTAGCAATAGCAGTAGCAATAGCAGTAGCAATAGCAGTAGCAAACATATGATGGTGGCGAAAGGGGTTGTCTGTTAAACATGATTGTGGGAAAGTAGAACACACTTGCGTAAAGAAAACATATATCGATGATCATATATCGTCGTAATTAAGATGACTATTGAATCTACTGCTGCTACTGCTGGCAGTAGCTACTGCTACTGCTGCTACTGCTGGCAGCAGTTAGCAGTTGTAATAGCAGTAGCAATAGCAGTAGCAAACATATGATGGTTGCGAAAGATGCGAAAGGGGTTGTCTGCTAAACATAATGGTGGGAAAGTAGAAACAACATACTTGCCCAAAGAAATATCATATATCAACGCAATGCGCAAAGAAAACACTTGCGATGAATATACCTAAAGAGATGATGCTATATTGCTAGCAGTAACTACTGCTGCTACTGCTGCCAATAACTACTGCTACTGCTGGCAGTAGCTACTGCTACTGCTACTACTGCTGACAGTAACTACTGCTACTGCTGCTACTCTACTGCCAACTTCACTTTCATTGAATCGAACTATGTGCAAGGCGATACCTGGATAGAGCGGTAAAATCGGGAAATTAATTAAGCGTATTTTGAGCAGCTGCGTGAAGTTGGCTCAACATACGACACACGGCATTCGAAAATCAACATTCAATGTGAATGTGAATTCACGCGACATACAACATTCGACTTATAACATTCGACGTACGACATTCGACAAGCGACATTCGACATACAACATTCAAAAATATCCTTCAAAGTCAAGGATGTTTTTGAATGTCGTATGTCGAATGTTGTATGTCGAATGTTGTACATCGCGTGAAACGACATTTACCTTGAATGTTGTTTTTCGAATGTCGTATGTCGAATGTCGTATGTCGAATGTTGTATGTCGCGTGAAACGACATTCACCTTGAAGGAACTAGGTTTAGGTTGAGCCAACTTCACGCAGCTATTTTGAGTTTATAAAACGGTATGCATTCATCTCTGTATAAGTAATTTACTGAAAGGAAAAAGAAACGCAGGGTGCGTATTTCCGCTATACGAAACGCAGTGTATGCTCGACAATCACGGGATTTACCTGTACAAAACCAATACGAAACTGATGACTGATCATCTCTGTACATTGTGTATAAATATAATTGAAATCCACAAACCGGTTCTTTTGCAATTTCGATTGCTTTCAGATGTATTCATAGAAACTGCGTTGAAAATGGTTAGAAAACGAATAGAAAATGTTGCTGAAATCAGGGGTTATATAAAAGCCCGCTGTAAGTTGGGATTGAGTGTCAAAAGCATACATGATGAGATATGTGTTGTTTATGGGGATAAACAAATGTCATTTTCCACAGTTTATAGGTGGTTTACAAAATTCAGTTCCGGTCAGGAATCAGTCAAAGATGCCCCTTATTCAGGAAGACCCAGGTCTGCAGTTACCAAATCTAACATTAATAAGATCAAGTCCATTATTGAGAAAGATGCGCGTTTCACTGTCAGACAGCTGGCACAAATGACAAACTTAGGTTTAGCATCTGTCCACTTCATTCTGAAGAAAATTCTTAAGCTTACGAAGATAAGTGCTCGCTGGATCCCCCATTTGCTCACCGATGAGCAGAACGTACGAGGGTGCAAATGGCAAAGCAACTGTTGAAGAAGTACCCAAAATATCAGAAAAAGGTGTTTGATAGTCTCATAACTGGTGATGAGACATGGGTCCATTTTTATGAGCCCAAGCGAAAAGTTGATAACAGGATATGGGCTCTGAAACATGCCAAAAGGCCAAGTATTGCTAAACGAACACTGACAGCAAAGAAGGTGTTATACGCCATTTTCTTCAGAAATTCTGGGCCACTCATGCAAATTGCTGTTCCAAAAGGTAGGGGTGTGTCTGGTAGCTTCTATAAGAATGTGGTTCTGAAAAAATTGCGAACAAAAATGAGAAAAGTACGTCCAAAAACCGGTCTTCAGCATGTCCATTTGTTACATGACAATGCTCCAGCCCACAAATCCTCAACTGTAGCACAGTTTTTGAATTCTGAAAAGGTCAATGTATTGTCGCACCCTCCCTACAGCCCAGACCTGGCCCCGTGCGATTTTTTCCTCTTTCCGAAATTGAAAAAACACCTATCTGGTAGGAGATATAGGTCCAGAAGTGCATTGGGGTCTGCAGTTCACCAGTTTCTTATGGGTGTACCCAAAGATGAGTATGAAAAATTGTTTCAAAAATTGGATTAAAAGATTGAAAAGATGTGTTCTGGCTAAAGGGGAATATTTCGAAGGTAACTAGACAAACAAATTATCAACTTTTAATTAATATCTCGAAGAAAACGTGTCATTTGCAAAAGTTTTCGAACACCCCTCGTATATTGCATATACTGCACACTTAATTCCATATATATTCCAAGGAAATCCCAAGATGTTTTGTAAAAAAAAAAAGTGCAGTTAGTTAGAGAAAGGACACAACTGTGATGTTGTAGACGTTTTAATCACAGTACACGTTGTAACAAGAAATTCATAAATGCTGAAGTTCCTCTTTGAAAAATTGAGCCAGTTTAGAACTGTATTTAATGTTAAGTGATTGCAACATTTAAAGCCTAAGTTTGCTCACCTGCTTGAGCCAAATGCGCATTTTGACGATAAGGAAACTTTAAAGGGGTAACCATTGGTGTGTTCAGTGCTGTTTTAACCTTCTTTCTAAAAGGACAGGCCTAATGTCGCCCTGTACCATTCGATTAGCAGTAGCATATTAAACATACAATATATAGCGGAAATACGCACCCTTTCAGTATATATAGAGTATGGTCTCATTGAGTTGGCTGATTTAAACATCGAGATGGGCAGAGCCCATCGAGGTGTTTAAGTTAACCAACGAGATAAGACCATACTCTATTTGTTTTGTAGCATGTACATTTCAGCTTCCTGCCATACTCTAACTTCCAATAACTGGTAGTTGTAGTACACCATTTATTCTGATAGGTGTTATTTTCGATTAAACGCTTTACACCTGTGCTATTACAAAGAGAATTTTCAGTGACCATGCTACAGTCTGTATAAAGTCAGGTAATCCGAGCCTTCGCTGACCGTACCAGTGTGTTTTACGAGTTTGATATTTCTTTTGTATGTACCCAGCCAAAAAAAAAAAAACGTAGAAAAGGGCCGGTATGGTCAGAAAAGGCTCGGATTAAGTCACGTAAGCTAAATATGTAAAGAAAGAATATATCTAAAATTAACTGCATGCTAAAATAATTAAACATGATTTTGCTTGATTATGTCTTATCGATTCCGACTATTTTCGTTTACATCGGTCTTCATTATAATGTTACTGATTCCTTCATGTAATTAAATAAGGATGAAACTTTTATTTCGTCCATAAAATAAATGAACACACTGTAAATACAATGATTAGGTAACTGACTTAGTTTAACAGTCTAATGTATTGTCTAATACCATTAAGAGCCCGTGGAAATGCGCCTACTTTGTCAAAAACTTTGAAATATTAAGGAAATGTCCTACATTTGTTCATATGAATAGCCCAGATTTTTTTTTAATTTAGTACATCCTTAGAACTGCATTTTCTAAACATAGTTAACATTTAAGCTTTTAAAAATAAAAGACCGAGCGGACTTTGTTTTTGCGTTATCATAAGGTAAGCATATGACCCTTTTTCCATAATCATCAAGTCAGTACTGCGGCTAAACATTGGTTTTTAACAAAAAAACACAATTGTACTTGATTACATTGTATCAAGAAATGTATTCACTATCTAAACAGTTAATAGGCTTCATAATTATGAAAACTAGTGTAACATACATAACTGTTTTGAAAAGGTATGTTATTTGCGTTCAAAGTCGCTTTTAGACAGCGAAAACATTGCAGAAGATGTCCTCTTAATATTGCGTTTCTAATAGACGTTTGGGTACATTTATATTTTGAGCCATCTGCATAGGATCTAGATGTCAAATTTAATAGTACAGGTTCAGCAAATTTATTTTAGGTTCAGCAAATTTAATTAAAGCATACGAACTGATTGAATTAAGGTTGTTAGCGATATAATATGTTTTCACTCCAAAAAATACATAATTTGGCAACGAATTAAAACTATTCAAAAAGCAAAACAATGTGGTTTAATTATGCTAGTTGAAAACTCACCCAAGCCTTTACAGATATAAACAATTTAAGTTCGATTTAACTGCAAAGGCAAATAAATCAAGAACAGACAGAGACTCTTCTATCTGACTTGTTTTAGAACTGTTTTGAGGTCATAAACACATTAACACACATTTCTTCATACACTTTCAATCCCAATATCAACTATTTTTTAGACCAGAAGCTTGTTTCGTTGTCATCTTAAAGGAGTTAGAAGCGAATTAGAACAGTGATTGGCATCAATCCAACCACAGATGAGAACCATCAATATTGTTCTTCCTGTGTATATTCAAATACATTAATTTATGAACCTGCAGTTTGATCTGAGCAATTCGAGCCACTCCGCCGTTTTTTTGTCGTTAACTCATAAATAGTAATACCGAACAGAGCTCGGCCGGCACAGCCGGCCGACGATGATCGGCTAATGGTAACACATGTGCAAATGTTGAAATCGTACCTGGCTGGGCAAAAAAACTGTGTCGCACCGGAAGCGCCGCCATTGACGAAATTGTGTTCGGCAATTTCGGATTTTTTCCTCAAATCATCAGGGGATCAGTCTGTTTCACTTGGACGATTGTCTCTTTTCGTAGTTTGGAGTATTTGTACTAGTTCGGCTAATCCCGTCACAAGTAGTTACGAATGAAGCGATATTCATTAAAAGAATGCTTATCATTAGAATTTGTTTTATTATTTGTTATTGGTTGTCAAAAGTAAACTAATGCAAAAATTTCAAATTTCAAAATTTCAAAATTTCAAAAAATTTAAATTTCAAAAATTTCAAAATTCAAAATTCAAAAATTTTAAAATTCAAAATTTCAAAATTCCAAAAATTTCAAAAATTTCAAAAATTTCAAAATTCAAAAATTTCAAAAATTGAAAAATTTCAAAATTCAAAAATTTCAAATTCAAAATTTTCAAAATTCAAAATTTCAAAATTCAAAAAATTTCAAAATTTCAAAATTCCATGAATAATTTGATTTAATTATAAAATAATTGTTGCCTTTTAGGTTCGGTCGATATGTGTTGTATTTATCGACCTGAGAAAAGTGATATCGACCGAGGCGATACGGGACATATCTCCCGAGGTAGATATTTTCAGAATCTCAAAAACACTGGTTATTAAACTATACTCGGTAAAAAAAGTTTTGGACCAGGGTATATAAAGTCATATAAAAATAAAACTAGTGGACAAAATTTAAGTATCTTTTTTTAGTAACCAAGGTCTACCCTACCCGGTTAATTTGGTAGACCAGAAACATTAAAGATTTGATTTTAAAAAAATATCGCGAACACACAACGGGTCTGTAAAAAATGTTGCAAAGTCCATACAAAGTAACAGTTACGGACACATTCGAGTAACCAATAAAACGATTATTATTTTTTCGCAAACTTTCATTGTAAACGATAATTATTGTTGACTGTTGATCTATTGTGAATTATCAACTGAGATAATAAGGGTTAGATCTATGGTCGAATGTCATGGTTCAGCAATCATTGTACGGGTTCGAACACTGCCATGGTCCAAAACTTCTTTTACAGAGTATATATATTACATAATTTAAAATGATTTTATTAATATTTCTAATGATTAATGCCTTTTTACACCAGAACGCCAAGACGACGTTACGTCATCCAAGACGACGTTACGTCATACAAACAAAACAAGTGGAACCGGAACTCTTCGTTAATTTCCGTAATCGTTATTATATATAGGGTTTCTGAGGCTTCACGGCCAAAAATCAAAAAAAACGGAAAAAACGGAAAAAACGAAAAAACGAAAAAAAACGGAAATTACAATAATTACAATACACACGTCACTAATAATTCTACTCACCTAACTACTAATGGTAAGTCACTGTGTCCTCAGTAAATACCTGGGCATCATCATAGGACAAGTTACATACACATTTGTACTAGCGCTAACTACTAACGGTTATGTATAGATAGTATCTAGCTTCCACAAAACATATACACTACATAAAATATCTATATTTGATATTGGACATAAACCTTAAACCATCATCAAAATGTGTATAACATGTACATGTATATTTACTTCTCCCATTAATAAAAGTATACTCGAGTGTCACAACATGAGTAGAACGTCTTGTTCGCCAACCTAATTGGATACTATGTGTATATCAAGGGAGGTAAAAACAAACACCCAAATTATTGAGCAAAAGTGCCTCAGACCCACTCGTGTAGACCACTGCGACCTCGCGCCAAGGAAAGAACGGACAAAACAGTTTGGACTCACCCTACCCTTGTCGTGTCTTGACTTGTCTTCCAAGCTGTGGCCGTGATCGTCGACAGTCGCCTTGATGGATCAGAGGGTGGTACACAATTCTAAAATAATAAGTAGAGATTTAGTATATCATAATAAAGATCACTTATTGATTCTTTCCCTCCGTAGTCGCCCAAAATCCCACTTCTGACACCAGTTGTCACAGGATGACCTTAGTGGTTGGGCTAACTCAGGAAAGAATCAATGACGGTGAATGCATTTACATAAATTTAATGCAACTTTTAAAATATGTTTAATATATATACAATTATCTAAAAAAACAAGCGAATACACAAATGAACTATGAAAAGAATGTTCTCCTGAACGTTTAAGACGTTCTTAGTATTGTTATAAATACTGAATGTCTAAGACACTAAAGTGTTGTTAAAGCTATAACAATGTTGATCTAGCGCGATAACTGTGATGCGCGAGAGCTCATGAAGATGATGATGCGCGAATTCAATGGATGATTGTCATCAAATGCCTTCTGTAAGGGTTGATGACGCGATGCAATGATAGTTAATCTCCACTGAGATTGTGAATGATATTCCTCCAGTGAGGACTGGTAACGGGCCCACCTTGTGTCCCGGGGGTTGTCGTTAGTAAAACCTGGCTGCGCAGGTACGGGGACCGTCTCCACCGCTTGTAACGTTAGTCGTGGAAGCTTAGCTCCACTCCTGGATATCCAAACCTAGATGGCTTACTCCAACCCTGGATGGCTTATATCCTGGATGGCTTAGGCTGTAATTATACATACGTTTTAGATGTCGGTTGACAAACATAACAATCTTGCATAATTATCATTACCCAAACAAATCATTATTCAATCAATATATGTAAGCTGTACTAATGATGAGTAGCAATGTATACATATTCTACAACGCCATGTATACGCTATGTACGTCGCCGTTAATCAATGCCCCTAATACATGTAATATAAACATGATCAAATAACTCATATATTACACTCACTGAGTTATGTTTGCACGCAATGTTAACAATCGTGTATTACAATCACTGAGTTATACGCCAACGTTAACTAATGCACCTATTATCCACTGTTATCAAATTAATATTGTTTTACAATTAATGATCAATTACAATAATTACATCTAATAAAGTAACTTCAAACTCATATGCTAGTCTAAAGTTATGTTTGAGAAACATCAATGCTAACCGGATGTCGTAACCGCCAAACAAGATGGCGCCGCCCACTGAATACAAATATACGATAAAAGTTTAATAAAACTACTAACCACATGTTGCCTGTGAAATTTGCCGTCCAATCTCTGTTCCAACAAAGTACTTTCGATGATCCCGGCGAAAGCTAGAAGACAATGGGTTTTATAGCAAACATTACGCCCAAATCATTATTTGCCCCGTTCAGTCCGTGACAAACGTGGCTAAATCTACAGTATTGAATCTACACGCGAGGCCCTTATACAATTTTGCCGTTTAAGGAAAATATACCTATACGTTTACATGCATTAGCACAAAACTAAACTTATGACACGGCCTCTCTGGCGGCCACTTAAAATGTGCACGCTTTTACGTGTTACATGAATAGATCATGAATATTGTGAAATTGTTTCAACTCGAACAATAGATTTTGGGTGTAACCGATACAAGAGCTATATACGACCAGTACGCTCTACCCGTGACATTTTGTGACAACATCTCCCCACTTAAAGAAAGTGCTACACTTTTAAAATTCAACAAAATGATAATTAATATTTACACGTTAAGAAACTATTAATTCTTCTGAGCAAACGAGCGACAAAACGTACAAGCTGATCGCTCAATCGCTTGAGTATGTTAACTATTACCACTGCAGTTATAACCTAATATAATATGTAATTACAATTTCAACACTATTCTACAATTGTACACTACCCTGTCGTAACATATACTACTATTGTACAATACACTGCAATACACTATTGTATTAAACCGGTCATTATGTGCGGCGACTTAAATAGTCTGTCCCAATATTGTGCTTTCCACGATCTATTACCCCGACTTTACGGTTACTAATAACACTACTTCCTGTCACTACAAGAACTCCAACTTTACACATCGCATCCATCGCATTACCAGTATATTGTTTGCGAAATGGAGTAGGGTCTCTCGTTTCCCTAATCGGCTTTGCTAACGTGTGCTTAAAGCTACACTGCACTACATCTGTTGGTCTCGACTTATCGGACCGAACAGTACTACACTCAGAGTCTAAACGACTTACCTCGCGTTTCTCTGCTACACTAAGCATGCCCGATATGTCTACATCGGCTGCTCTCTCCCTACCTACACTAGTGGGAAAATACATGGGACTAGTGTCCTCACTACTGTCTTCCTCACTAGCCTCAATAACTGCAACATTAACTACGGTTAACACCCCTTGTTGCACATTATCGGTTCTACTTATATACTCTTTCAGCATATTCGCATGAAAGGTCTTTAACTTTCCGTTTATCTCGATACGGTAATCCATAGTGTTCACTATCCCTCTAACGTAAAACGGACCTTTCCATTGTAATAACAACTTGTTATTGTCGGTCGGGAGTAACAGTAACACCTGGTCATCTATCTTAAACTTCCTAGCTCTAGCTTTCTGGTCATAGTAGCGTTTATACTTGGTACTTGCCTTAACTAACTGACTTTGAGCTATCTTACAAGTCTCCTCTAGTTTCTCCTTCAGATCTAAAACATACTGATATGTAGTCTTAACCTCATCACTATCTACTTCACCTGCCCACATCTCTCTAAGAATCCTCATGGGACCTCTAACTGACCTACCGTACAATAACTCAAACGGAGAAAATCCTAAACTCTCTTGTGGAACCTCTCTAAATGCAAACAATAAAGCATTGAGATACTTGTCCCAATCTTTGGGTCTCTCGGTACACATACGCCGTAACATTTGCTTTAACGTCCCGTTAAATCGTTCGACTAACCCGTTACACATAGGGTGATATGGTGTTGTCATGATTTGACGCAAAGACAATAACCTGCTTACTTCAGCCATAAGTTCTGACGTAAACTGTGACCCACAATCAGTCAGCATTTCCTCTGGTACACCTAGCCTACTGAACATATCAACTAATGCCTCAGCTACTCTCTCAGTTTCAATTGAGGGCAATGCGACTGCCTCCGGATACCTAGTTGCATAGTCTACCATGGTTAAAATGTACCTATTTTTCCTATCCGACACTGGAAAAATTGGTCCAACTATGTCTACGGCTACCCTCTTAAATGGTGTATCTATCAGTGGCATCTGACCTAAATGTACTTTGGTCACTCGACCTTTTGGTACTGTCCTTTGGCATACATCGCAGGACCTACAATACCTAGTTACATCTCCACTAACGCCTGGCCAATAAAATTCTGCCAATACTCTATCTGACGTTTTCTTTACGCCTAAATGACCTCCCATAATCGACTCATGAGCTACCTTAAGCACTGTCGTTCTATACTGGGTAGGAACCACTAATTGGTGAAACTGTCTACTACCACTATCTTCAAATTCTCTGTACAATAACCTATTCTTATGTACAAACTTACAACTACCGGACCCTTTACACTTCTTCACTACACCATCCTTGGCCTTCACCTTACAAGGACCTAATGACTCGTCTTGAGTTTGTGCTTCTATAAACTCCGCTTTGGATATGTCACCTACGGCTGCAGGAACCTTTAATTTTCTATAAGCCTGAGCTTGCTTCTGAACCTGCGCTCTAGTCTCTACGGCATTACTTATGCTACTTCTAAAATCGGACATTACCGGAAGTACTGAACCTTCTATGTTCCCCATCGTTAAATCATACATCGGGTCGTCCATACATAGTGCCTCTGTAGTCCCTTTAAAGAAAGGTGTATCTACCTCTATTCTCGCTATTGGCACGTGCTCTACCGACTTATTTAACAACATACACGGTGACTGTTTACCTACCAACTGGTCATCCGTAACTAAACTACGCCTAACTACCACACCTGTACAACCTGTATCCCTCATTACAATTACGTCCGTGCCATTCACTCTACCATCTGCCGTTGGAAGATTTGCATACGGAAAGAGACATGTTCCGATCTTCGTCATTACACCATCCGCTTTAACACAACAGCTACTACTCTCGGTTTTAATAACCGGACTATTACTACCTCTGCCTCTACCTCTACCTCGGTTTTGACCACCTCGACCTCTACCGAAATTCCATGGGTTGTTAAAACCTTGGTTCTGATTCCCTACATTGTTGTCCACTCTACTATTGTCACTAAAGTTGTCTACGACAGCGGACACTTTCACCGCTTTCCTACACTCATGTGAAGCATGATTCCCATTACAGTGACGACAACGAATAAAAGGTCTACCTATGTTACCACTATTGCTACCTCCTCTAGCACCCATCGAACTTCCTCCACCTCTATAGTTTCCACTCTGGCCTTTCTGTTTATGATCGTCCCCTTGCCTATCTCTAAAAGTTCTGTCTTTCGACACTACATTATGAGCTCCACCTCTAGCCTCGGCAAACTGATCTGCTTGTGTTGCCATTTCTCCTACACTAGTTAGTTTTCTTTCTTTAAGAAATAAGAACAGATCTCTACTACACACATTGAATAGCTGGTCCCGCAACAAGAAATCTATGAGGCCCTGATAAGTCTGCGCTACCTTCCCTAACTCTAACCACCTATCTAAGTAATTTCTAGATCTACTAATAAACTGAATAAATGACTCGCCTTTCTCAGGCAGACAAGCTCTAAACCGCTTTCTAAAACCTTCTTCAGTTAACTCAAATCTCTTTAAAAGCGCATCCTTTAACTTGTCATAGTCAAGAGCATCTACACTAGGTAATCTAGAAAATACATCTAAGGCCTTGCCTCTCAATAACGCACTTAAATGAACTGCCCACTTATCTTTGGTCCATTCCTGTAACTCAGCATAACGCTCGAACCGTAACAAGTAACTGTCCATGTTATCTTTGTCAGCATCAAAGTATGGTAACTTCGAACCTTTTAACTTCCCAGAATAACTATCTTTCCCTACAGTTCCACTGTCCTTACTATGTGTCTTAGCTGCTTCCAACTCTAAAGCTAACTTATGATCAAACTCTTTTTGCTCCCTTTCCATTATCATCTTAGCCTTAGCTAGTCTACCATCTGTTTCGAACCTCTCATGTTCTAACTCTTGCTTCTCCTTTACTATTCTACTTTCTAATTCTACCTTCTCTTTATCATCATCTCGCTTCTCTTTAGCTAACCTACTTTCGAATTCTAGCTTATCTTTAACTAGTCTACTTTCTTCATCTCTTTCCTGCTTTGCTAATTCTCTTTCCTTAAGTCTAAATTCCCTTTCCCTAGCCTGTTCGTCTTTAACAAAGGTTCTAAGCTCCTCTCCAGCATACCCTAACTCCTTTCCCATTTCCGTAAGATCCTTTATGGACGTCATGTCTATGGACATTGTGGACTACTAACTACAATAATTACAATACACACGTCACTAATAATTCTACTCACCTAACTACTAATGGTAAGTCACTGTGTCCTCAGTAAATACCTGGGCATCATCATAGGACAAGTTACATACACATTTGTACTAGCGCTAACTACTAACGGTTATGTATAGATAGTATCTAGCTTCCACAAAACATATACACTACATAAAATATCTATATTTGATATTGGACATAAACCTTAAACCATCATCAAAATGTGTATAACATGTACATGTATATTTACTTCTCCCATTAATAAAAGTATACTCGAGTGTCACAACATGAGTAGAACGTCTTGTTCGCCAACCTAATTGGATACTATGTGTATATCAAGGGAGGTAAAAACAAACACCCAAATTATTGAGCAAAAGTGCCTCAGACCCACTCGTGTAGACCACTGCGACCTCGCGCCAAGGAAAGAACGGACAAAACAGTTTGGACTCACCCTACCCTTGTCGTGTCTTGACTTCCAAGCTGTGGCCGTGATCGTCGACAGTCGCCTTGATGGATCAGAGGGTGGTACACAATTCTAAAATAATAAGTAGAGATTTAGTATATCATAATAAAGATCACTTATTGATTCTTTCCCTCCGTAGTCGCCCAAAATCCCACTTCTGACACCAGTTGTCACAGGATGACCTTAGTGGTTGGGCTAACTCAGGAAAGAATCAATGACGGTGAATGCATTTACATAAATTTAATGCAACTTTTAAAATATGTTTAATATATATACAATTATCTAAAAAAACAAGCGAATACACAAATGAACTATGAAAAGAATGTTCTCCTGAACGTTTAAGACGTTCTTAGTATTGTTATAAATACTGAATGTCTAAGACACTAAAGTGTTGTTAAAGCTATAACAATGTTGATCTAGCGCGATAACTGTGATGCGCGAGAGCTCATGAAGATGATGATGCGCGAATTCAATGGATGATTGTCATCAAATGCCTTCTGTAAGGGTTGATGACGCGATGCAATGATAGTTAATCTCCACTGAGATTGTGAATGATATTCCTCCAGTGAGGACTGGTAACGGGCCCACCTTGTGTCCCGGGGGTTGTCGTTAGTAAAACCTGGCTGCGCAGGTACGGGGACCGTCTCCACCGCTTGTAACGTTAGTCGTGGAAGCTTAGCTCCACTCCTGGATATCCAAACCTAGATGGCTTACTCCAACCCTGGATGGCTTATATCCTGGATGGCTTAGGCTGTAATTATACATACGTTTTAGATGTCGGTTGACAAACATAACAATCTTGCATAATTATCATTACCCAAACAAATCATTATTCAATCAATATATGTAAGCTGTACTAATGATGAGTAGCAATGTATACATATTCTACAACGCCATGTATACGCTATGTACGTCGCTGTTAATCAATGCCCCTAATACATGTAATATAAACATGATCAAATAACTCATATATTACACTCACTGAGTTATGTTTGCACGCAATGTTAACAATCGTGTATTACAATCACTGAGTTATACGCCAACGTTAACTAATGCACCTATTATCCACTGTTATCAAATTAATATTGTTTTACAATTAATGATCAATTACAATAATTACATCTAATAAAGTAACTTCAAACTCATATGCTAGTCTAAAGTTATGTTTGAGAAACATCAATGCTAACCGGATGTCGTAACCGCCAAACAAGATGGCGCCGCCCACTGAATACAAATATACGATAAAAGTTTAATAAAACTACTAACCACATGTTGCCTGTGAAATTTGCCGTCCAATCTCTGTTCCAACAAAGTACTTTCGATGATCCCGGCGAAAGCTAGAAGACAATGGGTTTTATAGCAAACATTACGCCCAAATCATTATTTGCCCCGTTCAGTCCGTGACAAACGTGGCTAAATCTACAGTATTGAATCTACACGCGAGGCCCTTATACAATTTTGCCGTTTAAGGAAAATATACCTATACGTTTACATGCATTAGCACAAAACTAAACTTATGACACGGCCTCTCTGGCGGCCACTTAAAATGTGCACGCTTTTACGTGTTACATGAATAGATCATGAATATTGTGAAATTGTTTCAACTCGAACAATAGATTTTGGGTGTAACCGATACAAGAGCTATATACGACCAGTACGCTCTACCCGTGACATTTTGTGACAGTCGTTAACTCATAAATAGTAATACCGAACAGAGCTCGGCCGGCACAGCCGGCCGACGATGATCGGCTAATGGTAACACATGTGCAAATGTTGAAATCGTACCTGGCTGGGCAAAAAAACTGTGTCGCACCGGAAGCGCCGCCATTGACGAAATTGTGTTCGGCAATTTCGGATTTTTTCCTCAAATCATCAGGGGATCAGTCTGTTTCACTTGGACGATTGTCTCTTTTCGTAGTTTGGAGTATTTGTACTAGTTCGGCTAATCCCGTCACAAGTAGTTACGAATGAAGCGATATTCATTAAAAGAATGCTTATCATTAGAATTTGTTTTATTATTTGTTATTGGTTGTCAAAAGTAAACTAATGCAAAAATTTCAAATTTCAAAATTTCAAAATTTCAAAAAATTTAAATTTCAAAAATTTCAAAATTCAAAATTCAAAAATTTTAAAATTCAAAATTTCAAAATTCCAAAAATTTCAAAAATTTCAAAAATTTCAAAATTCAAAAATTTCAAAAATTGAAAAATTTCAAAATTCAAAAATTTCAAATTCAAAATTTTCAAAATTCAAAATTTCAAAATTCAAAAAATTTCAAAATTTCAAAATTCCATGAATAATTTGATTTAATTATAAAATAATTGTTGCCTTTTAGGTTCGGTCGATATGTGTTGTATTTATCGACCTGAGAAAAGTGATATCGACCGAGGCGATACGGGACATATCTCCCGAGGTAGATATTTTCAGAATCTCAAAAACACTGGTTATTAAACTATACTCGGTAAAAAAAGTTTTGGACCAGGGTATATAAAGTCATATAAAAATAAAACTAGTGGACAAAATTTAAGTATCTTTTTTTAGTAACCAAGGTCTACCCTACCCGGTTAATTTGGTAGACCAGAAACATTAAAGATTTGATTTTAAAAAAATATCGCGAACACACAACGGGTCTGTAAAAAATGTTGCAAAGTCCATACAAAGTAACAGTTACGGACACATTCGAGTAACCAATAAAACGATTATTATTTTTTCGCAAACTTTCATTGTAAACGATAATTATTGTTGACTGTTGATCTATTGTGAATTATCAACTGAGATAATAAGGGTTAGATCTATGGTCGAATGTCATGGTTCAGCAATCATTGTACGGGTTCGAACACTGCCATGGTCCAAAACTTCTTTTACAGAGTATATATATTACATAATTTAAAATGATTTTATTAATATTTCTAATGATTAATGCCTTTTTACACCAGAACGCCAAGACGACGTTACGTCATCCAAGACGACGTTACGTCATACAAACAAAACAAGTGGAACCGGAACTCTTCGTTAATTTCCGTAATCGTTATTATATATAGGGTTTCTGAGGCTTCACGGCCAAAAATCAAAAAAAACGGAAAAAACGGAAAAAACGAAAAAACGAAAAAAAACGGAAAAAATCGAAAAAACGGAAAAAAACGGAAAAAAAGAAAAAACGAAAAAACGAAAAAAACCATAAAATCATCAAAATTGTAGAATTGACCATAACATGGTCAATATTTGTCAAAAAAAAATTCATCGTGTTTGCCGCCCAATCGCGTTTGTCGCCCAATCGCCCGCCAGGACCAATCGCGTTTGTCGCCCATAGCAAAATACATAGCCGGGTTCTGAACCAAACCCCCATAACATGGTCAATATCTGTCAAACACCATAACCTACCTGTCCATGAACAAAAAATACATAGCCTGGATTCTGAACCAAAACCCCATAACATGGTCAATATCTACCAAAAACCCCATAACCTACCTATCAATGGACTCCCGCCAGGTTGACAAAAATACATAGCGCCCATGATATATATTTCTAGACCAAAATATATATATGGCTTCGCCCACCATGGCTTCGCTATGGTCGTCTACCACACAAAGACGAACGATGCTCAACGTATCGTCTTACCAGCATGCTGGTGACTTGGCTTCGCCATGATCGCCCGCCATCGCCATGGACTAAAATACATAGCCCTACCAGACGAACGATGAGCAGCGAGGTTTCTGGCCCATTGGGAATTGAAGGGGTCACCCACCATTATTTTTTTTTTGAAAAATGCCTTAAAGAAAAATATAATACGAAAAAAAAATAATGACGACTGTTTTAGAAAAATTAATACACCTGTTTGATACAGGTGTAATAGATAGTCAAACACTATCGGTTGGTATAAATGCATTAAAGCCTCACAAAGAAGTTCCAAAGGAAACTTCAAAAGAGGTTATTCAACCAGTTGAGTCCAAAGTGCTGGAAAGTGTAAAACCAATTCCAGCACCACGAGGTAAATCAACAATTCCAACCCCAGCTCCAAGAGTTAAACCAGCCTCAAAAAACGGACAACGCGAACTACATTTTTCAATTACACCGGGAAGGAAGAATTAATGATGATCAGCTTAGAATGGGGCTAGATGCTCTTCCAAAGGAAACTCCAGAGGTTAAATCTCTTCCAAAGGAAACTACAGAGGTTAAATCTCAAACATTAGAAAATTTACATAAGAGACGACGTAACAAAAAACTACGTAAACGAGAAAAGCAGAAATCTGATAAGAAATATGCTAAATTACGAGAGAATGTTATAAATGAATTGAAAGAGCTTAATGATAAAAAATTAAAAGAGCTTAATGATAGAAAATCTGAAGAAGAATTAAAACTGGTTGACAAACCAAGATGTGGTTATTTCAAAGCATACAAGATGTCTGTTGAGCGATACAAAGACCCTCAAGAACTATTACATGATAAGAAACCCATTATTACAGAACAAATCAGTGAAGAGCTGACACAGATGAATGGATTAAAGTTTCAATTAGGTCTCACTGTAGAGCTCTTTAAAGATAATGGTGCTACCGCAAACCACATCACAGCAGTATTATTTAGCAACCAATATGCAATTTTAAACTTTGAAAAAATAAATGAGTTTTACGATGAAGAATCCGCAAACCTACTACAGAGATTGGAAAGATTTACAAAGGCAGCAACAGGATTGGAAATTGACCACTGTGTTGATCTTTACTTAAATATTGCAAGGTACGAGCCGTTAATAGGTTCTTCATATATTCCTTTGCCTAAAGCAGTAGCTGACAAGAAAGCGATTATCAATGTAAAAAATAAGGATTATCAATGTTTGTTTCATGCAATAAATTCTGCTTTAAATCCAGCCGCAGATCACCCCTACAGGTTGTCAAAATATCCTAGTATAGAGTTCTTAAAGAAAAAGGGTATTGACTTTCCTACACCAATTTCTCAAATTTCCAAAGTAGAAAAACAAAACAATCTTGCTCTTAATGTTTACGGGTACACCACATCAGAGAACAGTAAAAAAGTAAATGTGTTCCCGTATCAAATATCAGAACAACCCAAAGATATTGAGCGAATTAATCTGCTTTTAATATCTGAAGACGTTGAGGTTGAAGATGAAGAAGATGACAAACCAACAACAAAAATAATAAAATATCACTATTGTTGGATAAAACATCTGAATAGACTACTCTCTCACCAAAACAAACATAAAAGTCAAACTTACTTCTGTGATCGTTGCCTTCATGGATTTTCTGGAAAAGGACTACTTGAAAAACACAGAGAAGACTGTGAAGGTATCAACAAAAATTCTTGCAAAATAGAAATGCCAAAAGAAGGTAAAAATACTGTAAAATTTAGAAATCATCAAAATCAGATGCATGTGCCTTATGCAATATATGCTGATTTTGAGAGTACAATCCAGCCGCAATCGACTAAATTTGGAGAAAAATCTGAAATTAAAAATGTACATGAAGCTTGCGGGTTTGGATACCAGGTTGTCAGATATGATGGCAAAGCTGAAGAACCTGTTATTTACAGAGGGGAAGATGTTGTTGAAAAGTTTTTAAATCACTTAGAATGTGAAAGTAAAAAACATTAATGAAATATTTAAACACCCAAAACCCTTAATCATGACGCGGCAAAATGAGAAAGATCATAAAAAAGCAACACACTGTTGGATATGTGAGAATGAAATATGGAAAGGTAAAAACGGTAGAGTAAGAGACCACTGTCATTTTATAGGTGAATACAGAGGCGCAGCACATAAAGACTGTAACCTGAAACTGAAAATAAAACCAGGTAAAACAACCATCCCTGTTGTATTTCATAACCTCAAAGGATATGATAGCCATCTCATCATGCAAAAAATACATAAAATGACAGGTAGTATTACATGCATCCCAAACAACGCTGAAAAGTATATTTCATTTAGTGTTGGACAACTTAGATTTTAGGATAGCTTTCAGTTTATGGCATCTTCCTTAGAAAGGCTGGTGGATGCAACAGACAAATCTGATTTCAGACTCACCAAAAAAACGTTTGCAGATAAAACTGATCTACTTTTACGAAAAGGGGTTTATCCATACGAATATATGAACAGTGTGGAAAGATTTGAGGAAACGCAATTACCACCTATAGAAAAGTTTTACAGTAGTCTCTCAGATGAAAGTATAAGTCCCGAAGATTACGAGCATGCTCAAAAAATATGGAAAGAGTTTAACTGTAAAACTCTTGGCGACTATCATGATTTATATCTAAAAACGGATGTCACTTTGTTGGCTGATGTATTCCAAACGTTCAGAAAAACATGTATGACGGCCTATAAACTCGATCCCTTGCATTACTACACAGCACCTGGATTATCTTGGGATGCTTTACTTAAACATTCTAAAATAGAATTAGAACTTTTGACAGACATTGACCAGCACTTGTTTGTAGAAAAAGGTATGCGTGGTGGAATTAGTATGGTATCAAAACGATATGCCAAAGCAAACAATCCACACGTAGCTGATTATAACCCTAACGAGGAAAACAACTTTTTAATGTATTTTGATGCAAATAATCTTTATGGGTGGTCAATGAGTCAGCCACTTCCATATTCTGGTTTTAAGTGGGTGGAAACAGAAAACAAGAGTCGACAATTTTCTAAACCAACAAAAGGAAAAGGACATTTTCTAGAAGTGGATTTGAAATAACCAAAAAAAATCCATGAATCTCACAATAATTATCCACTTGCACCGGAAACATTAGCAGTGAAAAAAGTATGGTTATCTGAATACCAGACAGATCTGTTAGAAAATAACGTGATGACAGAACAACTAGTCCCCAATCTTATGGACAAAGAAAAATACGTGTTACATTACAGAAATTTAGAGTTGTATTTATCATTAGGCATGAAATTAACAAAAATCCACAGAGTATTAGAATTCAATGAAAAACCATGGATGGCATCATACATAAACCTAAACACAGAACTTAGGAAAAAAGCAAAATCAACCTTTGAAAAGGATTTTTACAAACTTATGAACAACTCTGTGTTTGGTAAAACAATGGAAAATATACGCAAGCGAACTGATATAAAACTAGTCAAAACTGACGGCTCTGAAAATAAAAAAATAAGAAAAATAATAGCTAAACCCAACTTTAACAGGCGGATAACATTTTCAGATGAATTGTCGGCATTACATGTAAACAAAACGAAAATAACATTAAACAAACCAATTTATGTTGGGATGGCAGTCTTAGATTTATCAAAGTACATGATGTATGACTGGTACTATAATACCCTGAAGAAAAGGTACGGAGATGGCTGTACTTTATTATACACAGACACTGACAGCCTACTGATAGACATCAAAACAGAAGACGCATACAAAGACATGGTTGAAATGAAAGACGAGTATGATCTAAGTGATTATCCTCAAAATCACCCCATGCACGATGATACAAACAAAAAAGTAATAGGTAAAATGAAAGATGAATGTGCTGGTGTTCCTATAGTTGAGTATATTGGATTAAGACCCAAGCTATATTCTATTTTGAGAGCGGATGAGCAGATTATTAAGAAAGCAAAGGGAGTAAAAAAATATGTCATCCAAAAACATATCAACTTTGAAAACTACAAAGATGCATTGTTTAACAAGAAAAAATACATCCATGAAATGAATATGATACGATCGAAAAAGCATCAAATATATGGCATAACAGTAAACAAAGTAACACTGTCACCATTTTACACTAAAAGATACATTCGAGAAGATGGAATTACAACGGATTCCTATGGGTTTTATCAAAACTTATGAATTTGAGTGTCAGCAGGAACAATAAGTAATTCTTCTTTGACAAATCCTCTTTGAGGTGCTGGTGCTTTTAAATAATAAACTCTTATGCCTTGCGTCACCATATAACTATCAATCTTGTGAATATCTACACTCCACATTGGATCAGTTGCTCTGCGTCTTCCACCTTCTTGTTCCCCGGGTTGATATAAATATCTTACACTGGCATTCATACAGATAGGATCACCTTTTAATAGTTTTGTTTCAACAGGAGGGGGCTTTTTTATCTCCGCATTTATGGCTTTAACAACTTCTGGTAATCTCTTTACCCACTCTCTGTTGCGTTTTTTCGAATCCATTTCCTTAGCATACTGATAACCAAACAATCTTTCAGCTAATGTTCTGTTAAATCTTTCCACTATAGCTTGGTCTCTGTGTATCTCTGTTCTGCCCCGTCTGATATTTACATTGTGTTTTGCCATCAACTGCGATACTGCACCCATGAATTCTCTGCCTGGATCCACTTGTAATAACTTTGGATATTTTAGATGCCGGCTGTATATATTTTCAAATGCTTGGGCAACTTCTTTGCTATTCTTGGAAGTCAGCGTCTCTGCTTCTTTGTATCTACTCGCAATATCAACCACGGTTAACGCATATTTATATGTCTTGCGGCCAAAAGTGTCATGCGGTAGAAATAACAAATCAGCTTGATGCACTCAATTCTTAACGGAAACGTCAAACCTGGGTCTAATTATTTTCTTTGGTGCGGGTAAATAAATCTGCCACGCAGCTTGTTTTTTTAAAAATTCTAAGGCCTGTTTTTTACTGACACCTGCCTCTTTTGCTAATTTGTTAACTGCTGTGTAACCTCTCCAAAATCCTTGTGGACTGTAATAAATCTTTTCCATTTTTAAAGTATTAAGAAAAATATATATAAAACAATGCTATTAACAGTACTATTAACAATTTTTGAAAATGGGTTAAGGAAATATATATATTCAATAAAAACAATGGATACTGCACGATTTGATGAAATGCTTAAAGAGCAAAAATCAGAAGATAGCACAAAGAAATGGGCCGACTTGGAATTGAATGAAATATTCACTATTACGGATACACACATAGTGAAAACTCGATATGGTCCAGCCATGATATTAACATTATCAGACGACAGTGAGGTATGGGCGCCTGGTCATCTCAAAGATAGAATAGAGGAGGTAAGTGTAGAACCACCATATTATGTGCGACCACTTGGATTGAAACCATGTAAAAACAAGAAACATAGCTATCATGCATATGACTTAATCATTCCGAAAAGTGGAGAACCTAAAAAGAAAAAGAAAAAGAGCTACGCCAAGACAGTAAAAAAGAGCTACGCCAAGACACAGAAAAAGAGATACGCCAAGACAGTATCCGAGTCTGAGAGCGAGTCTGAAAGCAAGTCTGAGAGCGAGTCTGAGGAAGATAGCGATTCTGAAGTCGTAAAAAGAAGAAAGTGAAATAACGAAGATGAGACCGCCGCAGCTTAGAGTTTTAAAACTATTTTTATATAGTTTTTAAACTATGAACTCAATTTGTACGCTACAAATCCAGTTGCAGCCATGCCCACCACAATGAACGTAATTTCTCTATTCTGTTGATCCGGAGATGGTGTATAAAAATCACTCAACTTGGGCTCCGCTTCCAAAAGCAAATGTTTGCCAGTGATGTAATAATACTGTTTCATAGCTTGGTCCACATCATCAAACGTCTGCCCTGCATGATGCTCTTTTTGCAGTTGCTTGTTAATAAAATCTAATCTCTCTGTTCTTTTTTTATTCCACGCCGCTTGTGCTGCTTCCAATTGTTCTACGGCTTTGTCATGCCTTTGTCTTTCCTCATCTGAATGACTTCCCATTTTTGAAAAGAAATAATTTGAACCGCTAAATGCCAATGCGTTTGTTAATGCGCCACCGATCATCATTGCTACTGCGCTTGCCATTTTATATATATATATTTTTTATTTCATAATATCCGCAGGAATAATACCTTGCTTGATCAACATATCCTTTGTAGCCGTTGCTAACATTATGTCAACAGACAGCATCATAACATCTACCATATTTAAATCCACTTTAGGGGCTGGTCATTTTAGTAGTTTTCTGCCAATCTCAGAATATCCTACAGTTAAAAGTGTTTCCAGTCCAGCGTGATACATCATATTTACAATTTGTTTTCCGTCAATACTTGATGCCATTATTTTTAATATGAAGAAAAAAAAAATTAAAAATCATCAAACGGGTCTTTTTGTGCAACATAAACAGGTTGCGCAGCTACAGGTGGTAGTGCTACCGATTTCTTGTTATAAATATACAAACCCAACCCAGCAAAGCCTACTAATAAAATCGGTGGAATATTATTTTTGTATACATTTATTTAGATTTTTTCTGGTTCCTCTATTTTGATTTTTTCTGGTTCCTCTATTGTTATTTTTGTTATTTCATTTGCAGCATTTTGATTTGTAACATCTTGAAGCAAACGCTTTGCCTTCCTTGCTGCTGCTCCTTTTTCCCCAGCTTCTACTCGTTTTGGATTTTGTTGTTTAACAGATTGTGTATCAATTTCACTCTCTTGGTTCTCCACTTGGTTCTCCATCATTTTTATTATCAACATTTTTATTTTTATTAAAATCAATATGTCGAACAGTTGTCAGCATTGCTGTAAATGGTGCTAAGTACATTCCGTACTTGTAATACAACTCACAACACGCACTTGTTAAAGCATGTTTAATAAATGGGTCTTCCTCCAAATCTTCTGTCAGTTTTGGTGGATTGGTTATATTAAAATATGTTGATACTCCCATCACATACAACTAAATAAAATAATTACCTAAAGTCTTGGCCATGCTTGCCCCAAGTCTTGCTTCATATCTACAGTAAAGTTTATTAATTTCATCTGGAGGCATGTTATCTATAGTCTCGAGTTGTATGTCTTTACCCAAATATTGACGACTACCACCGCCAGCCACTATGGCTGATAATCTTTCTTTTTTTGTTTCTTGTTGATTTGATTCATCTGTGAAACGTTCCGTAGAATCTTCCAACATGATACCTTGTAAGAGTTCTTCCGCATTCATTTTTATAGTAGTCATTTTATTTTTTATTTTTAAATAAACATCAAATACGAAACAACCAGCTGCGATATTTACCACACAACTAGTAATGATTAGTATTGTTAATAGCATTGTTATTAACAATGCTTTTTTTTTTATTAGCATTACTCAATTGCTGTTAGCATTGCTATAAGCATTACTCAATTGCTGTTAGCATTGCTATTAGCATTACTCAATTTTGAAAAATAATCTTCGTCAAAGGTCCCGTTAATGTGTTTAATTTCAAAATCCTGGTAGGTGACGTCGCAGTCTGGAATCATATTTAAAATGAGCGCTGTGGTAATGACACTTTTTATAAGTTTCTTTTCCTTAATGTCGCACTCCAACCCGAGCACGTACTTGTCAATTAACCTCAGTTTGTCCCTCCTTTTTACGTTCTTCCACAGCTTCATGGAGTCCTTTATATCTTGCTCCATTTTGAAATAGTCGGTGTTTTTTTCTTCCGCAGGCCACAATAAGGCATAGAGTCGATCTTTGGCCTCTTCCGAGTATGTTTCGGGGATAATAAAACTTTCCCCTTTGTCGGTAACCAACGCCGACGTGTCGTCAGTCGGGTGGTTGTCCAAAATTATACCACATTTTCCAAAACCCAACAACTCTAACCGTCTCTTTTTTTTCGCGTTTATTTCGACCCCGCTGCAATACAGGAAAAATGGATAAAACCTCATTTTTAATCTAGTACTCCAAAACTCTTAATAGCAACATGCTGTTAAACATTATTCAACCCAATAACCAGTGGGTTGGTCAGTCCTCAGAATTAACTTGGAATATTTAGTCTTTGCTAAAGCTTTTCTTATTCTGGTTCTCTCTTCCAACGTTGAAATAACATCATTTTCTCTCAAACAATTTTCATAACTATCTCTGTCCTTGGTGTAAAACATACACAACCATTTTGCTTGCTCCCGCAAATCTTTCAATACAGAATTATATCTCTGTGAAATGACCCATACTGATTGTTTGGCGTGACGACCGGAGAATGCCAACTCTGATAACATATCTTTTTTTTTTGTTAATTCTTTTGTGGCGGAGCAATCATCAATGATGTATAGTGTGGGCTTGCCAGTATATTGTTTGAAAAATAAACGCAACAGTTCTTGTAGCATTTCTTTGTCGTTGCTCACGGGATTGACAATTATTATTTTTTTATCTTTTGGATGTCTTACATCTCCTATCCAGGGTCTATTTTTATAAGCCTCGTTCCACTCTATGGTTGGACACAATATAATTATATGTTCAAAAACTCCAACATACTCTTGTTCAAGTATGTCAAGAACAAACTCTGTTTTGCCGCAGCCTGTCTGACCACAGATAATGGCACTGTGCGGATATTTAGGGTATTTAGTATCGTACTTCTTTGAATCTTCCATCTTCGAAATTGATTTGCGCATCTTGTATTATATATAGATAAATATTTAAAGTTTGATCTGCATCTGCTTTTTTATTTATGAGTATCGATATACCGCCCCCACCGCCGCCCTCTATTCTTCTTCCACTGCCGTGTAATAAATTGTCATCACATGTTCTAAGGTCAAGCCACAAAGCATATCCTTTTGTTAGATAGGTCTCAAGAGAAACATGGGTAACGTATAAGTCCCTCGCTACTACGTCTGTCTCTTTGTTTCTTTTTGACGTTAAGGCAAAATATTTGTTGATTTCATCCCAATGCTGATATGCCCTCATACCCTGACTATACAACTGATTTGGTACGCCCTCTATTGTCATTTCCACCTTTTCAATCATTGGGTTGTAAAAGGATTCCTTGTCTGTTCTTTCTGGGTCTTCAAACAGCATTAAAATACCTTTCATGCTCCGTGCTGGTGTATTAATGTCGATATTCCAAAGGGTATCAGATTTGTTTGCTATTATTTTTCTAAGTTGCAAGATACGATCATACATAAATGACATCTTACCATTGGTTTGCTGTCTTATTTGTCTGGCTAATTCAACATCACTCACCGTATCAAATTCCAAGCAGATATTTTTTATTACATAAGATGCATCATCATCACTGCTTTTGATAACTTTGTTATACTCGTTAAACGTTAATTCATATTCTAACCTATCACCAAGCCCCACTTGATAAAATGGCATATGACTTTCTAACATTTCAAAGTCCAGTGGAATACAAAATCTATTTCCATAAGCTGCTGCTACAGCTTCATCTCCGGTGTATGAGGATTTATCTCCCGCGTCAATTCTATGTTTTAGCGTGTTTGCTTTACCCACACCTTGGTAAACCATGTTTTGTCGTTCGCTAGGGCTTTTCCATAAATCTACATAACAATGATATATATCACTGTCATTTATTGACATGACTTCGTTACCACTTATTCTGATTGTCAGTTTTTTCACAATTGTTCTACCCAGATTCTGGTATAGAGTAGCGTTGACGTCTGTTCTGCTTTTAAGTTCTATTTCAAAGGCAAGACGAGCAGTACGTGGAACTATCACATCATTAGTACTTAGATTGGGAAATCTCACAAGCAGTCGCTGGGTTTGGTCTATCGTTGAAGGATTGTTAGTAACAACTACACTTGTGCGGATGCCCTTGGCACCATGAGGTTCTCTGAGTTTTCTATGAGGATTGAGTTTACTTCCGTAAGATGACATGTTTTTAAATATACATATTTTTTTTTTTTTTTTTTTAAATATATATATTTTTTTTCTTAAATCAAAATAAACAATGGCTGAGTTTGACAATCCTACGTTTGATCCAGATGCTTATGCAGATGAATTACTTGATGAAGAATTTATACAACCTGGCTCAGATTTCCAGAGACAAATTGTAAATGAAAATAATCATATTAATCAGCTTCAAGGGGAAGATAAAATAAAAGAACAGCTCACACAAAAAAAGTGGTTAGTAGATCAATTTTTTACTGAAGTTAATGCTGAGATCAGCGGAATTGATTATAAAGATGATTTCAGAACGGCTGAGGACGAAAACGGTAGAACAATGTTATATGCTGTTCGGATGGGAAAGGATGACGTCCCACTTACCTATTATAGGGGAAGTAATCCAAACGAAGCAATCAAGTTTTATAAGCTGGACACTTTAGTTAAAAAACATGGTATTGACTTTGTGAAAAACACTTTAAAAATGTATGATTATTTAGTTCCACGTGAAAGAGTTGCTCGGGGTAGGGCGGAATTAGCATCCTTGGCAAAAACAAGAGCTACCATCGCTGCAGAAAATATACCATTGCAAACTTTTTCAACAACTGAAGATGTACAAAATACAGTAGATGCTGTAATTATAATTGAGAGTAATTTGAGTAATACAATAGATGAAACTTATTCTAAAACACAACCAGAAGATCTAACACTGCGAGAGATACGAGGTTTAGATAAGAGATTGCAAAGCTTTCGTGGAGAACTTACTAATAATCTCTCAAAGCTCACTGAGCTTGATAAAGATATAGCAAAAGAAAAACAAAAATTAGAACAGGTGAGCACCCCCGGGCAGGAGGATGAGTTTCAACAAGAGCGCCTACGCCACAGAAAAAAACCTTAGAAGATGAAAAAAGTGCACGACTTGAAGCGGCGAGTGAAAAAAGAAGCATTACGCAGTCAAATAAACAGGATAAAAGAAACTATAAATAAGGTGTTAAAAGAAGACACAACATTGGGTGAGAGAATCAAAACCTTGTTTAGGGAGCAAGGTATTACTATAGTTAGTATTTTGACTGCGTTGGGTATGATTATTGGGGTATGAGTTGAGGCCATTATTCCCACAACGGGAGGGACTGTTCCAACTCCAAAACCTGATTCATCAAGTGCCAAGGATTGGATAAAAAAACAACTAGGTAATCTTGGTAAACTTCTTGCTAACCTAGCTGATAAAGCAGCAGCAGCTTTACCAGGAGTTATTGGTGCAATAGTATCATGGTTTTTATCTGCAACAGGTCATGTTATTAATTGGCTTGCTAACAATCTATGGGCTTTGCTTGCTGCCGCTGTTGGGTTGCTATATGTGGCAGCCAAAGAGTGGTTTAGTAAATCTCGTAGATAAATAATGCAGCAAGACCTATCACTATAGTACCAACAATTATGCTTGTTTTGTTATCTTCGTGTTCAATCGCTATTTTTTGTATTGGTTCCATAGTTTTATGTATTGATTTATCAGAATGTTCCGGTAAAACATTATTTGTTGTTGTGCCTTGAAAAGGTTGAACACTTTTTGGCGGTACTGGCTTTACATTTACATCATTATTTAATCCTAATGCTTGTGTATCGGTTGCTATTACAATTTCATTATTGTAGTCTTGTATTGTTCCAATTCTCAACTCCATGTCACCCGGAGACATGTACAATCCACTCCCATAGACAAAATTTACTTTACTTCTTGCATATTTTAGGGTGGTTTCATATCTTGAAATTTGACTGGGCAAGTCGATGGGGCTGTTTATTGCATCTTCTATGTTATCTAAAAATTGTTTCTGTGCATCAAATGCCGTTCCAGTTCCAAGTATATCTGTTTTTGTTTGGGATTGTGAGCCAAGGATTGCCCAGCAGTATGTTCTTATACTGTCATTGATGCGTTCTACCCCAGCTCTTGTAAATCCCGTAGAATTATCTAGTATAAAAGTAGACCAGCTGTTGTCAGCCTCAGATCCTTGGGCAATGTAATCAATGTGATATGTTTTATCACTCTCATAGACTGTAAAACTCATCGTTTTGTTGTCGTATACAGTATGTTCTAAAGGATGATAACCAATATGTGTCCAGTAATTATAAATTGTTCCTAGACCATCATTATAGCTTTGTTTTTGTCTCCAGTCTGAATATAAATCAACGTTAAACTCCTTACATATTCTTTCGTACGCGTTTCGGTTATATGTGTTATTAAACGCATTCCAATTTGAGTCTTGCGGCATTGCTACACTCATCTCAAATAATATTCTTCTCACTTGGTAATAGACATGAAATCGAAATAACGAACCCACCAAGGCATCAGCTTTTAGATGGTTGTTGAAATCAATACCACATCCAGTGGTCGCGCACCAAATGGCAAAATTCAACTGGTTCTGCCAAAATAACATCCAATCTGTTCCCCAGCGTTGGACTATAGCATCTGATTTGACGTATGGGAGTTTGTATTTTTCAAAGACATTGGGAAATGATGCTTTAAAGCCTTTACCGTTGGATGTAATGATTATGTTTTGATTTATTATATCTATCACTTTCTTGCTGAAAGTACTTAAATAGTGAGCATCCGGGTTATATTTGAATTCTTTAGAAATCATTTTTATTTATATATATTAAAAAAGAAAAATGTTTCATACCATTTCAAACATAGACAACTCTATTGACTTACAACAGTATGTCGATAATAGAAATGGAGATATGCGCGTTGGATTGAAAAGTTTTACATACACTATCGGTTGGTTTAATGTTGATGGAGAAGTTATAAGAAGAAAAAACCCAGACCACACATATCATATACCAGCCGGACTCTATAACTATCACCAGTTGGTAGATATATTTGAACGGTTAAATATTATCCTAACCGTTGATGCGTGGGATGGTATAACCTCTTTACATACACCAACAGAGACACGATTATCAAGCGGTCTTTCAAACATGCTGGGATTCAAGGACAGGAAATGGTTGACAGGTACTCATACTGGACATTGTCCAATTAATTTAGCTCCTTATAAACAGCTCTATGTTCATCTGAAACAAATTAATACAAGTGGTAATTATTTCAATGGTAAGCCAAGCACTGTTATAGGGGTTGTACCTGTAGTAAATAAGCAGTATGGAGATATTGTATATACACGTTGTTATCCTGAATATCACCGTCTTTCAGGTGGTACAATTTCTGAATTGACAATAGAAGTCAGAGATGAGTATGACCACAAGATAGATAATCACGGCTTGCCCATGAGTTGTGTTTTAGAAATTATTTAAAAAATTATATTTTTTATAAAAAAAAACGATGAGTATATTTGGGCCAACAAACCCTGCGGAAAGAACAGATTTAGAGGCTTTGATAAATGATGTTCAAAATTTATATAGGCGAGTTGCGTCTATTGTTAACCGAGTTGATACTCTTAAATATGGGATTATAACACTCTGTGCGGAGGCTAAGGGTCCTATTACAATGAATAGAGTACTCTCATTTGGTAACGGTGGAGCAGAAACAAATGTGGGGTATGTAATGACACGCCGTGGTCGGATTATGGGAATAGGTTTAGCATGTGACCGATTAGTTGGTGACGTCACTGTCATAGTTACTGTCGATGGTGTTGAACAACCCAATTATGGTATAACGCTTCACACCACCCCACACAAACACGATAACTTTGATAGTCCTTTAGAGATTGATGCTGGTTCTGTTGTCAACTTTGTATGCAAGGTTGCTAACGCTACCGCTGTAAATACGGTGGCATCATTATTGATTGAATTAATTTAATTTTTTTCTTATTAAAAAAAATGAAACAACCGACAGCACCATTATATCCGGAGTTGTCAGAGGACGTACAAAATTATAGATTACAAAAAATTTCAGAGATTGAACAAAAGTTCATTATAGAGCGAGACACGCAAGTCTCTTTATAAAAAATATAAACGTGGTATTAATATCACGGATGGAATTGACACTACCTTAATATCTGCAGGTGTTATTATGGCTGGGATTGGATTTGCTGTTCCAGTTTTGTTACCTTTAGAAATAGCAGCAATACTATGTGGAGCTACAGGTGTTTGTATTAATTTCATCAGACGCAAGCTTAATGTAAAAGCTCAAAAACATCATGAAATAAAAACTTTGGCAGAGTCTAAGTTAAATAGTATAAAGCAGTTAATATCAAAAGCGTTGAGTGATGCACAAATATCTGAGCAAGAGTTCAAGTTGATTTTAGATGAGCTGGAAAGATACTATAATTTGAAACAGGACATCAAACAAACGAAACTTGAAATTAGCGAAGTTCAAAAAAAAGAACTAGTGGGCAGGGAAGAAAGGAAGTAATGGCGACCTTACAAAACAGTCTAAAAAGTGTGTGATAAATTGTTTTAGTAATGTGTACGAGTATGATCCACCACCTTTGTATTCAACATAGCCCACCGGTCATCTCGCTCTACCTAACTATGTATTTTGAACCATAATTACGATGGAGGCAGAGACGTGAACTCTTTAAAACAATTTATATCCTCTCAATCGGGAAGTTTTTAAAATGAGTTAAGGCTTTTAAAAACGTGCTATAAAAATAAGTATTTTACTTTTTTGCACAACCATTCCTTTTTTAATTTCAAGGGTACGCGCCGGCATAGACGGTTCCTTTACAAAAAATAATTTTTACCGCCCGCCGGCAAACCCTTGTTTTTTTGGACGCGCCCCCTCTATCTCTTGCATGGAATATGTTTGTTTCTCTTTTTCTTCTTCGTCTTTCAAAACATCATCTTCCTGCTGTCCCATTTCTTCTTTTTGTTTTTCCAACAGACGGGAGAGAAGGTTTGTATAATTGCCAAGACCGACAGAAAACAGTTTGGGCGTTTTTGAGGCTGGTTTAACTCTTGGAGCTGGGGTTGGTTTAACTCTTGGTTCCGGAATTGGTTTAACTCTTGGAGCTGGGGTTGGAATTCTTGATTTACCTCGTGGTGCTGGAATTGGTTTTACACTTTCCAACACTTTGGACTCAACTGGTTGAATAGCCATAAGGCTATGTTCTAGTGCTTCTTTGCTTATCACTCCTGTATCAAACAGGTGTATTAATTTTTCTAAAACAGTCGTCATTATTTATATATTTTCATATTTTTTCTTTAAGGTATTTTTCAAAAAAAAAAATAATGGTTCAAAATACATATTGTAGTTATAACGAGATGGTGGGTGACCCCTTCAATTCCCAATGGGCCAGAAACCTCGCTGCTCATCGTTCGTCTGGTAGGGCTATGTATTTTAGTCCATGGCGATGGCGGGCGATCATGGCGAAGCCAAGTCACCAGCATGCTGGTAAGACGATACGTTGAGCATCGTTCGTCTTTGTGTGGTAGGCGACCATAGCGAAGCCATGGTGGGCGAAGCCATATACATATTTTGGTCTAGAAATATATATCATGGGCGCTATGTATTTTTGTCAACCTGGCGGGAGTCCATGGATAGGTAGGTTATGGTTTTTTTAGTAGATATTGACCATGTTATGGGGTTTTGGTTCAGAATCCAGGCTATGTATTTTTTGTTCATGGACAGGTAGGTTATGGTGTTTGACAGATATTGACCATGTTATGGGGGTTTGGTTCAGAACCCGGCTATGTATTTTGCTATGGGCGACAAACGCGATTGGTCCTGGCGGGCGATTGGGCGACAAACGCGATTGGGCGGCAAACACGATGAATTTTTTTTTTGACAAATATTGACCATGTTATGGTCAATTCTACAATTTTGATGATTTCATGTTTTTTTTCGTTTTTTCGTTTTTTCCGTTTTTTTCCGTTTTTTCGATTTTTTCCGGTTTTTTTCGTTTTTTCGTTTTTTCCGTTTTTTCCGTTTTTTTGATTTTTGGCCGTGAAGCCTCAGAAACCCTATATATTTATTTCCTAGTGGCGGAATCTGACGACGACGTCCGTAAAACAATCGGAACGTCATTTGGCATTCCCGCCACTGACGCAAAAGGCCGAACAATGTTCCGTACTGGGAAATATCTCCCACTGGGCAAACGAATAGATATAGCTTTTCTATTCCCAGTATTTCCTATACAAATCACAGACAAATATGTAATATATACACATATCGACCTCACTAAAAGGCAATAATTTTATAATATTGCTTATAGCAGGGTTGGCATGGAGGAGTTAGTCCAAATTTACCACAGTCCTGACATGACCAAACTTTAATACGAGAGGGAAATGATAAATCGTCAAGGGTGGGCCACAGCTTGTGAGATTGAAACTGTGTCTACAACATCAATGTAACATGAGTTTGGTGCAGAGCAATATCATATGAATTCTTTTTCAACCAATGACTTAAGGAGAATTGTCATGTACAGCCATTGACTTACTTTTGAACAATAAACAGTTTCAAGTTCTAATGACGCTGATAGTAGTAAGAGTAAAAAGCGAATATCACCCACCGAAAACACGCATGGCAACAAGAGCAAACATAATTCAGAAAATTATATTAGTACACCATATACTGAACCAAATAAGGACTCAAATTCCAACTCTAATATAACCAATGACATCCAATCTTTATGTAGGAAACTAGGAATCAAAACCTCTTGAAAACGAAACACAGTCAGAATCAAAGAAAAGGGAAATGAGAAATAAACGGGAAAAAAGGTATATTATCAAAACATATCAAATAAATGACACACCAGAAGCTGCACCATTACAGAAAGATGAAAAACTCAACCTTGCTATGGGTGCTATACTTGCCTTTGAAATAAAACAGATATCGTACGTTTTTTCTAAATGCGAAATTTGTCTAGAAAGAAGAACTGTCAATGACACTGTTTGTAGTAGCTGCCAAAAAGATATGTCTGATAAAAAATAATTCTCTCTGGAAAACAATATAAACCCAGGAAAGGTGCCTCTTGAATTGAAAGAGTAAAAATAAGATAATTTTCAAAATTTGGTTTTAAAAAAAATCACACCGTAAATACCTTAAGTTTTACAATAAACTTGGTTGAACATCTATGATAAAGACGAAGCGTCTCCGTGGTCGAATGGTTAACGACGTTGCATTCTAAACCTTCACCTCTCATCGCTGCGGGTTCGAATTACACTGGGAGCTCGATTTGTAAGTGAGGAAGTGTCTATGCTTACGGTTGACGGGAGGTTTACAGTACTGGTTCTACCCAGGAAAAGTGGGTGGATGCCTCCAACACAAAAAAAATCGACCGTCATACTAGTATATAACCTTACATGTGTTGAAAATGACATAAAACACCATACAAACAAACAAACTATGATAAAGATCAAGTTTGAGTTTACCACCTACCATAATTTAGAGGTGTGTCAAATGCCTAAGCCATTGCTTGGTCAGCTGACTTTGATGATCGAAATTATGAATAGTCAATTAATTTACTCATATGTTGATTGACAAGAAACATAAGATAGGTTAGTATTTTATCACAACAATATAGAATAATTATTAAGAGTAAAATATTTGGTTTACAAGTAAAATTTTTCATGCGATCCGATATATCATGTGGGTATTAATTTTAAAAGCTCTGCTCGGTCTTAGGCAGTGCCTCAAATTCATATTATTGTTTGCGTTAAACAGGTTATCGTTAAGTAGGCGTTTTATCGGAATAAATGTTGAAGGAAACACCGGTAGAAATCGCGGCCCCAGGAGCAGACGGTGTCAGACCAGTCATGAAGTACTTCCGGGTCGTAGGGTCCTAAAATACTTCCTTGAAAATCCAAAGTTTCTAGTTTGCATGTGTTTTTCCCAAGATTAGTTTTTATTTCATTGTTAAATCTAACCTGAGGTTAAAGTAGTATATCTGTTGTCATGAATAGTAAGTATTTTACTGTCTTTATCAGGATTATAGGAGCACAGAGATTAGGTAGAGATGTGGTTTTGACAGATGTTTATTTCGAAATTTGCATAGTGTGAATGAATGACACGTATTTAATGCATTCAAAAAGTGCACATTATTTTTATTTTTATTTTATTTTTTCGATAATTGAACAGATATAAAGATTGAACATAGAAACAAATTTACTGCCATACCCACAGTACATTCACAACATTATGGCATCGCCATCGTTACGTGGTACCATTGTATCATCGGCAATGTAAAATTATATGAAAGATTATTTAAAAATAAAATGCAATACAACACCGTCTGTAGCGGAGTTTTTTGCTCGGACGAGGCTTTTTGTCTGCATTTATTTTAATTGGCTTATTTTTCGTCCGCACAAATTAACACCTTTTGTCCGCAAAAATAGACGATTTTGTTACCGGGTGCTTTTTATCGGCGCTAATTGACGCCTTTTGAACGCTTGGCACTTTTTTTTTACGCAAAAATGAAGCTTTTTGTCTGCACGGCACTTTCCATCGAAGTCGCGTTTTGTGCGCATTTTTGTTTAATTATCGCTTTTTGTCCGCACGGCGATTTGAATGAAAGTTTCACCGGTGCCACTGATTTTCGAATATTAAAACTTACTCAAATCAATTATATTTATTAAAGCTATTTAATCTTAATGAATATATGTGTCAGGTATCAAAATGTTTCTTTAATAGTTTGCTTAATTTATTAGTGGAGTTTATTCTTCTCATTTCTGTATTAACAAATGGTACGTACATAACTTTAATTTAGAGATGTAACAAAAAAGCGTAAATTTGTGCGGACAAAAATGGCCGTGCGGACAAAACAGTCAATTAAAAAAAAAATCTTGCGGACAAAAAGTGATTCGAACAAAGGTGCCATTCGGCCAAAACGGGCCGCCACAAACATCTTACAGCTACCATATTCAGGATATTTAAAAGTGCGTATATTAAGTTATTAAGGACACTTCCTACAGTTGTGTCAAGAACGATTAAGTACACAAACAACATAATAGTTTTTATGTTTATGAACCTAAATAGCTGTTTAAACGCATAATTGAATGTTGTAAGAAACCACTGAGCTGAAACACACGTGTGGTTGTGTTTCTTCTTATTTTAGCTGTTCTTCCATTGACTTCTGATGGTTACTTTTCGCAAACTTCTTTCACTTTTATTTGTTTGTCTTTCTCTCACACTTTATACGCTATCCTCTCTCTCACTTCTCCCAATTCAATATTTCATTCAGAGCAGTTTGAACCATCACGGACAAATGCGTGTACATGTTATTGTGTATCGTAATAATATACTAGTAGATTATTGGCGTGCACGCTTTGGGCTGTTTTGCTACAAAATAAGAGGTGCTTTGTGTACGCACTGTATTCACAAGAGTTCGTTTTTCAAATTAATACTGCTTAATCTAAACTATTGTAATGTTTATTTTAGTTGTATAGTGCTAATTATATTAAATTGTTTAGTCGGAGAGAAAACAATATGTTTATCTGAACTAGTCGCCATGTGGCCGTTCACAGTGCATATACGTGTGGTTGATTTACCTGTAAATTTAAAACACAATGGGTAATGATGTTAGTTGCTGGAGAATGGCCATAGGCACATTCAATAACAGATTTAAATCGTTCACAAAGAGCATGTGTTTTCTCCGTAAACCTTTCATGTTCCTAAGCTGCTTAATTAACGGTATATTGAAATTGCTTCGAAGTGTGCTGTCCATTTCTGCATGCGTCTCTAAAGCTCTCTTAAACATTGAGTTTTCTCTTGTTATTTTGTTATTAGTTATTATGTCAGGCGACATTGAAATAAATCCAGGTCCTGAAAATACGATAGATAAGCATAGCCTCTCTTTATTTCACTTAAATATTCGTAGTATACGTAACAAAATGGAATATATTAAGGATCATTTATTAGATTATGATGTTTTGTGTTTTACAGAGACACACCTATCGGAAAACGTGTCCAATGATTGTATACGTATAGACGGTTATAGTAATATTTTCCGAAAGGATACATCTGCACATTCTAGCGGGCTGTTAATGTATACTGCGAATAACATTATTTCAAGACGTGTATTAGAACTTGAATATTTATTACCCAGTTCACTTTGGATTGAAGTAAGAGATAAAAGTGAAATTATTTTAGTATGTACCGTTTATCGCAAACCTAATTCAAGTAATATTTTTTGGGATAACTTAAACATTAGCTTAGAAAAGGCTTTTGAATTATCTAATAACATCATTATAGTTGGTGATATCAACGAGAACCAACTTAATACTGATAACCATTTTTTAAAAGATATAATGCAGCTTAATAATATGACAAACATTATAACTGAACCAACTCGAGTTACCGACTACTCTGCCACATTGATAGATCTTATAGTTATTTCTGATTCTCTTAAACCCTTAGATTCCGGAATTGTAACCATACCACATGATATAAGCGACCACCATGGTACATACTTAATGTTACAATACGGTTACAATGTTAGACCGACTTTTACTCGACGAGTTTGGAATTATAAGAAAGCCAATTTCATAAAACTCAATGATCTTATTCAACATACAGACTGGTCTTTCTTATATAACGATTCGCTGAGTGTTGCGTGCGGAAAGTTTACTAAATCTTTTTTTTGAATTAATAAATGTGTGCATCCCATCGAAATATGTAACAATTCGTCCTAATGACAAACCGTGGTATGATTCAGAAATAAGACGTGTTTCAAGACAACGTGATCGTCAAAAAACTAAAGCAACGCGTACTCAATCATTTTCTGATTTAGCAGCATATAAAAGATTACGAAACAAAGTTAATAATCTTAAAAAACATGCGAAAGAACGTTTCTTTAATAATGTGGAAACTATAATTACTGAAACAACTATTACGGGCAGACGTCAGTATTGGAAACTTTTAAAATATTTCATGAAGTCAAACAAAAATGCGGAAACGATTCCACCTTTAAAAACAGTCTTATCTAACGGCGATACGTCATACTCAATAACTGACCAAGAAAAAGCGAAATGCTTAAATGAATATTTTGTTTCAATATCATCAGTTGATGACTCAAATGTTGAATTACCTATTTTTCATTTAAAATCCAATAATAAATTAGAAACTATTTATATAGAAGAATCCGAAATTGTTGATATTATCAAGATTTTGGACGTAAATAAAGCAAATGGAGAGGATGAAATAAGTCATAAGATGTTAAAGGAAACCGTAAATACAATCTCAAAACCTCTACATATACTTTTTAACAGATCATTAAATGAATGTATTTTCCCCAACCTTTGGAAATGTGCTATGGTTATGGCACTTTTCAAAAAGTCAGATCCTAGTATTCCTATGAACTATAGACCAATATCGTTACTTAGTTGTGTTGGTAAAGTAATGGAAAGAATAATATTTAAACACATGTATAATTTTCTACTTATGTTCGATCTTATTTTTAGAAACCAATCGGGTTTTCTCCCTGGTCATTCTACTACATATCAACTTGTCGATATGTATCACCATATATGTCAGGCATTCGATGCTAAACAATTTACGTGTATTGTTTTTAATGATATATCTAAAGCTTTCGATCTTGTTTGGCATAAAGGGCTTTTGTTTAAGCTAAAACAATATGGTATTGATGGAAAACTTTTAGCCTGGATATCTGATTATCTCTCAACCAGATCTCAAAGAGTCCGTGTTGGATCTGCAACCTCCGAGTCAAAAACTGTAACTGCCGGAGTTCCTCAAGGCTCTGTCTTGGGCCCACTTTTGTTTTTGATATATGTAAATGATATTGCCGAAAACATGCTGAGTATAACTCGTTTATTTTCTGACGACAGTTCGCTATCAGTCTCAACATCTAGTATAAACGACATGGAAGGAATCCTTAATCATGATCTAGTAATGATTACGCAATGGTCAAATCAATGGCTTGAACAATTTAATCCTGCCAAAACAGAAGTAATGTTCTTTTCTTTAATTAATAATGATCGTCGTCCAACTTTATATCTAGACAATGTCCCGTTGACTTTTGTTGACAACCATAAACATTTAGGAGTAACATTAAGTAATAACGGAAAATGGCACGAACACATTAGCAATATTATTGCTTCTGCTTCAAAGGTTCTTGGTTTAATGCGAATACTTAAATATAAAGTAGCTCGTAAAACACTTAATCAGATATACTTGTCTTATATGCGTCCAATATTAGAATATGCTTCCATTACATGGGATGGATGTACTTCTTTCGAAAAAGATAGCTTGGAAAAGTTACAATATGAAGCAGCTCGTATTGTGACGGGACTGACTCGTTCAGTATCCATACATCGTTTAATATCTGAAATAGGATGGGTATCACTTTCCGATAGAAGGAAAATGCAAAAACTTATTTCAGTCTATAATGTTAAAAATGGATCCGTTCCAAATTATATCTCAAACATCTTTCCGCAGCTAGTAGGTGATGTCAGTGCATACCCTCTCAGAAATAACGACAACTATGCCACTATTGCTAGGAGAACTGAAATATACAACAAATCGTTTGTTCCGTCTTCTCTTAAACTATGGAATAATCTGTCAGTAGAAATACGAAACTCGGAATCTATATCAATTTTCAAGAGAAGACTATTAACATCTGTATTTCCGAGTACAAAGGTACCAAAATACTACTTAAGTGGTCAACGTTTATTTTCTGTTTTACATGCCAAAATGAGGAATTTGTGTAGTAATCTTAATAGTGATTTATACCTTAATCATTTACGCGATTCACCCGTTTGCGAGTGCGGATTTGAAGTAGAAGATGTTGAACATTATTTTTTCCAGTGTAACACTTTTTTCACATACCGGCTCCAACTCTTTCAATCCACCCGCCATTTACACCCGTTAAATATAAGAACAATCCTTTATGGTCTCGAACAGTTAACTGACAGAGGAAATGAATCTCTCTTCGAAGCAGTTCAAACATATATACGCGAAACACATAGGTTTACATAATCTGTCTCTGTTGTTTTCAACAATCTACACGTACTATGCGCGTACACTATATTTTGAAAATGTTTTTCTAGATAGCGTTCAGGCGTTCTTAAACTGACTGAATTCAAATTGGGGTAAACTAGTCTTTCTCACTATTCTCACTATTCTATCCTCTCTCTTTCTCTATTATGTTTTCTCTTTATATTTTATTTACTTATTCAGCTTTATTCTATCTCAATGTATTTGCCATTGTATTTTATTTTATTACTCTCAGCCATATACATTAGCAATTTCAAAATGCTAACTGGGAAGGGTTTAATCTAATGTTGGTAGAACTTGTTACCCAACCCATTTGTCATTATAATATGTCTATCGTATATATGTTTATATTTGCTCTGTTTGTAAAATATTGGCAATAAAATATGTTTAAATCAAACGCACTCTGATTATTTAGTACAATGGCGATGCTGCGAAGACTAGTGTTAACAGTTAAAGTCTGATACCGAAATCAAATTCGGGTGATCCGAAGTTTGGAAGAGCCTTATTTTCTGTTTAGGCGTTACTCGCCCAACAATGTTTTATCAGTCACATATTCCTTAGAGTGACACGCAAAAATCTTGGGTTTTATATCATCTTGTAGAATGGTCACTGAAAACTCCCTTTGTAATAGCACAGGTGTAATCGTTTAATTAAAAAGAACACCTGTCAGAATAAATGGTGTATTTCAATATATAGAGTATGGTCTCATCGAGTAGGTGGATTTAAACATCGAGATATGCGTAGCCCATCAAAGTGTTTATACTAAACAACGAGATGAGACCATACTGAATTTGTTTTGTAGCATGTCTATTTCAGCCGTCTGTCATTCTCTAACTTCCAATAACTGGTAGTTAGAGTACACTATTTATTCTGACAGGTGTTATTTTCAATTAAAAGATTTACACCTTTGGAAGTACAAAAGGAATTTCAACGACCATGCTACAACTTCCAGTTATTGGAAGTTAGAGTATGGCAGGGATCTGAAATGAACATGCTACAAAACAAATAGAATATGGTCTCATCTCGTTGATTAATTTGGTTTTATATCATCTTGACTTTAAAACTGCTTGTAATATAATGTAACACAAAATCTGAGATTTCAATTGTCTTCGTTATTCTACCAAGTTTTTAAATCTATTATAGGTGGAATATAATATATAATTAATAATATGTATAAACAATTTGCTTTGAACTAACCTAATACTTAATTTTAATGAGTCAACAAATGCCAGTTATGGAGAAAAACTAACGGGACGCTGTGAGTTTTAAAAACTCAAGATTGCCGTGTGTCCTTTTGCGAGCGAGCAAACAAACGAACGAATTTGATCTCATGCATTATATATTTATGGGGGAATAAAATATTGTTATCACTGGTCTCAATTATAACAGTAGCAAAACAAAACCCATTTAACCACACAATAATTGTCTTATTGTATGGTGGCTGATTTCCATGTAGTCTTTTCGTTATTTCGCCGCGAAAAGACGACAGAAGGAAAAGACGACAGGACGATAAAACGCTAAATGCAGCGCGAAAAGACAACAGAATGAAAAGACGACAGAACGACAGAAGGAAAAGACCTCAAATGCAGCGCGAAAAGACGACAGAACGCTACGCGAAAAGACGACACTTCAGCCGCGAAAAGACGCCATCTGATAGTGTCGCCTTTCGTTATTTAGTGTGGCCTCCTGTCGTCTTTTCGCGATGCATTTGTCGTCTTTTTGTTCTGTCTTTTTGTCGTCTTTTCGTTCTGTCATCTTTTCGTTCTGTCTTTTTGTCGGACTGTCGTCTTGTTGTCTTGTTGTTATGTCGTCTTTTCGCGATGCATTTGGCATCTTTTCGTTGTCATCGTTTCGTTCTGTCGTCTTGTATTTCTGTCGTCTTGGCGTCTTGTCGTTCTGTCGGGATATGGGATATGCATTTTTTGGGACATTTATCATCTTTTGATATTTTTACTGGAAATTTTCGGATTTTTTTTTATAATGTCGAGTTTATTCCCGGCTGTGTCCATTTATTTCCCGGCGGTTATTTTCCTCTAACAATGGTACCGCTCTGATTTAATAGAGTGTTATTGGTTATACTATTGCCTCATTAGTGAAGTTGGCATGAGATGAGCGGGAAAACATTGGAGATGAGATATGATAACATATTATTGAGATACACAATAATGTCCATTTTTTTCCCGGCTGTGTCCAGTCATTTCCCGGCGGTTATTTTCCTCTAACAATGGTACCGCTCTGATATAATAGTGTGTTATTGGTTATACTATTGCCTCATTAATGAGGTTGACATGAGGGATGAGCGGGAAAACATTGGAGATGAGATATGATAACATATTATTGAGATACACAATACTGTCCATTTTTTCCCCGGCTGTGTCCAGTTATTTCCCGGCGGTTATTTTCCTCTAACAATGGTACCGCTCTGATGTAATAGAGTGTTATTGGTTATACTATTGCCTCATTAGTGAGGTTGGAGATGAGATATGATAACATATTATAGAGATATACAATACTGTCCAGTTTTTTCCCGACTGTGTCCAGTTATTTCCCGGCGGTTATTTTCCTCTAACAATGGTACCGCTCTGATTTAATAGAGTGTTATTTGTTATACTATTGTCTCATTAATGAGGTTGACATGAGGGATGAGCGGGAAAACATTGGAGTTGAGATATGGTAGCATATTATTGAGATACACAATAATGTCCAGTTTTTTCCAGGCTGTGTCCAGTTATTTCCCAGCGGTTATTTTCCTCTAACAATGGTGCCGCTCTGATTTAATACATTGTAATTAGTTATACTATTGCCTCATTAATGAGGTTTTCATGAGAGATGAGCGGAAAAACATTGGAGATGAGATTTTATAACATATTGAGATACACAATAGGGTCCATTTTATTTCCCGGCTGTGTCCAGTTATTTCCCGGCGGTTATTTTCCTTTAACAAGGGTGCCGCTCCGATTTAATACATTGTTATTGGTTATACTATTGCTTCATTAATGAGATTGACATGAGAGATGATCGGGAAAACGTTGGAAATGAGAAATAACATACTATTGAGATACACAATATGGTCCAGTTTTTTCGCGGCTGTGCCCATGTATTTCCCTGCGGTTATTTTCCTCTAATATTGCCTCTGTTCCAATTTATTAGATTGTTATTGGTTATACTATTACCTCATTAATGAGGTTGACATGAGGGATGGTTGGGAAAGAGATTAGGTATGATAACATGGTGTTGTTTCCTCTAATATTGCCGTCGCTCTGATATGCTAGAGAGTTGTTTGATCCAATATTTGTGAGGCTGCGATTTTTATCTAGTGCGGATGATTTAAAAATTAGGCAACTTGATTAGACATGCCGTGAAACAAAGTTGAAAAATATAAAAAAAAAACTTATGTCATCCTAAGTAAACTTCGTCCATCCATTTCATCCGTTTCCCGATACTGTTCAGTTATTTCCCAATGCATTTCTTCCTGCAATGTTAATTATAAGTTGAGTTTATGAAGCTGAGTGGTATGCAATTACACCAAACTGAGACAAATAGAGTAGAAAAGCGATAACAAAATGTGTAATTGATTTTCCATGACATTTCTTTTCGGCAAAATATTTATATCTTGTTTGCATACAACTACAACAGTAAACTATCCAGCTTCAATCCAGCTCTAATTTGACTTCCTTTATTGTTATAATTCAGTACTAATAAACATAGTAGTGGAAAGTATATATACACGAGTTATGTGTGTCAGCAGAATTTGTATGCGAAATTTCTGGTGTTAACTATGAGTCTTCTGCATGTATGTGTGCGTTAATATTACTTTAACCTGTGAGATGGTCCCTGCAAGCGGGTATGTTATTTTTCGCCCTAAGTGATACGCATGTGTATTGTAACTTCCGTCCAGTTTTTCCCTGGTCCAGATTTTTCCCGTTACACCTGTTACGGAGACAAAATCCTCTTGAAGTTTCACCTGAACCATGTGACTTTTATCTCTTTGTTACTGACCTGGGTTTGTCATACGACATATTATGCATTGAAAATGTAGAAGCCCTATTCGGCTAAAATTAATGGGTTCATGACGTCTTATTATGGTTAGGGACGTAGGCACAGCCTTGAAAATGTGGAAGCCCAATTCTGCTAAAATTAATAGGTTCATGACGTCTTATTATGGTTAGGGACGTAGGCAGAGCCTTGTAAATGTGGAAGCCCAATTCTGCTAAAATAAGTGACGAAGCAGAGCTTTTGAGGCGTTTACTCTAGAAATAAGTTCTCCGTTATTTTTGGTGCAGTTTCATAGTAATATTGTAAACTGGGCGCACAGTCAAGTGGGTGCAAATATTAACTCCCAAACTGGGCTTGAATGTCGAACCCCGAACTGGACCCGAAAGTTGAATAATGAACTGAGTCTGAATGTTGAATACCGAAACTGGTTTGAATGTCGAGCCCCGAACTGGGTCTGAATGTTGAATATCGAAAGGTGTTTGAATGTTGAACCCCGAACATTCGGACCCAGTTCGAAGTTAAATCTTCAAATGCTGTTCAGTATTCAACATTCGGACCCAGTTCGGTGTTCAATATTCAAACCCAGTATGGTTATCAACAATCAAATCCGGTTCGGTATTCAATATTCAAACCCAGTTCGGTATTCAAAATGTGGGTCCAATTCAAACTGGGTTTGAATGTTGAAAACCGCAAGGGGGTCCGAATTTGAACCCCGAACTGAAATCAAATGTTGAACGCCGAAATGGTTTTGAATGTTTAATACTGAACTGAATGTTTAATACCGAACTGGGTTTGAAAGTTAAACACCGGACTGAGTACGAATGTTGAACCCCGAACTGAGTCCGAATGTTGAATTCAGAACTGGGTTCGAATGTTGAACCCCGAAATGGGTTCAAATTTTGAATCCCGAACTGGGTCTGAATGGTGAACTCCGAACTGAGTCTGAATGTTGAAACCTGAAATGGGTCCCAATGTTTAATACCGAACTGGGTTTAAATGTAGAGCCCGAACTTGGTATGAATGTCGAATTCTGGACGGAGTTTGAATGTTGAACCCCGGACTGGGTCCACATGTTAAATACCGAACTGGGTCCGAATGTTGAACTCCAAAATGGGCTCAAATGTTGAATACCGAGCTGGGTGTGAATGATGAACCCCAAACCGGGTCCAAATGTTGAATATCAAACTGGTTCCGAATGTTAAATACTTGATGTTGAACCCCAAACTGGACCCGAATGCCGAACTGATTTTGAATTGTTGAATACCGAACTGGTTTTGAATGTTGAACCCCAAACTGGCTCAGAATGTTAAATACCGAGCGCGGGTTTGAATGTCGAACCCCGAACACCGAGCCATAAGTAATAGACCAACTTGGAATAAACATTCGGCAAATATATAAACATGTTAATATAGGTTACTTTATTTAAACAATATATTTAACCATGCAATTGCTTTACTTTTTAAAATATTTCATATATATATGGTAAAATATCTTTTAACTTATTTATGAAATAAATAAATATCTCGAACTTTGTTTATATTTATCTTTCGACCTGTAATATATAAAGCAATCAACAAACCAAATAGTTATGAAACAAACAATGGGGGTCAGTATACGTTTCCGTAATTTTCATCTCAAATATTTGCATCTTCAGACAATATATTTTTATCAAGCGAATATATTTAACATATAAATGATTGCGTCTACAATATATAAATTAGGAAAAAACATATATTCGGAGTAACGTATATACTTGCGTCTACAATATATATTATTTAAAATCAAAATATATATTTTTCAGAATATATATTTCTATGAGTAACATATATATTTGTATGATATATATTTTTGGACAGAATATATATATTTCGGATATATTTTTGTATTCAGTATATATATTTTACACACAACGTATTTATTTATCTTACAACATATAGTCACGTATAGCGCCTCATACGTACCTTAGGCTACTCTTACTATTGAATATATTTCTATTGTTGTTTAACATGTTTTTTTATAAATGAAGATTTTAATAAGCTTGAGAAATATTAGATACCGATTTATTCGAGTGGCAAAACCAATTTGTACAGATTTTTTTTAATTCTCATTAAAGTAGCTATCCCGCCAACAACAGTCACATTTTATAAACATTATGTTCACTGTTTTTAAACCTACTGATGACAAAGAATATATGATGGTGGTCCGTATTTTCGGGGTATTAAGCCGAACTTGACGTAAAAACATAACTAACACTATGTATAATATTTTCGACATTCGCAGCTCGGAGTTCAACATTCGAACCAAACTCGGAGTTCGACATTGCCAGCTCGGAGTTCAACATTCAAATCCAACTCGGAGTTCGACATTCGAAGCTCGGAGTTCAACATTCGAACCCAACTAGGAGTTCGACATTCGCAGCTCGGAGTTCAACATTCGAACCCAACTCGGAGTTCGACATACGCAGCTCGGAGTTCAACATTCGAACCCAACTCGGAGTTCGACATTCGCAGCTCGGAGTTCAACATTCAAATCCAACTCGGAGTTCGACATGCGCAGCTCGGAGTTCAACATTCGAACCCAACTCGGAGTTCGACATTCGCAGCTCGGAGTTCAACATTCGAACCCAACTCGGAGTTCGACATTCGCAGCTCGGAGTTCAACATTCGAACCCAACTCAGAGTTCGACATTGCCAGCTCGGAGTTCAACATTCAAATCCAACTCGGAGTTCGACATTCGCGGCTCGGAGTTCAACATTCGAACCCAACTCGGAGTTCCACATTGCCAGATCGGAGTTCAACATTCAAATCCAACTCGGAATTCGACATTCGCAGCTCGGAGTTCAACATTAGAACCCAACTCGGAGATCGACATTGCCAGCTCGGAGTTCAACATTCAAATCCAACTCGGAGTTCGACATTCGCAGCTCGGAGTTCAACATTCGAACCCAACTTGGAGTTCGACATTGCCAGCTCGGAGTTCAACATTCAAATCCAACTCGGAGTTCCACATTCGCAGCTCGGAGTTCAACATTCAAACCCAACTCGGAGTTCGACATTGCCAGCTCGGAGTTCAACATTCAAATCCGACTCGGAGTTCGACATTTCCAGCTCGGAGTTCAACATTTGAATCCAACTCGGAGTTCGACATTCGCAGCACGGAGTTCAACATTCGAACCCAACTCGGATTTCGAAATTCGCAGCTCGGAGTTCAACATTCGAACCCAACTCGGATTTCGACATTCGCAGCTCGGAGTTCAACATTCGAACCCAACTCGGAGTTCGACATTCGCAGCTCGGAGTTCAACATTCGAACCAACTCGGAGTTCGACATTGCCAGCTCGGAGTTCAACATTAAAATCCAACTCGGAGTTCGACATTCACAGCTCGGAGTTCAACATTCGAACCCAACTAGGAGTTCGACATTCGCAGCTCGGAGTTCAACATTCAAATCCAATTCGGAGTTCGACATTGCCAGCTCGGAGTTCAACATTCAAATCCAACTCGGAGTTCGACATTCGCAGCTCGGAGTTCAACATTCGAACCCAACTCGGAGTTCGACATTCGCAGCTCGGAGTTCAACATTCGAACCAAACTCGGAGTTCGACATTGCCAGCTCGGAGTTCAACATTCAAATCCAACTCGGAGTTCGACATTCGAAGCTCGGAGTTCAACATTCGAACCCAACTCGGAGTTTGACATTCGCAGCTCGGAGTTCAACATTCGAACCCAACTCGGAGTTCGACATTCGGAGCTCGGAGTTCAACATTCGAACCCAACTCGGAGTTCGACATTCGCAGCTCGGAGTTCAACATTCAAATCCAACTCGGAGTTCGACATTCGCAGCTCGGAGTTCAACATTCAAATCCAACTCGGAGTTCGACATTCGCAGCTCGGAGTTCAACATTCGAACCCAACTCGGAGTTCGACATTCGCAGCTCGGAGTTCAACATTCGAACCCAACTCGGAGCTCGACATTGCCAGCTCGGAGTTCAACATTCAAATCCAACTCGGAGTTCAACATTCGCAGCTCGGAGTTCAACATTCCAACCCAACTCGGAGTTCGACATTCGCAGCTCGGAGTTCAACATTTGAACCCAATCGGAGTTCGACATTGCCAGCTCGGAGTTCAACATTCAAATCCAGCTCGGAGTTCGACATTGCCAGCTCGGAGTTCAACATTAAAATCCAACTCGGAGTTCGACATTCACAGCTCGGAGTTCAACATTCGAACCCAACTAGGAGTTCGACATTCGCAGCTCGGAGTTCAACATTCAAATCCAATTCGGATTTCGACATTGCCAGCTCGGAGTTCAACATTCAAATCCAACTCGGAGTGACATTCGCAGATCGGAGTTCAACATTCGAACCCAACTCGGAGTTCGACATTCGCAGCTCGGAGTTCAACATTCGAACCAAACTCGGAGTTCGACATTGCCAGCTCGGAGTTCAACATTCAAATCCAACTCGGAGTTCGACATTCGAAGCTCGGAGTTCAACATTCGAACCCAACTCGGAGTTTGACATTCGCAGCTCGGAGTTCAACATTCGAACCCAACTCGGAGTTCGACATTCGCAGCTCGGAGTTCAACATTCGAACCCAACTCGGAGTTCGACATTCGCAGCTCGGAGTTCAACATTCAAATCCAACTCGGAGTTCGACATTCGCAGCTCGGAGTTCAACATTCAAATCCTACTCGGAGTTCGACATTCGCAGCTCGGAGTTCAACATTCGAACCCAACTCGGAGTTCGACATTCGCAGCTCGGAGTTCAACATTCGAACCCAACTCGAAGCTCGACATTGCCAGCTCGGAGTTCAACATTCAAATCCAACTCGGAGTTCGACATTCGAAGCTCGGAGTTCAACATTCGAACCCAACTCGGAGTTCGACATTCGCAGCTCGAAGTTCAACATTCGAACCCAACTCGGAGTTCGACATTCGCAGCTCGGAGTTCAACATTCGAACCCAACTCGGAGTTCGACATTCGCAGCTCGGAGTTCAACATTCAAATCCAACTCGGAGTTCGACATTCGCAGCTCGGAGTTCAACATTCAAATCCAACTCGGAGTTCGACATTCGCAGCTCGGAGTTCAACATTCGAACCCAACTCGGAGTTCGACATTCGCAGCTCGGAGTTCAACATTCGAACCCAACTCGGAGCTCGACATTGCCAGCTCGGAGTTCAACATTCAATCTAACTCGGAGTTCGACATTCGCAGCTCGGAATTCAACATTCGAACCCAACACGGTGTTCGACATTGCCAGCTCGGAGTTCAACATTCAAATCCAACTCGGAGTTCGACATTCGCAGCTCGGAGTTCAACATTCGCACTCAACTGGGAGTTCGACATTCGCAGCCCAAATATGTCCGAAAGTAATGTAGTTAGTCTTAAAATATGTTTGTTTTCAACAAATAACACGAAAAAAATAACTTTTATCTTTTTGTATTTAATTTTTTGGTGTTGTCTTTTGGTTTTATTTTTTATTCCCAACATCGATATAGCAACCTGTACCAAAGAAAGTTTTGATCAAATACGATTAATAATACCGCTAGGAACAAGATGTTTATATATATTATATTTAAAACAGAAGAACAATCCAGTGGTATCTATATAAACATGTTTCTTTATTTCATCTTATCATTAATAATAATTAACTGACATCGTGAATCACTAAAAGCCTTTCGAAATAGTTGTTGGTATATACTATTATATATAATAAAGGAATACTCATATAGTTTTCACGTTTCATCTGAAGTAAAATCAAACAAACCAATGCCGTAACCAAAACGTTTTCACACAATATTGATAACCTATACTGAAGGGTAAAAGAAACGCGACACGGGAATTTCGGCTATACATTGTATGTAGAATATGCTGCTGTCAATCGAATGGTGCATGGCTGCGTAAGACCTTTCCCTTCTTTCGTAAAATATAGTTTTTCAACAACTTTTACTTACATATATTGTAACCGGCACTCGCTTACGTTTTTTTCAATTGCGTTTGTTAAGTGTTACTCTAAGTATAGTATTAATAATGTATGCTCACTTATGTTTTAAATAACATACAAACTCTTCTCCCTTGGACATAACAAATCACCAGTGTTAAATCGTTTTTTCAACGGACATGAACATTACTGTGTGTGATATATATTGGACATGAACAGCGATAGTGTTGTTTTTTTCATAGTGAGCATTTTTTAATTATTCCAGTAATCTCTTCTGTTTACGAGTGCCGTCCAGATGTCTGTAAACACCATCCAGTTCTTAATTGTAAATGAATAAAGATTTATGAAAACCAAAAAAAAAATAGACCTTTCCTTTCGAAAATAAGACTAAAACAACACATAACACAGCAAATAGTATTCCTTCAAAGTTTCAATACTGACAGAGTACGCGTTTGGCTCAAGCATGTGAGACTTTACGTTAAATACAGTACTGAAATGGCTCAATTTTTCAAAGAAGAATTTCAACATTTATGAATTTCTTGTTAAAAGTGTACTGTGATTAAAACGTCTATAACATCACAGTTGTGTCCTTTCTCTAACTAACTGCAAGTTTTTTCTTACAAAACATCTTGGGATTTCTTTTTAATATTATGTGAAATTAAGTGTGCAGCAGATACAATATATGGCGGAAATTACAGTGTCGTGTTTCTTTTTCCCTTCAGTATATTTTATTAGGTTAAGCAAAGCAAATTCTGCAGACACATTCGACTCCAGTTCTCCGTTCTACATTCGAACCTAGTTCTCCGTTCTACATTCGAACACAGTTCTCCGTTCTACGTTCGAATCTAGTTCTCCGTTCTACATTCGAACGCAGTTCTCCTTTCTACATTCAAAATGAGTTCTCCGTTCTACATTCAACTGCAGTTCTCCGTTCTACATTTGACTTGAGTTCTCCGTTCTACATTTGACTCCAGTTCTCCGTTCTACGTTCAACTTGAGTTCTCCTTTCTACATTCGAACCCAGCTCTCCGTTCTACATTTGACTCCTGTTCTCCGTTCTACATTCGACTTGAGTTCTCCGTTCTACATTCGAACCTAGCTCTCCGTTCTACATTCGACTCCCGAACATAGTTCTCCGTTCTACATTCGAACCCAGTTCTCCGTTCTACATTCGACTCCAGTTCTCTGTTATACATTCGACTTGAGTTCTCCGTTCTACATTTGACTCTAGTTCTCCGTTCTACATTCGGGAGCTCCGAAGTGTCGATTCTTACGGATGGCGGGAGGTATATAGTACTGGTTCTAACCAGGAAATGTGGGTGGTCTGCCTCCACCACAGTCTCTCTGACGTTAAAGTAGAATACCGCTTTAACCGGTGCTATGGAGCTTGAGACGTGTTGCACATTATTTACCTTTTATGATCATTCTTAATAAAACCGAGTCTTCCACTTTTCTCTCTGTGTGTTGCTTCTAACGGATACCCTTTTCAGAATTTATTAATACTACTTCCCTTTATCGAGGAATATATATGTAGGTTGTGAAAAGACTGTGAATGCGTGTGGAACTTCCACGGCTCTAAATAACCTATGCTGTGTTGATCAGCCGTTAAACACCCAATGCATAATTTGTTTATTGAAGCACCGGTTCAAAGAACCGGTTCCAACTTACTTGCGCTTCCGACGTCGAAGGTTAAATTACTGCAAATTCATCTGATGTACTTGCATGGTGCATCGAAAGCGTTTTTTTAAGAGTGTTAATCAGCAAGCTGTTGAAAACTATATTTGTTTTTATAGACTTCAAATACGAAAACATGGTGCTAAAGTTTAAACTCTGTTATATTTTGATGAATCGCAATAATCTAGAATAATGTAATAACTAAGAAAAGAAAAACAGTTTTGTTATTTGTTGCTCGTGTGTTTATTGTTGCATATGTCATGTTCTTGTCTTGCCTTTTTTGTGTAACATTTATCGAAGCCTACGTGTTTTTTGTTTTTTGACGTTTTGATATATTTTTTACTTTTGACGACGAACGTTTTTACTTTTATATAATTGACTTTTTTTTTAATTTGGCGATGCATTGCTACAACCCTGCATCCACCTCGGCGTCGATTTCGGGAACATCCGCCGCGAAAAGTGAAAATGCTTTAGCCATTATAAGGGTCATTTTTTATGAAAACGTGGGGTCAGATATAATACAAAATTGCAAAACGAATATGCGTCAAACTGAATTTTTTATACTAAAAGCATAAATGAGTATGCGAACAGTCACAATCTAAAAGATGCAAACACAGCACAACCCTTGCCATGTGCCTGTAACACCACAACAAACCAGTGAAGCCTTTGCGGGTAACTGATGTTATTGAACTTGTTTGATTAATTCATAAACGGTGAAACCCAATGTATAAAGTAAAATAACATACTAATGTGACTCATACATTACTGTTTTTATACATCAAAACTAAATATTGGGATAATTGGCTCTTTATCATTGTTAAAATCAACTTAAACAAAATGAATAGATTTAGCATTATCTTGTCCTAAACACTATTTGAATTATCTCAAACAATAACATTTTAAATAGAAATGGCAAACTAAAACATATGACAATATCAATGGTACCACTATATCCAAATACGTAGGGGTAAGAGCACATAAACTGCGGTAACATCAAGGACATAATTTGAAACACCAATGACCACTCCATACATATTAGTTGTGCGACACTGTTATCACGGTAAACGTGTAGTGGCGTCATTTTGGAATAACTGTACCATTTGGCATATCTGTTTTAATACAAACAGTAAACCATTTGGTATTTTCAAATCGTTAAACTGGTGTTCCTGTGAAAACTGGTAATATCAACGACACATTTTCTAAAACCAAAGACAACTCTAGACATCTTATCAGTTTTGCACATACAGTTATGACTATACGATTAATGGCATCAATTTGTAATGCATGATAGTGTGCACATCTGCTTTAAAACAAAAGAACACCACTTATTATTTTCATATGGATCACTTGTGTTATTGTAAAATTGGGTAACATAAATGACGCTGTTACACCTAAGACTACTCCAGAGGTTTTATCAGTTTTGCATCAGTCATTACTGTAATTGTTTTGTGGAGTTATTCTGGGAGGCTTAATACACGTTTATGCACGTGCTTTTTGTCCGCACGGCGCCTTTTGTCCGCGGTGCTTTTTGTCCGCACAAAATTTGAAAAAGTGACGCTTTTTGTCCGCGCGGCGCTTTTTGTCCGCAGAAAAAAATGAAAAAATGATGCCTTTTGTCCGTATGGCGCTTTTTGTCCGCACAACATTTGAAAAAGTGACGCTTTTTGTCCGCGCGGCGCTTTTTGTCCGCACAAAATTTGAAAAAGTGACGCTTTTTGTCCGCGCGGCGCTTTTTGTCCGCTGAAAAAAAAAATGAAAAAATGATGCCTTTTGTCCGCATGGCGCTTTTCGTCTGCACAAAATTTGAAAAAGTGACGCTTTTTGTCCGCGCGGCGCTTTTTGTCCGCACAAAATTTGAAAAAGTGACGCTTTTTGTCCGCGCGGCGCTTTTTGTCCGCAGAAAAAAATGAAAAAATTATGCCTTTTGTCCGCATGGCGCTTTTTGTCCGCACACAATTTGAAAAAGTGACGCTTTTTGTCCGCGCGGCGCTTTTTGTCCGCAGAAAAAATGATGCCTTTTGTCCGCATGGCGCTTTTTGTCCGCACAAAATCTGAAAAAGTGACGCCTTTTGTCCGCACGGCGCTTTTTGTCCGTAGAAAAAATGAAAAAAATTATGACTATATGCCTCTCTTAAAACTATGCTTTTTGTTCGCCGAAAATCTTAAGATGAGGTAAAATTGTGTACGTTCTTTTAACTTTTTCAGTAATGTTCTATATTATTATATGGCAGAGATAAAATATTGTTAATCATCATATGAAATCGCTTCTTTGACACGTTCGAGAATCTCACCTTCTGTACTGAATCGGCAGTAATAAGAGTTTAAGGCGGAGGATTTCCAGTTATGCGGTAAGAATATGTCCAAATTGATGTAGTTGAGCTGAACAGAAATTTTACCAACACAAAAAAGCTTATACGCTGAGAGCTTATACTTGGTAGACCCTCTGTAGGACCATAATTTTCCCAGATCACATTTTTCACACATGTGAAGAATAGGAACCTATTCGTCACACATGTGAAGAATGGGATCTCATTTTTTACACAACACAGTCACATATTTCACATTTCCTGTGAATTTTGTGATCGATGAAGGTTTTTGATGTGACATGAAATCTCATTCTTCACATTTCAATATTAATGTGCAATTTTACCAAAAATGTGCATTTTTACATCTGAATCGCATTTTTCACATATTGCTGGGTTATGAACTCCGAAATGTATTTACCGTAAGTCGTATGCTATTAGGTTCGTTTCCATAGAAACTGATCCATCAAAAAGGGTTAACGTATATTAACTTGCGAAACCTTTTTGGGAGTTGTTGCGGTAGCGCAGTTGGTAGCGTGGTCGAATTTGTTGTTGCTAGGCGCTGTCGCCGTAGCGGTGCGGGTTCGATCCCGGCTAGTGCCAAACTAAATTGTAATTTATGTTCACTATGGTATGGCACATGTCCGTGTCTTAGCATTTCGTGTCTGGGTTGTAACATTGTAACGAAATGAGGAATTTTAAAATAACTTGGCACAAATATTCACATATGAAGGCGATGTGCAGAGCGCATGCTTCGACCGCCCCGGGTCAATGTCAAGGTCACACGTTGATGTTAAAAGACATTTGATTGTATTTTGTGTCCGCTCCATATCTGAAAGGATTTTCCATATCCCTGAAAGGATTTTCATGAAACTCGGGCATGTATGTCCATCATCTCATCGCGGCGTGGTTAGCGCGTTGGACTTGCGGTCGTAGGTTTGAACCCCACTCGGAACACGTCCATGATAAAACTGGTCGGAAGCAAAGGAAATAATTAAATAATTATTCTATACATGTATATCAAACAATTATCACTATAACAGAGACCAAAATCCGTGTTGTAGGAGCCAAAATCCATAATCAATGAATACGGGTCTCATTCCGTACTCAAGAGCACCATGTGTAAGAATGGTCGTAGGCAAAATATGTTATCCTCTATAAATATAGACAATTATTATTATCGAGAAAACGTGCAGAACCCATGTTCCAGGTGCGTCGGCTCAAGGTCACGGTCACGGGGTGAAGGTCAAATATCCTAGCCCAGGATTTGGCTAATATTTCGTGTCCTCTCCTAAACCTCTTGAAGAACTTTCATAAAACTAGGTTCAAATCTTCACCTCATCGAGGCGACGTGCAGAACCCACGTTACAGGTGAGTCAGCTCGAGTTAAAGGTTGCGGTTGCAGGTCAAAGATTCGAGCCCAGGATTTCGTCTCTGATCCATATCTCCTAAACCACTTGTAGGATTTTCATGAAACTTGGTCCAAATCTACACCTCATCATGCATGAGGCAGTTATGGAGCAGACACGTGAAAACGGACCAAAGGACAGACTCACGGAATCGAGCAATCCTACATGTTTTACCGCATAGTTTAGCCAGGATGTCCCTATTTAATGCGGTCACATTGGCCAACAAGGAAAGAGATGTTGCTATACATGTATCAAGTACAATATATTTTTGTAAACATACATGTCCCTACTGGTCGTGGACAACATGTATACAAATTTTGAGAATCACAGCACAATTGTTCTTAAGTGATAGAAAATGGCCAAGGTCATCTTGATATTGACCTAATGATCTCATTATCAAAAAGGGTTATCTACTGGTCATGTCCAAACTGCATACCAAAATTACGGATTCTAGGCGCAACAGTTTACTGTTCTTGAGTTATTGATTTGTCCCATGAGAAGCGACCTTGAACTTTGACCTACTGACCTCAAAATCAGTAGGGATCAACTACTGGTCATAATTAACCTCCATACCAAGTTTGAGGAGCGTAGCCCCAACCATTCTCTATCGATCCATTGTCCAGTCACCGCGACCGACCTTGACATTTGACTTCAAAATCAATACGCGTGACCAACGCGCATACCAAATTAAGTATACTATGCCTAACTGTCCTCAAGTTAATATAAATGTTCTACAAACCGACGCCATGTGCAAAGCCATATACTCCGCTTCTTCAAGGGGGCACAACAAGAGCATGCAACTCATCACACAATGGTCCGATCTGCTCCGATTGTTAATCGATATATATAGTTTTTGTCTAGCCGATTAATCGATTATGAAATCCCAACCGATTCCCATACTAATATATCGTGTATCACATATTATTCGTATCAGTAAACAATGAAGGTGCTAGAGTGTTCACATTGCTAAATATGCCAGTCTTTGATAAATCAAGGGCATACAACTCTTGATCCGACCGTTTAATCGGGCTCAAAATCGACCTTTATCGAGATATTTATGCCACAAATATTAGATGTATTTCCATGTATGGACACATGAGCATGCTAGATTGTAAACATTCTTAAAAACAGCAATTTTTGATAAATTAATGGCACGTAAATCTTGACCCAGTGGTCCAATCTGGCTGAAAACTGAACTTATAAAGATCTGACAGTCATAGACAATGAGTCCAAGAATGATTAGGATTGGTGACAAAATTAGTTACTACCGTGTGTAACATGTCAACATACGATATTGTTTGTTTTGTTTGTTTTCCAAGTTTAACGCCCGTTTTCAACAGTATTTCAGTCATGTACAGGCGGATAGTTTACCTAACCATATTCCTGGAAAGGAAGGTACTAGACTCCCATTCTACGTAAAAAAAAGTCGGTTTCGATACTAATCACCCGTGTGAATCTGGCCACGGGGTTATGAAGACAAGACGGACGGACGGACGCACGGACAGACAGACGTCGAAGGTAAAACAATAATAATTATATATCTGGCCCTCAAGATGATGATGATGATGATGATGATGATGGTGATGATGATGATGTTGATGATGATGCCATAAATACGTTGCAACACTAAAAGGCACGGACAGAATCTGTGAAAAATGTGATTTTTTTGTTAACCCCCCTTTTTGGACAAACATATATGTCACATTTGAAAATGTGAAGAATAGGATCTTATTCTTCACAAGTGTGTGAAAAATATGATCTGGGAAAATTATGGTCCTACACCCTCCCTCCCCCGGGGAAATAGTGTAGGCCCCTACTTTTCTCGAAGTCCATTACGTATGTAGTATTGTGCAACTTGTCTGCCATTTTATCGTGTACAGGTTTACCACCACCAAATTACATGTAAACCTCCGAGGTGTAGTCGAATGTAGTTCCTATAATAAAAAGAAATCCCTCCTTTTTCGATGGAAAACTGGCATTATAAGTAGGGGAAAACTGCCCTTTTCTATTCGATTTTGTGGTTATATGTATATGTATTAGAAGCGTATTAATAGGTTTTACTGGATCACTGATGAACATTTTCGAAATTTCGACTCTATGCTTACACTTTGTGAGCAATGAAAACAGTCGATCAATAAAAACAGCTGTACCCTTGACCTGTTTAGTAAACAAACAAGAACTTTCTTACATGTCTTGTGACCCCCACGTTTTCTGGTGATTTTTTCAAGTGGAAAAATAGTTTTCTATAATGAACATTACACTGCTGCATTATCCATTCTTGAGCTTGAATCTGCAGCAAATCATTAATATGTGACACTTTAACATTGGTGTCTATGGGAAAAATAATTAGTGCTTTCATACCTACATGGTGTAGAATAAGTTACCCTACCAAAATAATAATTATGTTCTACTGCAATTTGAAGATTAAAATACTATGGAAAAAAAGGTTTGTATTTTAATTTTTCTTCATTAGTCATGCCTATTATAATACACAACTTTCGTTTCACTTACTTTTTATACCTTGGATACCTGCGTTTCTATGCCTACGTTACCTTAATTTTCGTTACATTGTTTTATTAAGAACATTAAGATGTTACATACGAAAAATTATTCCAAACCGTACATGTATCACAGACAATCACATATGTCCTCCATGATGTTAATAATTGTTTTGTTCTTGTAATGTCCCGTAACATAGTGTGTTTTTAAATTATTTTCTATTTTCCGAATGATAAAAGAAAGTAGTACACATCCAATTATTACCTTAACATCCCCTTTTTTAATTAACATGAAATACCGATTGCATCTACTGAAAACCGGATCAATATGTTTTACCCACTCAAATAATGAATATCCGTCATTTTGGACGTACCAGAGTTTTCTATATTTTGACCCTTGGAAAAAGATTATAAGAATCTTTCATGGGTATCCGGTAGCCGAGTTTCCGATTAAAACACTCTTATACCGAAGGTTGGAATTCCCTATCTGAACCAAATACCCATGATAGAATCTTTATCTTGCAAATTAGAAACATGTTGTGCATTGACGCGCCCAGCTACTAACGTTCATACGTGTTCCTGCATACCGGATGTTGGCGCGCGCGTGAATGTTATCTCGACCCTAGGGTGAGATGGAAATATCTAGCCCCGGTAAAATAGCAGATATCCTTGTCCGGTATGCAAAAATATAAGAATCTTTCATGGGTATCCGGTGAAGATAGGAATTCCAACCCGAGGTATACGTGTTTTTTATCGGAACCGAGGCTCTGCCGAGGTTCCGATTAAAACATTTATACCGAGGGGTTGGAATTCCCTATCTGAACCGAAATACCCCATGATAGATTATTTATCTTGCATATCAGAGACATGCTGTGCGTGACTATAGGAACCCCATTTGTTACACCTAAGACTACTCTCAGAGATTGTAACAGATAGCGTTTAGTGTAACATTTAGAACACAAATTGTAACTTTTACGGCGGCTACAACAGATAGCGACGTTGTAACAGATGGGGTTCCTACAGTGACGCCGCCAGGTACTAACGTTTTCCATGCTTTCCGGCATTACCGGATGTTGGGCGCGCGTGAATTATATCTCGACCCTAGGGTGAGATGGAAATATCTAGCCCCCGGTAAAATGACGGATATCCTTGTCCGGTATGCAAGAAAACCTTTCTCGCCTTTCTTGCAATACCGGACAAGGATATCCGTCATTTTTCTTGCATACCGGACAAGGATATCCGTCATTTTACCGGGGCTAGGTATTCGGTTCAGATAGGGAATTTCCAACTCTCTCGGTATGATTGTTTAAATCGGAACCTCGGCCGAGCCTCCGTTCCTCGATAAACACTTATACCTCGGGTTGGATTTCCCTGTCTTCACCGGATACCCATGAACGATTCTTATCATGTTTCATATCTGATGTATACTTATTCCTATGATGAAAACAGAACTTCGTGATCATTCAGCAATGACACATATTTCATCTAGAATGGTAAGCTGGTGACATT